>CM077151.1:123565288-123987788 GCA_039583875.1 Platanthera guangdongensis
AGATGATGTCTTTTTGAATACTACATCAATGTTTCTGTGCAAGCGGTTAAGTCTTCTTGGAAGCTTTGCGGCAAGCTTTCCCAAAACATTGGAGAAAATTCTCAATAGATCGGCGGCTGTCTTCCTTGTCTTACAGTTCAGGAAGAGTATGAGAAGAGAAAGACGATCTGAGAGTTAGATCTAGAGTCTCTGAATTTCCCTGCCGAAGGAAGAAACAGCGTCGGCGGCTGCTTTCGTCGTGAAGAGAGAGAGGAAGAGAGGAGAGAGCAACGACTTAGAGAGAGAAGACGGCCTAAATTTATAATAATATCTTGTTAGGGTTGTCGATTCAAGGTTGTTTTAGTTACATAACGTACTTTATTATTTGTTTAATTTGTTTGTGGACCAATCATGTCACGGAATTTGAAAATCTGTCAAATCTGGACTTAGAAGAAATTTCGGAGAAAAAGAAGAGATATACACGAGTGGGTATATAACTACTCGAGTAGGTTGAGGACTACTCGAGTAAGGAGAGAAATGTTACTCGGGTATATAATTCAGGACTACTCGAGTAGCTAGAAAATAACTACTCGAGTACATATAATCAACTTACTCGAGTACTTAGAAGTTCTTCTCGAGTATACAAAAAAGTTTCACGGGAAGTGAAGTTGAATTACTCGAGTACAAGTTGTACTACTCGAGTAGGTGAGTAAAAACGACTCGAGTGGTTAGAACGAACTACTCGAGTGATAAATACTTAGAAAATTTCTGAACACTTGGAAAAAATGAGCTACTCGATTAGTCAGACTGAACTACTCGAGAGAATATAGTCTACTCGAGT
This sequence comes from Platanthera guangdongensis, assembly GCA_039583875.1. NCBI lineage: Eukaryota > Viridiplantae > Streptophyta > Magnoliopsida > Asparagales > Orchidaceae > Platanthera > Platanthera guangdongensis. The sequence continues at coordinate 123,566,109 of CM077151.1, forward strand.
ATATGAAAAGACTTACTCGAGTAAATGACTTGGAATAAATTTAGGAGAAGAGAAATTTACTTAACTCGTGTATGAAGCTTGAACTACTCGAGTAGTAAGTGAACTACACGAGTAAATAACTTATTCTACTCGAGCATAGAAAATTTACTCTTGACATAGAAAACAGTTACACGAGTCAGAGAGTATAACTACTCGAGTATATATATACTTACTCGAGTGTTTACTTAAAAAAACCTGGAGAGTGAAATTTGAGCAACTCGAGTAAGAAGAAGTATCTACTCGAGTAGTTAAGTAAGCTACTCGAGTAAGTGACAGTCTACTCGAGTATGAAGCAAGTATTTCACTCGAGTAGTTAATGATCTACATGAGTAGAATACTTAGAAAACTTTTCAAGGTGGAAATTCTTTTTTCTTTGGTGAAATCAGCATCCAACTCTTTTCACATAGTCCAAGCGCTTGAATATGAAGTGTATCCCAATAGAGACGCTACAAATGAGTCAACACCTTGGGTCATACAATGAGGGATTACATTGTATGGTCCTGTGTTTGGTGACCCATTATAGACTGACATTGGTCAACACTTCCCATTGGAATCCTGCAACCACATAACTCAAACAAAGCATCAAATACAACATAATTCATCTTAGTTCCAGGGTGACTTCATCAAATCTGGGTTAATGTGACATAGGTCCCAACATTATAAGAATGGATCTAGCAGCCGGAGGTGCTCCCTGCTGGGCACCGGGTTTGCCGAGGCTACAAAGAAGAATTCCAATTGTTAGCTGATGAACAAGTGGAATTAATGAAAAGGTGGACTTTACATGTGATCCCCCTTATGGGCGCACCACTGCTTCCGCTGCTAGTTTGTCCGCAAAGTAAGCTCGTGAGGGTGGCCTAAGGATTTTGTGGACTACTTCCCTTTAGATCGAGGTTTGCTCTGATACCACTTGTAAAACCCACTTGTAAACCCTCTGAGTACTGAAAGGTAACAAAATGGAAATATAAACGGGCTTAAGCCCGTACATCAGATCTTCGCTACAATCTCTCGCGAAAGCTATAAAAAGACTATCACTCACAGAGCTGGTCGCTGCTGCTCTGGTACTAGACTGGCCCACCTCCATGCGCACCATACTACGCTGGTGCTGGTCCCTATGCTGCTAGTCCTTGTCTCCCATCTGGACCCCCTCTAATGTTGTGATCCGAAAACCATTAGTCATAAAGACTAAGCCCTATCATTCCCTACCACTACCCCCATGGCTCCTAGGCACCGAACGGGGAGGAGGACAAGGGAAGCTACAAAGGTGGAGATTATAAAGTGGCAGGTGACAGTGGAACTAGTCTAGCAGTTATTTATATTGTATAAACAGCTAAGAAAGAAAGGTATAAGCTAGCAGTTCTATAATAGTATGCAGTAAGGTAAGTAAGTAGAGTAAGCAGCATATGTAAGAAAGATAAGGTAAGAAATAAGTAATAAATAAGTAACCTTAACTTATATGAATGCCCATACAAACATATAAGTTAAGGGGTCTTTAGCAAGCTCTCATCGTATAAAAAGTCCCATAACAATTTATACGTTGGGGTGTCGGTTGTATGCAAGTATGAGTGTAGTGATATGCTATGCCATGATTCATGCAACTACAACCCATGCACACGACTCTATGCGCACAGACCTTTAGTTGCCACTATTTCGGAAGCTAGCTTCACTCCCAGGAACCTCTGTAGTGGCAAACGGAGACAGTGGGTCGGGCCCCCCACTACTAGGCGGGTATCCACACTACCAGGCCTAGCCCTCCCGTACGCCCCTTGAAGAACACAACCTAGAGTATTCGCGTACTAATGCTGGCCATATCCACTAGACTTTCTTTGGCTATGTGTCCCACACCGCCGAGTCAACGTATCGACGTTGGTGTGAACGACCGTCCGATACCGAAGACCCACCACCTTATTTTGTATCCAAAACCTTTTGAGCCACTGGCTCCCCGTACTATCCGTCCGTGCATCTACCTTCCGAACGAACCGTCCGGATGGCAATCAAAACAACCTAATAAACCTCCCGAGTTGTCGGGGTTTGTGAATGTGTAATCCTAGTTATACTAGTTGCTCTTGAAATGTTTTATTCTTACTGTTTAGGTTAGCCTAGGACTGCCCAAGTTATTCCCCGTGAAGGACTCTCGAAGGCACTAGGAACTACGATGGGATTACGCTCAAATCTCCCTTTCACAAGGCACTTATAATTATTGGTTGCTATCAAATTTTCCCAAAACCCTTATTTGTTGTACTGGATCTAACCCTAGAGTATTTGACACTTCCTCCCCTCGGGAAAGACGATCTTTCGTCGATCCCGAGCACCACTTAACACTAGCTAAACCAACACCCTACTCATCCTATCTTGCAATTGTAAACTCATTTTTAATTATCCAAACCAGCAAACATCTAACCCTAACACAAGTGCCCCAATTCATACTCCAAAATAATTTCTGTAGTTTTACTAAGTGCAGACCAACCTAAGCTATATGCCGTGTAAAAGGAGAGGTACTTAAAATATTCACCCAGTAACCTTATAATAATTAATGGAGGGCTGTCATGACCTTTTTAGCCTAAATCCAGAATTTCATAATTTTCCTAATTTATTTAATTATTTTGGTAATCCAAAAACCCAAGTTTGAACATGATGTACCAATATCAGACAAGTAATTGCTCCACAAAATTTATGATAAACATAATATATCTATTGAACATAAAATCCCAAGTTTCTCAACTTTTAAGCAAAATTTAAACCCCTAATTAATTAATTCAATATAAATACAATAAATGGAATTAAATAGAGAAGTACCATAAAACATTATCCAAAAATTACATAAAATTTACCATGGCTATAATATGATCATAAATCATCACTGACTAAGTTTCATAACATTATATGTTAGTTTAACCATGATGTTTTCAAAATCATCCTTAGGGGCAACATAAAGATTATACCTACAAGTATAAGCTAATATCTTCCAAATATCCTACAATAATATCCAGAGACTCATATGATTATAAAAACTCTTCTACCAAAATTTCAGAACTATCCAAGGTGATATGACTCTTCCATATATTCTAAAATTTAAAGACCTAAACTAACCCTAATTAGTTTAAGTTGTCTGCCTAAGTCTAAATGTCACCAAATTCCTCCCTAGGGCATTTCACCACTCTAGAATCACATGTGCTAAACACCAAGTCCATATAAGGACACATGGTGTTATGTCCTTCACAAACCCCCAAAGATTAACCTTAGGGTTTGAACTAGGGTCCTAGGGCTAACCCACCCCAATCCATCTCAAACTCCATGAGAGGGCGTTTTTACTAACCATGGGGCTCTGGACAAAGTCCCACCCCTTTGGGTGAGAATTGGCCCCTCCATGCCGCAAACACTCTTTGCCCTAAATTAACCCACTAAGGGTCAAACTTTGGTCTTACCAAACCTATCAAAATCAAATCCAATTTGTCTGAAATTTTAACCACAATCATTCCATGACTCTAAGTGACAGACACCAAATGTTTGGTGTGTTTAGAGGTCATTAGACCCCTTAAATAATTTTTGCAAGGATTATTAAATTTCTACAAAAAACTTTAAGAAAATGTTCTCCAAAAATTCCCATTTTTGGATATATTATAGATATAGGTAAGAGTGACCCACAATCAAATTTCAAGTCATTTGGATTGCTGGATTGATGGGGGCACTCAATTTAGTCTCTGGTCAAGCCTATGTATAGGCTGCACTATTTTGAGTGCTGTGGTCAAACCACTTACCTAAATGGGTTGAAATTAATTTTAAATTAAAGTAGACTTCAAGGGCTACAATTTTCATGTGGGCCACTTTTTATGTTTAGCCCCTAAGAGTCTCATTTATTTAATTTAAAGGGGGCACAGTAAAGGGTTAAAAATGTAAAAGCTTAATTAACATTTACATAAGAACACTGTTCATCTTCTTCCATGAACCCGAACAGTAACCTAAAAAAATGAAATGCCTATAGCTTTTCCCAAGCCAAACGTCGGACAACCGACTACGTGTAAGACCCCCCCTTCCCCCTTACAAAGGAGGCTACCGGGTCTTATGCCCAGAACCGCCGTCTTATGGTGACACTAACACACAGGTTAGTCGACACCGCAACACGCCGATTCTGCCGTTTAGTACGATCATAACCTGTAGGCTAATATGAGAAAAGAGGTAATACATAGCAGAGTACAACACAGCTTGTCCACAGTCACAGCACATATATATAATATATGAAAGAAAACATTAGTCCAAATGAGTACAAAAATAAAATGAAGAGTAATAGGGGCTTATGCCCAGTACATCAAATCAAATCTCTCTCTCTTAACTCTAAACATCGGAAGGTATCTATCATCACCAAGTCATCCCACCTGAGGTAACTCTGTAGTAGTAGTAGTGGATGGTGGTATCAGCTCCTCACGTCCTGCCATCTCGTCCTGCTGGTCGTATTGGCGCTCTATTTCCTCGAGCTCCTAAAAATAGTCTGGTCACCGATCATTAGTCAAAAAGACTAAGTCGTTTCCTCCACACCTCACCCCGCAACTCATAGGCACCGTGCGGGAGGACGAAGCGGAGGACAACAAGGGGTATCAAGAGTAAACAGGTGGCAATGGCACTATACTAATAAGTATATGAGGAGTAATAGTAGTTCTACTCTACCAGTTCTGTGTAAGAAGTACAAGTGCAGTAATGAAGTATAAAAATTGAAATAAGTAAGACAAGTGTAGTACGGTAAAGTAAGTAAAGAGCTGAAAGTAAGAACAAGAAGGTAAAACTATACTACCACTTCTCTACGATCACAAATCGTACCTTAACTTATAAAAATGACCATACAAATTTATAAGTTAAGGTTTCCAGGAAATTTAACTTATCATATAAAAGGCTCATACTAATTTATATGATAAGGATCTATGAAATGTATGACCTAATATGAATGAATGTTTATGTTGCAATTTATGCACAGGCAAATGCAACTCACACACAACGACTCTGTGATCACAGACCTTTAGTTCCCACTTTTTGAAAGCTAGCTTCACTCTCGGGTAGCACTGCTGTGGCTACGGCAGCAGCGGAGCAGGAATCTCCACTTCTAGGTCGGTATGCACACTACTAAATCTTAGACCCCTCTCATATGCCTCTGTACATGTCTAAGGTGCACTCTAGAGTCTATGCGTACGTGCTTTGTTGACAACCCATCAGTCTTGATGGGTCGGATGTGCATTATCGGGGATCATCCTCCAGACCGCAGTGTAAAATAACCCACTAGCCCCTCTAACCCTCACACCCGCCTGGTGCACCGTACCGCCATCGGTGTGACGAATGGCCAGTACCGCATGCCCCGCCACTAAATTTATGCACATGCAAGTATTTCATCCCGAGCCTTCAGCTCGCAGGACCAACCTGTCCTGAATCCCTCAAACCCTACACGGGTGAGCATTTATCACAATCCCTCCAACACTACACGGTTGAGAACGCATAATAGTGCCTTTATTCCAAATCCCTCAAACCTGTCACGGGAGAGAATGAACCACAATGTCCTAACCTATTGGACTACTCTTGTCTACAGATTATTATAGTTAGTGATTTAAGGTTAATCCCAGGACTGCCCAGGGTATACCCGGTGAAGGGCTCTCGGGGGCACTAGGAACTACGATGGGATTACGCCCAAAGCTCCCTTTCTCAAGGATATTTACTTTAGTTGATGGCTACCCAACATTCACCCCCAGCTCTCGTTATTACACTTGAGTGATCCTAATGAGTTAAGACGTTCTCAGAAGGGCGGCGGTCTTCCGCCGGCCTCCACTCCAGTTGCTATCCAAGGGCTTGCACTTTACTCTCGTCACTAAGATGACTCTACCCACCCGGGTCATATTCCAATTGATGTTTCTAGCTCATTTTTCGATCTATCCCCTGGTGGTCCTTATAACATGATCTACTTAAACTATTCGCAACCCATGACCTAATACCACCCCAAAATGGAACTTCCAATTCCTTGGGCCACCTGCCCCTAATTATTTATCCTAGGTTGGTATGGACTAATGAAGTGAGCCTATTGATTTTCATAATTTTCCTAAGTCATTAAGGCCTCTAATTAAATCATTTAATTAATCCCCTAAGGCATTTAATACATGATGTATCACAAATTATAATCCACTGACCTAAGTAATTTTTCCTGAGTTATATCTTGGTAAACTATTGTTGTCTACCAAAATTTATAATTTTGCCTTTGATTATTTCTATTTATTACTTAATTAATACAAAATTCATATAATTGTCATTTTCCAAATGAAGTATAAGGAATACATTACTAAAAATTCTAGGAAAATTATAGAGCTTATATAACATGAATTTAATTCTAATGGCAGAGTTTCATCAACCTCTACAATGTAATGGCCTACAAATTTCAATTCCTAATAATTTACAAAAATGTCATTATAAGGTTTTAAAAATTACTGAGTAATCCAAAAATACTGAGAAAATTATACAAGGTTATTCATCCTCAGATATATCATCAAGAAATTCTCCAAAATTTTCTAATGTATATTTACACCAATTTGCTAATTAAGTAAAATGAGGGTAAAAAGATAATTTCCACATAACTCCTATCAAAATTCTTCAAACAGAGACATAAAAAATTTTAGGTGTTAAATCTAACATAATATTGACCTTGACAAAAATTGGGGATTTTATCTCAATGATAGACCTATTTTTGCATTTATTTTTCAAAAGTTCAATTATTCAAAAATTCCAAATAATTGGATTTTTGCTTCCAAAAATCCCAATTATTACAATGTGGGGTATAATTCACCCTAATGAACCTCTGATATCAATACCATTATTTTTGGATGTTCCAAATAGGCTTAATACACAATATATTAAAATTAGCTATTTGTACCCCAAGCCTATATATAATCAACACATGCAAGTGAGTTTACCCAACATGCAGTGGTCCAAATGTGCTAAAATTTTAACCATGCACATAAATAGTCACCAAGGACATGCCACCAAAATATGGGGCCATTTGGAGCCCCTCCAATTATTTCATTTATTTAATGTTGTGTATTATGAATAAAACTATAGAAAAGGTTTTCCCAAAAATTCTCAATTTTTGGCATGGGCTAAATATGCACTAAACATGCATGCACCCAAAATTTGGGGTATTGATGATTACTGGTTTGGCTTGGGCATCAAATTGAAATTATGCCCTTGCCTAGGACCAATCCTAGGAAAATTGACCTACAGGGCAGTATATTGTACCAAAGTACAAGATTATGGTGGCAAATTAAAGTTAAGAGGTTAAGATAAAATTTTCATGGAAGGTTCATGTCCTGGAAATTCTTCTAAGAGGCCTAATATTGCCATGCAATGTTACTGAATAAGTGTGACAAATATATACATATGCTATAGTTTATTTAATTTAATAAATATCTATTTAGCACGAATCTTGAAGTACATTTGATGGGATCCGGTCATCATCCCCAATCAGCCAACGACTGAGATCGATTCTGGCTGGGCCACCTTGCCCGGCTCTTTTCGGCCAGCTGAGCCACCACCACCGCCGGCGGATGTCGCCACCACCTTCACTGAGGTGGGGGCTAGCGGTTTCCGGCAATGAGGCCGCCGGAATTGGCTCCTACGGCGAACCCGAGCAAGAAGAAAAGCTCGGAAATTTCCCATTTTCCTCACGTGGTATCGGGCTCAATTGAACCCGATGTCTCTCCCTAAAGATCTAGAAATCTAGCACGAGTAGAGGGGAGGCGAAACGGACCCAATTGGCAGCATGACGGCAAGGTTGGTGGCTATTGGCTATGGATGAGCTGCTCCGGGGATATCCTGCTCAAATCCTTGATTCTCCACCAAACTCTTTGCTCCAAGACTCGTTCTCCACGCGATTCCCCTCACTGAAGATGATGGTGTGGTCGGTTTGAGCTGGAAGTGACTGTATAGGGAGATACAATCAAGGTGAGCTAGGTTTGGGGCTTTGGAGGCTTCCCCCTTGGTGCCAAGTGGCCACAATGCTGCCAAATTCTATGGAATTCACTGAGGAGGCTAACCAGCACCATTTTGGGCTGATGGAGCCAAGGCCAAGTGGCCTCTTCTTCTTAACTCACCTTTTCTCTCCTACAATTCTCACTTTACAATCATACATGTGTCCCTCTATTCAAAACCAGAGGGTAGGGGTGGTCATTGACCACTTGGCTGGTTTTAGACCAAGTTGGTGGGCTTGCCCAAGGGGAGTGGGCTTAGCTCTCATTTTCTCCTTTAGGTTAATTAGGTTGACTTGGGTTGACTTGGTCCCTCTATTCATACTGCTACAGCTATCTCTGTAGACCTGGATGACTCAGATAATAAAGGTTCAAAGAAAAGGAAGGCTCCTGTAAAATCTGCTCCTCCAAATGATGTTCCTAAGCCAATCCCCTCTGCTGATATCCCATACTACATCCTACACAACATAACACTCACTGCAGATACTCCAAACTGGATGAGGTATTCCAAAAATGAGCAAAAAGATAGGAAAAAGAGTAGGAGATACTCTCCCCCTCCAAAATTTTGGAGAGGTCTTCCTCCTCCTCCTGCAGCAGGATAATCTGGAAGCATTTCTCAGGCTCATAAAGGTACATCTTCTCATCTGCCTAGATCTTCCAGCAGCAGACAACATCAATACTCTAAAAGCAGCAACATGCAATAATAGTACCAGAAGCACAACATGCAACAAGAAGTATCTAAAGACGATCAATCTGCTAAAGCATCTATTGAAATACCGTACTCTCCACCAATTCCCTTTGTTGATCCAGAATAAGAAAACATCTCTAGAATGGCTAGTTTTCAAGAACTAGTTGGACTCTCTCAGATAAATAAAGCTAAATAAGAAGACAAGGATGCTTCTCAATACACTACAATGTCTTCTTACAGAAGAGAGGTATTAAAAAGGTATGACAAAGCCAAACACTTTTTCAATGTTGATGCTTACATGAGCTTACATCCAGAGGTAGTTGTTCCAAGGGTAACTTCTGGCAATATCATTGGAGCAGGTGACTTGACTATGTCCAAAAGAGAAGCAGCAAATCCCAACATGGAAATCATTTTCAGGCAGCCATTAGAGAAAAACAAGTCCAAGAAGTCTAATTAGTTTTTTTGTTTTTCCCTCTGAACTATTTGTTTTGATTAATCCTTCACAAGGCACTATGTTAATATCTGCTGAATAATTTTTAATTCTGCCAGATATCTTTTATGCTTTGTTATTTTTCTCTTTTTTGTTATTCATAGTGACCTCACCCAAATAAGGGGAGATTGTTCGATCCCTAGTTTGGATTTGGGCTTAGGTTCACTATTAGGTTATTGACCCTTCATGTATAGCCTAGGGTCATTCTGTTAGGTGTAGGTCAGTCTGACTAGGATAGTTAATCATTGATCCAGCCCTCAAAAGACATCAGAGTTCCAAACTTAGAAGAATTGCAGTTTTTAAGTGTTTAGAAAATCAGTTCGAAGTTCTTCAAACTCAGCTCGACGATCGTCGATCGCAGCTCGAAGAACTCAGAGTCTCTACTCTGATTTGAGCTCGATGAACTTAGAGCTCAGCTCGACAATCTTCTCTCTTCTCTCAAGTTCTCAGCTCGACGAACTTCAATCTCTGGTCGACGAACTTAGAGACCAGCTTTGATAGTTTATTCCTCCGAATCAACTTTCTCAGATCTCAGCTCGACGAAGACAATTTCTCAGCTCGACGAACTTGGAGTTCAGGTCGACGAAATTTGTTCTGAGCTCGACGATTTCTGTCTATTCTTTATTTTCACTTCTCTGCAGTTAAATTTTGGATTGACCAAGACTTATATATTATATTATTGCCTATATTACTTTGAGTAATTAATTGCTTACATTCTTATGAATATAGCCATTCATTGGCAGCATTAATTACTAGATTTCACAAAGTTAATATTCGGTTTAATAACTGGGACAGTTAAGGAATTAATTTATTGCCCTTCTTATCGTTTGTCCAAGTACCAAGATTTCAGTAATTAATCATGGAGAAGAATTCAAATTCAGAGATAGAATTTCTGCAGGAAGATAAAAGGACTGTTTTTCAGAAGAACTATTAGAAGAAGAAGGAAGAGAAAAGAAAAAGATAGACAGAGACACAAGAGATACACACAGGTAGACAGAGAAGAAACATATTCAGTCTGCATATTCACTCAATCTTCACCATTTGCAACTCCTCAGAGTTTTCAAGAGATAACAAAATATAATCTGTCTGAAAGCATCCAGAGATCATCATTGAAGTACTACACCATGCAAAGCTTCAAACAATTCCTGAACAATCATCATCTCAGGGGGAGCTTTGACATCATCAAGATCAAATCCACTAGTCTTCTCAGCTGCTCTTGAGTAAGAGAAGACAACTTCAACTTTCTTATTCCCACTGTACACAGGATTTTAACACACTTCAAAAGTTAACCACTTGGTTCTTAAGTCTCCTTATCAAAATACTTAGCTTGGTTTTTGGGCACCTGATCAAAAGCCTAAAGGGTTGTGAGATCTCCCTTCATATAGATCTTATGATGACAGGGCACCTGAGTAAAAACCTATTGGTGGCAGGACACCTGATCAAAAACCTGTAGTGGATTCCTACCAGGGTGGTAGAAGAGTGGATGTACCCAAGTTTAGTCGAACCACTATAAATTTCTTGTTTCGTCTGAATTGATTTCTGTTTTTTTATTGTTGTGTGATGTGCGCTGTGTTAGTTAGTTTTTCTTTCCTACACTCTCTTAAGATATATTTTTCACTATTTTAATTCCGCTATAAAAACAAATTAAAATTTTAAAATACTCTATTCACCCCCTCTAGAGTTAAACAGATCTATCACCTCAGGTATTAAGCTCTTACCATCCTTCATAAAATAGAAGTCAATCCACACATAAGTAAAATAGTCCAAAAAGTACATCAAGAAAAAGAAGCTACAACAATCTTCTATAATATCAGTGTACGAGTTAAACTTGCCAAAAGGGCTACATCATGAGTCTCTCAAAACTCATATCAGTCACTGATAGTAGCGACGACACCGTCCCTTCAAGCCCTGTCGTCATGGCCTGACTGTCCTGCTGCATAACATGTTGATGTTCTGTCTGTGCGGTTTCCTCCTAAAAAGGAAGACGTAGTAAACGTTAGTCATAAGACTAAGTGGCTATCACATCCGCTCCCCCGGCGACTCCTCGGCACCAGGCGTAGAAAAGAACAAGGGTACAATATATATAAATTAAACAGTAGTACAAATAGGTGGTATGGAGTAAGCAATATCAAGTATATCAGCAGTATAATAAATGAGTAAACAATCTACTATAGCAGTTCTATCATCTACAGTAGTGTAATAAATGTGTCGCTCCCCCGGCGACTCCTCGGCACCGGGATTAGAAAAGAACAAGGGTACAATATATATAAATAAAATAGTAGTACAAACAAGTGGTATAGAGTGAGCAATATCAAGTATATCAGCAGTATAATAAATGAGTAAACAATCTACTCTAGCAGTTCTATCATCTACAACAGTAAATGAAAAATGTAAAGCTACAATAGAAAGTAAATCAACTTATATAAATGTCCATACAGACATATAAGTTGAGGATCGGCTCAGCATTAAAGTAACTAATCGTTAAGAGTGCCCATACAAACTTATACGATGAGGATCTTCTGTATGTAATGTAATGTAATGCCATGAATGCAATGCAATGACTCACCCATGGTCACGCACATGCAACTGCTATGTTGACACAAACTTGTAGTTCCCACTTTTTGAGCAGGTAGCTAACCTTTCAGGCATCAACCATCGTGGCCAGGCGGTGACAGTAGCGCGGGCTTCTCCACTGCTAGGCGGGCATCCACACTACCAAGCATAGGCCTACGTATGCCTCAATGCTAAGAACATAATTGCGGAGCTCACATGCATACTACGGCTCAGAAGGGGTCTCGGGTAGATGTGCACCAAGAGCCCAGCCCAACTGGCCTATCTTGTGGCGCGGAAGGTGCCTCTGGGAGCGTATCACCAGAGGACGAAGGACAACTGCCCAATAGCACGGAGGGTGCATCGGGAAGTAAGCACCGAGGACAAAGGCCCAACAGTCCATTTCTATCTAGCAACTCCATCGATGTGATGACTCGCGAGCCTATAGACCTGCTACACTATCCTTAACCCAAGATTATGACACCGCATGTCGAATCACTCCACATGCATTTCATATATGGGGCTCCACATTGATACCCCTTTTCATTATTCACATTTCGTGCTTAATAACACGCAAGAGGTCCACGCCGAGTATCTAACCAATACATAATTCCAATGCGGCAACACACACGCACTTTCAACCCTTCCACATTTTCGTGCATCGAAGCACACCAAGGGTTCACAATCAACACAATGGTACTCCACACATATTCACCAACCATTTGGTTATCATAATTACATGTATACTATGATCACATGACTTTAATATCACTGGTTACAATTCTTTTACTAAGTTCGAACTATTCATGTACATATGGATCTACCAACTAAAAGCCATCAACCATTTGTTCATCGTAATTACTACAAATTATGTACAACAAACTTCAAGTCAACCTCATCATTATTCATTGTATTACCATTATCAAGTACATCCTTATCGATTCACATATTTAAGTCATTCCTACAATACCAACTCGCCAATCCATTCATTCACTAACATCCACCAAATCACCTCGATCAAGTACACTTTACTACACCATTTGTTCATTAGGGATCTATCCAGCAAATGTCATTAACATATTTTATCACAATTACTTAAAGACTACAGTCAACAAAACATTAACATTAATGTACTACAATCTCTCTACCATACCCAAAGCCGATACGAAACAAACACGAGAACTATATATGCAGGAATGATTACTATACAACAACTTCGATTGGGGATTCCTCAGGCTATAGGAATCCGGTGAAGGCGTGTAACCCCTCGTAAGAAAGGTATTTCCAAGGGATACGAATTTTGTGTTTATTCCAATGCCCAGATCTGGATGCATCATGTCTAAAAATGGCCTCAAAGATTGTTGCACGTAGAAAATAGATTTCTGAGTGCATCTTAAAGCATATCGAACGTCATCGGTTTGTCATCATCCTCCAACCAAACTTTTCAAATAACATCCAGAATTTCTCCTCCCTTATTCAACCTCATATGTCAACTTCCCTTCACAAAACCAGTCCACAAACTTCATTTGAAGTGAGGAAAGATTGAAGACTCTAATTCCTAGGACACATGTCCTAGCATGGCCTCTTCGTAGAAACCATCTTCTCAGAAATCAAGACTCTTTTGAGTCGATATCTCTCCTTGGAATAACAAGAGATCTAGCACCAAGGGAGAGGGTAGGAAGCTCACCTCATTTCCGACATTTCCAACGTTTCAAGCCATGGATCTTGTCACCCTTCTTGGTGACATCTTCTTCTCCTTGGTTGGTGTTCATTCTTCATGGGAAAGAAGATCGGCTCCAGCAATCACTTCCTCTCTGACGGTTTTTCACAGTGACGACGTGGCAAGAAAGATAAGAGACGGCTAGGGTTTTCTCCCCTTTTCATTGTGAGAAATTTGGGTAACTGCCTCGCCATGTGTCGGCCAGACATTGGACCGCCAAACTTCACATTAAATGAGTCATTTTGAAAGGACGCTGCCTGAAATTTCACCAAGGGAGAATTCTGCAGTAGACAAATTTTGCTCGACGTTTCGTCGAGCTCTGCTCGATGTTTCGTCGAGCTCTTCTCGATGATGTTCGTCGAGCTCTGCTCGATGATTTTCGCCGAGCTCTGGTCACTACCCACATCCCAAGTAGTCTTGGATTGGGCACACACGGTTAGGGACACACCCATGCCACTACCCATGTACTTCTCTGGAAAGATCACAAAGAAGGAGCAAAATCTACAAGAGTGCCACACGGGTAGGGACATGCCCGTGTCAGTACCCGTGTCCATCTCGGGAGGAATCAAAACCTAATCCCCTAATCATGTGCAAGCCTATCTTCCAGCACACCCAGAGCACAAGTCATCTCTCGTGACCTTAGCGCAAATCGATATGTTACAAATCCTATAAACAAAATAAAATATTTCATCCCCGAAATCAGGCTAAGGCTATAGGGAGAGAAAAGCATGAAATGAAATAAAATATGCTTTTAAAATTTACCTTGAGGAAACAACTCCGGGTAGTGCTTCCGCATCAAGTCCACCGACTCCCAAGTAAATTCTTCTTTCCCATGATTTGACCACAACACCTTTACCAAAGGAACACTCTTCTGACACAAACTCCTTGTCTCGGTGTCAACTATCCGCACTGGCACTAGTCATACAGATCTATCGGTTGCTACTGCTCAATCAATGGTGGGGATATCTTGATCGGGCCATAACAGAGCCTTTCGGAGTGACGACCCATGGAATACGTCATGAATTTTCTCCAGCTTTGGCTGTAACTCCAACCGATAGGCCAAAGGGCCAATCTTTTCCAATATGGTGTAAGGCCCAACGTACCTAGGGCTAAGCATCTTCACACCACGTACCCGTGACACTCCATGCATCGGCCGGATCTTCAGGAATACTTTGTCACCCACCTGAAATTCTACCATCTGGTTCTTTGCATTATAATATTTAGCCTGCCTACTTAGAGCCTCAAGCATGCGGTCCCGTATTTGTCTAACAACCTCATAAGTATCATCAATGTACTCAATTCCTAAATCCTTCGGGTCTTCATCTTGCACCCATGACAAGGGGGTTCTACACCTTCTTCCGTAAAGGGCTTCATGGGGGTGCCATCCTGATATTGGCATGGTGACTATTATTATAGGAGAATTCCACAAGGGGTAAGAGCCTTTCCCATGGCTCTCCTCTATCCAACACACATTTTCTCAATAGATCTTCCAAAGTTCTGATGGTCCACTCAGACTGCCCGTCCGCCTGAGGATGAAGCGTTGTGCTAAATGTAAGGCACGAGCCCCAATACGCCTGTACCGCCTTCCATCGTTTAGAGGTAAACCGACCATCCTGATCAGAAATAATTGTCTTTGGCATGCAATGGTACCGTACAAACTGCTCCACAAAGAGGCGTACCAAAACACCCACATGAGCATCTTTCCTCAATGGAATAAACCTGGCTACCTTTGTCAGGCGGTCAACGATTTCCCAAACTGAATCATTCCCTGAGCGTGAGAAAGGCAATCCGTGGACGATGTCCATGGAGAAATCGTCGAACTTCCACTCGGGGATGGGCAATGACTGTAATAATCCACCGGGGCTCTTGCATTCCTCCTTCACCATTTGACAGGCCTCGCAGTGCGTAACAAAATATCTGACGTCCCTCTTCATTCCTGGCCAACACATGATCTTCTGCAATTCAGCGTACATCTTGGCAACCCCAGGATGCACTAAATACTGAGAGTAATATGCCTCTCTCAAGATATCTTCCCTAATTTTACCGCCTTTGGGAATGTAAAGTCAGCCACAGAGATGAACGAGGTCGTCTTTTAGGGAATACTCGTCAGTAGTCCCATCTTCAATTAACTTAAGTACCAGGGCCAGAACAGCATTTTTTCCTTGCTCTGCCCATATTTGGTCCCGGATATCACAGACTATGCTCATCGCGGTCAAGTAGTCCATATACCCTTCCGAATGGTCTTTATATACCATGGTAATCTCCATTTCTTCGAGCATCCGTGCTAATTTCATACTCATCAATCGGGACTCAGGGCTCGATTCCAGTACCTTTCTACTCAAATCATCAGCTACAAAATTTTCTTTTCTGGGGTGGTAGTTCAAAGTAAATTCATAATCACATAAAAATTCTAACCACTGCCGCCGTCTCAAATTCAATTCCTTTTGAGTATTAACATACATTAGATTCTTGTGGTCCGAAAAGATTTCGCAGTGGATGTCATATAGATAGTGTCTCCAAACCTTCAAGGTGAATACCACTGCTCTAAATTCTAAATCATGTACTGGATAGTTGACTTCATGCTTCTTCAGTTCTCTTGAAGCATATGCAATCACATGCCTATGCTGCATCAATACTGCTCCCATCCATTGATATGACGCGTCAGTGTAAAATTAAAATCCTTTCGTCCCGGATGGAAGGGCTACGATGTGTGTGGTAGTAAGTCTGTCCTTTAGTTCTTGGAATGCAGCTTCACACAGGGGTGTCCACTCCTATGGCACACCTTTCTTTGTTAGAGTAGTAAATGGAAGGGAAATCTTTGAGAATCCCTTCACAAACTTGTGATAATACCCGGTAAGTCCAAGGAAACTCCGCACATCAGCCGCTGACTTCAAGGGTGACCATTCCTTCACGGCACGCACTTTGGCTGGATCCACCGCCAGTCCAGCCCCACTAATCACATGCCCCAAGAAGGTAACTTCTTAGAGACAGAATTCACACTTGCTGAAATTGGAAAACAAGGCGTGCTCTTTTAGCTTTTTTAGTACCAAGGTCAGATGTTCGACATGCTCTTCCTCTGTCTTTGAGTTGACCAAAATGTCATCGATGAAGACGATGATGAAGATGTCTAGATAAGGCACAAACTCTTTGTTCATCAAGCTCATGAAAGCTGAAGGGGTATTTGTAAGCCCAAACGGCATCACGGTGAACTCGTACAAGCTGTACCTTGAGCTAAAAGCTGTTTTCTAATTGTCCTCCTCTTGTATCCTTAACTGATAATACCCCGAGCGCAAATCCAACTTGGAAAACCAATGCGCTCCTACCAATTGATCAAACAACCCTTCGATCCGGGGTAGCGGATAAGTGTACCGGATCGTCAGTCGATTGAGCTCCTGATAGTCTACGCATATTCGTAAGGTTCCATCCTTTTTCTTAAAGAACAGAACAGGGGCTCCCCAAGGTGATGAGTGGGGTAAACAAATCCTGATTCCACCAGTTCTTACAACTGAAATCTAAACTCGGCGATTTCCTTCGGGGCCTTACGATAAGGGCACCTGGAGACGGTCTTGGCACCTGGTACTAGCTTTATTTGAAAATCCACCTCTCTATGCGGGGGTAGTCCTAGAAATTTCTCAAGAAAAACCTCAGGAAAATCTCGCACCACTGTAAGATGTGAGGTATGGATGGACCCAATCGAGCAGACCCACTAACCAGGGTCTCACTAGTTTAAAGGTCAGAAGGCTCACTTGGTGGCAGGATGAAAGAAAGATGTGTGGTATTTATGGCCCCGAGTAAACCCGCTGACCACGTTTTCACTAGCTGGTAGGTCTGAAGGCTCACGCAGTGTCAGGTTAAAATAAAGATGTGATGTATGGATGTCCCCGAGAATACCCATTAACCAGGCTCTCACTAGCTGGCAGGTCTGAAAGCTCACACGGTGGCAGGTTGAAAGAAAGATGTATGGTAATTATGGCCATAAGGAGACCCGCTGACCAGGCTGTCACAAGATTGCAGGTATCAAGGCTCGCTTGGTGGCAGGTTAAAAAAATGATGTATATAATAGATGGCCCTTAGAAGACCCATTGACTAGGCTCTCACTAGTTGGCAGGTCCGAAGGCTCACTTGGTGGTAGGTTAAAAGAAAGATGTGTGGTATTTATATCCACAAGTAGACCCACTGACCAGGCTCTCACTTGCTGGCATGTCGGAATGTTAATTCTATGGAAGGTTTAAAGAAATATTTGTAATTTTTGGACCCGAACAGACCCGCCGACTAGGATCTCACTAGCTAGTATATCTGAAAGCTCACTCAGCAATATGTTGAAAGATAGATGTGTAGTATTGATGAACCTTAGTAGACCCACTGACCAGGATCTCATTGGCTGGCAGAACAGATGGCTTACTCGGTGGCAGGTTGAAAAGAATGTTATTGTCACAATGATAGACCCGAGGAGATCCTGCTCACCAGACTCTCCCTAGCTGCCATGACTAGAGGACACTCAGGGATAGATGATGCACTAACAACAACTGCATTTGTCGCTCATGTAATATAAAATAAGGGAGTAACTCCCCAAGTATAAATCTCAGAGGAACTCAGTTTGGGGAGCGTGATTCTATTGTTCGGAAAACTAAATATAAAGATTTTTAATTAAATGGGGTCTTTAGGTTAATTTAGAAAAACTAAAGTAACATTAACTACACTAATGCTTATCGCAAGCACAAATTTGCAAGATAGACATAGATTATGCAGGCCACGATGCGGTATTTCGGTAGGTGGATGGACGAGAAGGCTAGATGAGGGAATGGATCAAAAAGGCGGAATGAGGTTCATAAGTACCTTGTCACAAAGCATACCGCTAGCAATTACTAGAATGACCACGCTAACATTTGGGGACTGGAAATGTCGTAGTGGAGGTGCTCCTAACTTGCACAAACCACAAGAATATTTCACATAGACAGGAAAGTTACAACAAAACATTTAGGGTTTAGCAAACATCCACACTTATAATTGAGGAATTAATAGCAAAGCTACAATACCATGAAGGGGTGTGATTACAACTAAAGGGCCGAGAATCGTCAGAGGTTTGCAGAAAGAATCAAGGGTTGTTAAGCCATGTACGTGTTCGAGCTCCAACTGCCATTTGGGGTATGGAAGATTTATCATCCTCTTTTATATTACCTGTATTCTCCGTCAACTTTTTTTCGACCATGATCTCGCTTGATAAGTTCACTAGAGAAGCAAGAGATCACTCAAAATCACATTTGGGAGCAAGCGATCAATAGAGGAGGCGAAGAGGATATCCTATCCTTTGATCATCAAGTGGAATATGGACAGAGGGACTCACGAAGGTGGGCGGTAATATAGCCGCAAAATGGGGTAAATGGAGTTCTGTTATGCTAGAAAAATGGATAGTTTTTGGAATAGGGAGAACACTTGTGCTTAAATAGTAAACTATCAGAAAAAATGGGCATGCAATGTCGAATGAAAGACCATGCATGCATCGTTGATAATAACCATGTAGGAATCGCCCAGCCTGATACAGCTGGAGGCCCTATAATTTTGATCACACACGTATAAAACATACCATGCGAGAATAAAACACATGGTTAGTTACAGATCACATAAAATCAGGCAAAACAAGCAGATCCTGCATTTTCCATCACGCACAGTTGAATCCAACCATGCATGAAGAAAACACACGGGCAATAATTACAAAATTCTAGACAAAAATATGATGTCGTAAGATTTGGTCATGCACGGGAAAAATAGCTGGTGTACGAGCAAATCGCATGGCTACGGACAAATTTCCAGAAAAAGAGTTGTATGCATCACCTGATATCCCCGATCGTATGTGAAGAAAAATGCATGACCGCATGATTGCTATAGGAAATAACCCGAGCAGTATATGAAATTTGCCCACCTACACAACATAAAATAGAAAAAAAAACATACCACCACCACCAACAAAACACAAGAAAAAGATTGGGGATCACCAAGTGCTTACCCCCAACAATGCAGCATGTAATTATACACAATAACAGGACTAACTAGTGCACTTAGCATGAATGTGTGTACACGTGAAATACAAGAAAAAAGACTAAAATTGCAGTGCACATGATTGCAGTCTAGCCCAGATGAGCCCAAAAAACAATTTAAATATCAGACTCATTACACTCCAAGACTTAACAAATTTCTCTGTGAGACATGAGCACTCGACAAGGAGCACTACTGCAGTCATCATTTTACTCCGCTTCACAATCCTAAGCTAGCACTGTGGTTTTTCAAATCAAGCACAAAAGATGTGCATGCCCGCAATGTGTTAAGAATTAAGCATGCACTTGTGTGGGTGTTGTGGTGTGCAGTGAATATGAACATGATAATATAAAAATGATATAAAAAGCGTAATTCTAGCATGTTGTGTAATGTTCATGTGCATGGTAACAACACAATAGCTCTCTCTCCCCCAGACTTAATCTAAACAACACGAGCAAATGATAAACATTAAGAATAAAAGAAAGACTTGAGGAAGAGATTCCACGTGCTCAAAAATGAGCATACTAGAAGATAGGCATTAAATTTCAAAGAAGATCCACGCCTCTGCAAAAATATAGCCACACCTATGAAAAGGAACTTGGCACACCAGTAGTGATGAAAAAAGTAGAGATTTAGATAAAACATAAACAGAAACTTGGGTTGTCTCCCGAAAACCATTTTGTTTATCGTCCTTAAGGTCGACCAAATACCAGTATTAACAGGTTAATAATAAAGTTTTTAGCCATTTCAACTAATACTACTAAATAAAAATTACGAACTAATTCAACCAAAGGATAAAAATTGATCAACCACAAAAAAGCAAAAACAACATGTAGAATCGCAAAGAATCAGTTGTATGCTGACTTATGGTTGTTCTCCCCAACTATACGAGATGGGCAGGAGATGAAAGCTTTATATCCCAAAGGAGATTTACTTCCCTTGCCTCTTGCCTCCTCCTTCTTACACAAGAGGGCAGTTGAATGAGCAGTGCGCAACAGTCTTTCTTGTTTAAGCTTCTCCACGATGGGATAATGTCATAGAGCACTCGGCCCATGATCAGAAATAATCTTTTTCACCATGGGGGCAGTAGGGGCTTCATATATTCACACTCTACAGTTGACATAACCACCCATAGAACTGGTATTAATTATTTACACGACAAATTACAATTAGTGACATAATTTGAAGAATTCACAGTCAAGCTTGCCGCATCAACACATAACTTTGCGACATCACTGCCTTCATCGCTTCGACTATCCAACGTATCCTCATTCACTTGCTCAATCACGTCACCCTACAACTTAGCACTCTCTTCGGACATCACCTTCTTGACATCAGAATTTTTATTCTCCACAATTTTCTCCAACTCAAAAATTTCAGACATGCATTCTTTAATACCCAAAGCCTATTTAGAAACAACATCTAATAAAACATTGAGGTCTTTGGTTGTTGTGGACAAACAACATAGTGTGTTACCTTGGGAGGCAATGTAACAATGCCATCAGCAATATGAAGAGTATGACCACTCTCTTTCATGAAGGGGCACCCAAAATCAAAATGGACTTGTTCTCCATGGGTCCCAATACTTGAAACTTAGTGACAATCACAGTTCCATCCACGACAACCTCAACCTCCTTAACCTCACCTTCAAATTCAACCATAGTCTCGTTGGCGAGGACAAGAGATGTTTGATCATCAATATCAATATCCAAATTAAACATTCCAACTTATTGCAAAGCAAGCATGTTATGTGATGACCCCGTGTCGCACAACACTTTGGTTTCCACATCATTGATCTTGTAGTTAACTATTAAATCTCCGACTTTGCAACCATTCTACTCAGCCAAGCTCTTCACCTGCTCATTACCATTTTTTTCAGTCGTACTGGGGAGAGCACCCTGAGCACGCTCAGGGTGCACTTGGACCAATTGTAATTGCCCCACTTGCATCACAAAGTTTCTCATAGAAGTAGTTTGGTTGTCCAAATTAGATTGGGCCATCTTCATGAATTTTTCGATCATTTCCTCAAGTGCACTTTTTCTCTACACAGGTGCAGCTTGGTTATATAGCAGATGTGGCGGCCTCGATTGGCTTCTGGATGCTTGAACATTAAATTGATGTTGGCCCAGTTGCCATCCTTGGCCTACAACATTTTGGTTCTAAGAGAAACTTGGATGATTTCTCAAACCCGGGTTATATGTATTTGACAATGGTGCTGATGATTTTGATTATCACAAAATTGATATTATACTCAACATTAAAATTAGAAAAATAAGAAGAAAGCTCACCAGTAGGGCACTCATAAGAATAGTGCTTGGGGCTCCCAATACCTTGGCATGAGATAGCTAACACCTGAGCAGAAGTACAAGCGGGTCTCTTCAGCAGAGCTACATTCTCAAAGGATGATGGTGCCGCATGAACTGGTGGCACAGTATTATTCAGTTAAAACTCTCCCTTTGTACTTCTTGGGGTGTTTCAACCGGCCGTCCAGAATGACATGTGCAGTATCCTGCAGTATATGCAATGCAACCTTAGGAGTATGGTCCATCAATGTCCCGCCCGCAGCAGTATCGACCTTGACACAGTAATTTGGCTCTATAGGAAAGTAAAAAATCTCAACTAAGTTCCAAGGTTGGAACTAGTGTTGAGGGCACTTCCTAGGAGGTCCATGAACCTCTTCCATTCCTCTGCATGTCTCTTCTCATCATTTTGACAGAAAGTGGTGAATTCTCGCCTCACACTCATAATCTTATCTACTGAATGGAATTTAGCAAGAAATTTGGATGACTACACATCCCATATAGCAACGGCTCCCAGTAGAATGGTGTGGATCCATGACTTATCTTTATTAAGAAGAGAGAATGGAAATAGTGTTAGCTTCATGATATCATCAGAGATATCGGTATATCGGAACAACCTGCTAATTTTGGAGATTTCTGTGGATGATGTTCAAGACTGTCAACTTCATTTCAAATTATTTATTAATAATGGTCTGGCCAAATCTAGTTTACACAGTTCCAAAAGTATGAATGGTGTAATCGCGCATGATCCGGGGGTCTTGGACCGGTCACATCATGTTCATCAGAATCTTGTCCAACAAGTGGCACGTCCTCTCCACTATGCTCATTCCCATTGATCCTGACACCTTCCATAGAAGCAGCATCATGGCGGTGCATATGCTGTATCCGCTCTATCTCTGGATAAAACTCAACTAAATTATAAGGGACTCGCCCCTGTATACACTCGTAACAGAAAAGAAAGAGAAATAAAAATTAATAAAACCTTTATAATAGTTTTCTAAACAAAACATTCACATTATGCATGCATTCCCCGGCAATGGCACCAAAATCTTGATGCACTAATGACAAGTGTAGCGGTCACTCAAGTACTATAAAATGTGGGGGTAACTCGCTAAGTATCGATCTTAGAGGAATGTAGATTGGGGAGCACGATTCTATTATTCAGAAAAATAAATATAAAGATTTTTACTAAAATATGGGTTTTGGGTGGATTTAGAAAAACTAAAGAAACATTAACTACACTAATGTGGATGGCAAGCACCGTTTCGCAAGGTGGATGCTGATTATGCAGGTCACAATACACTGCTTTGGTAGGCGGATGGATGGGAAGGCCAGCAGAGGTAATGGCTCTAAAAGGCAGAATGAGAGTCGTAAGCACCTCCTCACAATACACGCCAATAGCAATTGCTATTGCGGCCATGCTCATGCTGGGGGAATGGAAATGTCACTGTGGAGGTGCTCATCACTTACATAAACCACAAGAATATTTCACATACATGAAATGAACAACAAAACATTTAGGGTTGAGCAAACTTCCACACATAAAATCGAGGAATTATGAGTAAATCTACAACAATATGAAGGGGGTTGAGAATACAACAAAAGGGAGGAGACTCGTCGGAGGTTCGTGGCCGGAATCGAGGGTTATCAAGCCTTGTTCTTTTTCAAGATCCAACTGTCATTCGGGGTACATAAGAGCCTTCACCTTCTTATATTATCCGTCTTCTCCGTCAACTTATCTTTGGCCACAATTTCGTTGGAGAACTTCACTAGGCCAGGAAGAGATGTCTCGAAATCACCCTTGGGAGCAAGTGATTGATGGAGGAGTCCAATAGGATCGTATAGACTTTAATATTTAAGATGAATATGGACAGAGGGCCTCACAAAGATGGGCGGCGATGGAGCAACAAAATGGGGGCGAATAGAGCTCTGCTGTGCTGGAAAATTGGAGAGTTTTTTGTAATAGGGCGACCTCCTATGCTTCAATACTAAATAGTCAGAAAAATGGGCACGCACGATCGAATGCACGACTATGCGTGAATCATGTAATAAAACCCATGGAGTAATCACACAGCCTAAAATAGAAGGAGACCATGTGATTTTAATCATACACGGGCAAAATAGCTCGTGCGAGAACAAATCGCATGTTTAGTGCCTGATCTTAGAAAATAAGGCAAAACATCTACATCGTGCATTTTCCTTCTTCACGGTTGAATCCAACCTTGCATGAAGAAAACACATGGGTAATAATTACAAAAAATGTTTGACAAAAAACGAGGTCGTGTGATTTGGTCACATACTGGCAAAACGGCCCATGCGCAAATCACACGGCCCGGGATAGATCACCAGAAAATAGAGTTGTAGGAATCGGATGATTGCAGCGATCAAGGGCAAAGAAAAATGCACGACTGTGCGATTCATACAGGAAAGAACCTAAATAGCATAGGAGATGTGCCCACCTACACAACAAAAACAAACTCTAGGAACACAACACAAGCACCAGCACTAACAAAACACTATAAAAAGAATGGGGAGCACCAAGTGCTTAGCACACAGCAACGCAACATGCAATTGCACACCACAAGAGGCAAGACTAGTGCACTTAGCATGAAAGTATGTACAAGTGAAATACAAGCAAATAAAGACTAAAAGAGTAGTGCACATGAGTGAAATCTAGCCCAGATTAGTCTGGAAAATCCTATAAATATCGGACTCATCAATTGGTTGTATATTAAAATATATGAGTAAAGTAAATTAATGAGTGGAGCGAGTGGAGTCAGTCATCACTCACTTTCATATCGAGATCTTGCCCACCTCATCAAATAGTTATCTCCTAAAGGGTCAAAGGTGTGTCAAGCGCTAATAATTCTACACGTGTGTTGTAACGCCAATGATTTTTCTGTGTTTATTTTAATTCTAGTAGTGATGTATTTTTAGCGTCAGGGAGTTACATTGACGCCTAGTTAATGGGTGTCATTTGTTGGAGCATGGGTTTCCTCTATGGTTGGTTTTGGCTTGGTTGTCCACCTCCCCTCGCGAGCCGGGTCTGTTTTGGTGACTCGGTGGAGCTTTTTATAGGGATGTTGTGGTGTTTTATCTTCAGGTGGTGTTTTACCTGAGTTTGGTTTGTCAGATTTGGATTTTGACTTCGCCGTTGGATTCGTAGCATCGGTATTTAGCTACGGTGTGATTTTCGTAAGATTCCGAGTTAGTTTGGATTTCGGGTCATTTTGGAGTTATTTATTATTAACTGTAATGTAATATTATATATATATATATATATATATATAATCGGTTATAAGGGTTGCGTCAAAACACTATTCATCTTCCTAACTCGAGCGGCGACGATTTCGTGAGCGGAAGGGGAGCGTCTAATTCGTGTGCGATTGGCCGACGATAAAGAGCGATTCAGAGGTCGGTTTTCTCAATAGATTAGAGATTTCTAAAGCTCTCACCGAGATCTACGCATTCGTGGTAAGTTTTCCCCATTTCTAAGATTTTTTTGTGTTAGTGTTTGTCGTTTTGACCTCCTTTTTCCTCCAAAAGTTTCAGGAAATTCTGCTTAGTGCTTTTGGCGGCCGATCCTTGTCGCGGAGCGGTGAATTTCCGGAGTTTGGACGAAAGTGGTGATTTTCTTCTGGTAGCCGTTTCTTGCCCTTCTTTGTTTCAATTCTCCTCCTTAGAGTGTAGGAATAGTGTAAGGATTAAGCTTGAGGAATCCATAAGTGCGTTTGAAGATTTCAACAATTATCCGTCAAGTTTAGGTGTACTGGTCTGTTCGGAATTCGTCGAGTATCATAGTTCATCCTAAGGATAATTTCGGTGTATATATTGGGTAGAATTTGTGGAGTATGAACTAGGTGTAGGAATTTATTTAAGAAAATTCGTCGAATATTGTTCGTCGAGTATATGTATATTTTCTTAAGTCCAATTTCGTCGAGTATCGGTTGGTGTGGCGTTGAGTAAGGTAGATTCGTCGAGTATCTAGGCATCGAGTTCGTCGAGTATCGGCAGGCGTGGCATTGAGTGAAGGTAAAAGGCATTAAGTGCACACGATGATTTGTTAAGTATGGCCTAGAGTAGGATGCGTTGGGTGCATTCGACAAATTTGTCGTGTTTGGCTTAGGCTTAGGAAGCATTTAGTGATCGGACCACCAAGTCAAAATCTTCGAGTATTGTTGGTCTATTCATCGAATATCACTAGTCTTCGTCGAGTATCGGAAGTCAATTCGTCGAGTATTGATAGTGTTCGCCGGGTATACTCGTCGAACTGTAGTTGGACTTAGTGTTTTTCGTCGATTTATGCACGATTCATCGTGTATGTTCCTTAGAGTAAATTTAGTGCTTGTCAAGGAATTTATTTGGGTTTAGTCTTGGGATTGATTCAAGGTGTTTGGGTATGATGTTTTCTTCGGCTAGAAGCCTGTTTGTGAATCATTACATGGTCATTTGTTTGGTCTCTATTTCATGTTTTGTTGGGTTGTGTTTGGGCCAGGTGGCCATCCCTCGCAGTGTCTTTTGTGAGACGTTTAGGTCTGGTAGTTTGGTTTTGGACATTTTGGGTCACCAGTGCCGACCCGGTTGTTTTTACCAAGTGTTAATGGTAAACGTTTTCGAGCTGTTTTGTGCTAAGTTTGCTTCTTATAGATCAGTTTATGCTATTTCATGCTTATCTTTGCAGATTTTGACGAAGCATGGCTTCATTTCGTACTTGGTGCAAATTTCTTTTTTTACATTATTGTTAACTTTTCAGCTTACCTGTTTCTATTTGGCTAATCAGATGTGGTTTCAGCTTTTCTTGTAGTCGGGTTTGGTAAACGTTTCCATGCCTTTTTACTTATTACCTGCTATTTCCATTGACACTTGCAAATTTCTTGCTGAGGTGTTCTTTCTTTGAATGCCTCGGGTTCAGGGATGTAGCCGATGGAGCGGCTGTGTTGGGTGGTAGCTTGTGGACTATAGTTGTAGCAGATGTATTCATCACCGTCGTGAGATAGTTTGTTATTTTCGGTTTTAGTTCAGACATGCATACTTTCAGTGGGTCCGTGTCAGATTATTGACGCCCACTGGTAGTTTTCTTTTGTAATGTTAAATACGTTGCTAGCTGTTAGTTTACCTTTTTGGTTGGTTGTTCTTGCTCTTTGGGAAGGATTTATGCTAGGTTGCATGTTAGATATTTTATAGAATAAAAGTAATACTAGTACTACCTCAAGCATATCATTTTTTAAAGATGAAGTCGCCATATTTTAACTAACATAAAAGCTATTTCCATACTTATACTAAATCTAGAGTATTGCAAACCATGAGTTGTACTCTGCGGATGTTTATACTCATGCAGGATGTCTAATATTATAAATAAAGTTTTTTCCGCTGCGTATAATTATCTTTTTCTCGTGATTAGATGTGCTATTGAGCCGAGGGATACAACTATCCGCTTACACTTTAATTGGATTTTTCTCGTAATAACTTATAGATCATTCATAAAAGTGTTTAGTTAGGGTTTTCCATGAGCGTCTGCAGTTATCCCCAACTGACATGGCATCATGACACGCATTTTCTCTTACTCTGATATATCGTTAAATGCAGAGAAAATCCAGGTTGTGATAGTTAGTATCAGAGGGATAGGTTGTTTGATAGTTGGTCGAACAGCTATCTTAGGATATGTTAGTTGTCTCGTTTCATTTCATAAACACACTGATGTATCATCAGTAAGACTTGGCTGAAGCATGAATACTACACTCATAAGCATGATAAGAAGTATATGTGGCATAATATGTAGTATGTGATGCATAATATGTGTTTGCATATGGATCCTCATCGGAGGCAACATGTAACTATTATGTCGTATGGGATACATAACAATCTTCTCATGAATGCACATTAGATTTTAATTTTCATTGTATGTGATATTATGTAGTACGTGATGCATAATATTTCTTATGTACGCCGCTAATAACATGCATTAAGGCCTTTTTTTAAATTGCATAGCATGACATGTATGACATAATATTTCATTAGCACACGTGTCAAGCTAAAGATTTACATGATGACATACATACACACATGGTTTTGAGTCAATTGGAATGAGAATTCATGCATTCATTTTTTAGGCACATGAGTCAATAGGATGACAGTATATCATCCTAAGTTTAGGCATGACATCATAATTGAAAATCCCAGAGCAAGTTAGCAGCATGAGCACATGTTTAATTATGTAATATCTGAACTAAGTTGTTTGGTTCTAGCAATTAAGATAAGGTTTTTATTTGATGTTCGTTGTATTATTAGGATGTCGCTCGAGCGTGTTGCGACAGGATCGACCCCCTAGGTTTCGTGTGAGTTGTCAGGTGTGTAGTGTGAGGCTATGATTGTAGAACTGTGCCAGAGCATGGAGACTTTAGTTAGTCAGTTGGTGGCAATGCAAGCGTAGTTGCAGATATTATTGGATGCCACATTAGGGCGGCAGCCTAGTGAGCATACCCCCGCAGTGGTTGAGTATGAGAGCCAGATCAGTAAATTGAATAGGTTTGCTTCTTAGTTGATAGTTGTTGAGGAGTGCAAAGTTAAAGGTTTCTTGTACGGTCTCCAAAATGATATCCTGCAGTTTGCCAAAATTTTCCAATCTGGGACCAATGCTAGAGTAGTGAAAGCTACCTTGGGAATTGAGGCAATTGGAAATGTTGAGGATCGGGGTATGATACTGAGAAAAGAAAAGAGAGAATTTGATAATTGTTAGAACTCCCAGGATTCCGGTCCTGCTTCAAAGAAAAGAAGCGATGTGGTGTGCAGTTTCTATGGCCGGTCAGGCCATCCGTTCGAGAAATGCTTTAAGAGATCGAGAGCTCAAAGGTAGTAGTAGGTGCATGCAATTAGAAGCGCTCCCAAAGGGGATCTGGTATGTATTTTGTGCAAATGGAAGGTGCATGATGCTGTTCATTATTGCTATAGGAACAAGGTTTGCTTCTAATGTGTACAGAAGGGACGTGTTATGTCAAAGCGCCCATAAGCTCAGCCCACGGTGCAGCTAGTCCCACTTCAAGCCTTGTTGCAGCTGTAAAAATTGGAAAAAGGAAAGGGTAAACAAATTGCAGTGACCGAGGAAGAAACTCTGTCTTCAACCCGAGTAATCTCAGGTTAGATTCTAATCTAGTTCTTATCTTTTAGCTAGAGTTTTGATGTTTGTTTGTCTAGCTATGTATATGATTTTATAGGAAAATTAAAGGTTAAGAACTGATGGGCGCGCGTTCTTTTCGATTCCGGTGCTACCCACTCGTTCGGGGCTAGGACCTTTGTAGAGCGTCACCGTTTGACCCTCGATCTTATTGGAAATGTGCTTCAGATCAAGTTTCCCTCTGGCGATTCAGTAGTATCAGAATAAGGCATTCAGAGTTGTCCGATTCTATTAGGTGATTTTCTAGCCGTTGTTGATCTGAAGATGATAGGCTTGGAAGATTTAGATGTGATTTTGTGCATGGACTGGTTGTCCAAGTATGATGTGGCAATCCAATACAAGGTCATGCGTTTGGATTTCAAGATGGACAATGATCAACCCAGGAGTGTTTATGGTTTTCTGTGCCAAGTTTATCCAATTATTTCTGCGGGACGTGCTCGGAAGCTTTTAAATTCTGGATGTTTTCCCTACTTGGTTTCCGTGTTGGTGACCACTGCTAGTTTGCCGCGTGTAGAGGAGATTCCTGTAGTGGGCCATTTTCCTGATGTATTTCCTGAAACCCTTCATGGTCTCCCACCTGAGAGAGACGTGGAGTTTGTCATAGATTTGGAGCCGGATACCCATCCTATTGCTAAGGAACCGTACTGTATGACCCCATGTGAGCTAGAGTAGCTACGTATCCAGCTAGATGAGTTGCTGCAGAATGGATTCATTAGACCAAGTTCTTCACCACGGGGGTGCTACAGTGTTGTTTGTGAAGAAAAAGTATGGGTCGATGAGGCTGTGTATTGAGTACAGAGAATTGAATAAGGTGACCATCAAGAATAGGTATTCCCTGTTGAGGATAGATGACTTGTTTGACCAGTTGCGTGGTAGCATTGTGTTTTCAAAGATTGACCTTAGTTCAAGCTACCATCAGTTGAGGATTCGTGAGACAGATATTCCACGGACTGCTTTCTATTCTTGGCATGGACATTTTAAGTTTTTGGTAATGTCCTTTGGTTTGACCAATGCACCCTCTACCTTTATGGACATGATGAGTAAAATGTTCAAGGATTTCTTGGACAGTTTTGTGGGCGTATTTATTGATGATGTTCTGGTATACTCCCGCAGTGCTGAAGAGCATGCCCCACACTTACGTTTAGTTTTATTTGTTTTAAGTGAGCATAAGTTGTTTGGCAAGATAAGCAAGTGTGAGTTTTGGTTTCCTTAGGTTTCTTTTAAGGGTCATTGATGATTCCTATTTATATACTGATTTTCATACTCATCTGGGCTAGTTTTCTTTCACATGCACTTCACTTTTAGTTCGTTATCGTATATATTTCTTCTAATCTTTATTTCCATAGGAAGTGCACATATAGGCCTGTGGTCGTTTATTTTTTTTACTTTTACTGATTGTACTTCTTATAATGATTGCATGTAATGTCTGCGCATATCAGTGGTTGGTTTGGGGCCCATTTTTGCCTAAGAGCCACTGATCGAGCGATTTTACACGCGCACGCTCAGTGGATTCCTTAGCGCACGACCACTGGTCGTGCTCCACTGGTCGTGTGCATTGATTCCATTTTTCTTACCTATTTTGCCATCCCTATACGCACTATCACAGGACACAGTGTGCACAACCACTAGTCGTGAGCACTATTCTCCATTTTTCCAAGTTCTGGCTGGGACAAACGCACAACCACTGGACATAGTGCGCATGACCACTAGACATGCACCACTAGTCGTGCACCACTGGTCGTATGCACTATAATTTCTATAATCTATAAATTCACAGGTTCCGCCCTAATTCCAAATTCCAGACTTCTTATCTTCCGTTTTTGTCTCCGAGAAGGGTTCCACAGATCTCCTTCTTCCACCACTGTAGGGAGGGTCTCCGGGCAAGCTTTCAATGCCAAATTCAAGCCGGAGCTTCCTTTCGGTCTCCTCCTTCATCTTTGAGCTTCAAAAAGGGTTTGACTTAGCTTTCACCATCAAGCACGGAGGAGTTTGTGTCATCCTCCACCGGATCATGGCACAAAGAAGATGGGTCCAATGGAAGTTAGTGACAGCCTCCTCTACCGCGGACGCAGTTGAGGACTAAGCTAAGACGTAGATTGACAACTGTGCGAATCCTTCCATGAATCCTTAGCAAGACTACGGATTCGGTCGATTTCGCACTCTCTTCTTATTTTGTTGTTGATAGTGTCGTTTGATCTCTTTGTATTTGATGAACTGTGCTTAATTTGATATACATTTGTGTACAATCATGTCTATGTGATTTTTTATTCACGTTATTTTCTTGAGGTGCGCCATTATCCATCCTCCAGCACTCAGTGACGCACTAGCAATTTCTAGTGGCGTGCATAGGGAATAAGTGCTCATGGCCCTCATTCCGCCATTCTCACCACCTCATCTGCAAGCCTACTCATCCATCTGCATAGCGATTTGGTGCATAGTGGCCCGTGTAGTTTCCATTCGCCTGGTGAAGCATTGCATAGCGTCATTGCATAGGATTCCTCCATTCTCACCACCTCATCTGCAAGCCTACTTGTCCATTCGCCTAGCGATTAGGTGCATAGTGCCCCGTGTAGTTTTCAATCTGCCTAGCGAAGAATTGCATAATGGCATTACATAGGAGTAGTTTATTAGTGTTTTACTTTCTTTTTTCGTAACCAACAAAACCCCCTTTGTAAACACTGACCTAAGGACATCAATATCAAGTCCTCCTAAAAATTAACTCCACCTTACTATGTTCCTTGAGAGATCGATACTTTGGAAAAATTGCCCAATTTATATTACTTGTGCGACATGTACACTTGTCGTAAACCGCATCAAGTTTTTGGCATCGTTGCCAAGGAACACAGACGTGTGAGTTTTTGGAGAGAGAGATAGGAGATTGAAACCCTTTTTCATTTGTTCATTTCATGTTTCTTCTTTGCTTTAGTTTATAGAATTTGTTGCTTAGTTTTCTTTGTCCCTTTTATGTTTTTGGCTTAGCAAGCAGATCCATGTTATTTTTTTTTCCAGTTATGTAGCACCCTTGCTGCAAATATTTTTGTTCACAATGTATTTTGTAGTTGAGTGCCGTGTTGATGACACTTTGCACTGATACATTGATGCCTTGGCTGTTTTAAATGCCGAGCATTGTATTAGGTGTTTGCTATGTCAAGATATACGCCACATGTTGAAGGATTTCCCTTGTTTGTTCAAGCCTTCTCCCTCTGAGGGCATGTGCGTAGAAGTCCCCCGTTTACGGAGGACTACTATGGACAGGCCTACCAGGGTGTTGCTGGGCCTATACATTGACATCACACATCTTGCTCGTTCTTTGCCCGTGGAGATTACTGAAGAATGTCTCGCCGCATACATATCTTTCATGGGTCCCTCGATCCCTTTTTATGAGCTTCCCTTGAGTGATGACGAGAACTTTGGTGGTAGCCATCGAAAAGAGGATCAGGAACACATGGGCGCTCTTGTATGGGACGTAGAGATTGTTCTCGCCGACGGGGAGGTGTCTACGGATGATTTTGCGATGGGGCCTGCTCATTCAATGCCTAGTTTCGAGACGAATTTTGCTCCTTCGAAATTTTTGCCTGGTGGTACTACTCCATTTTTGTCTGAGTCGGCTGATAATGCTGAATTTTTGGATGATTCGGTGCCTGAGGTTGCGCCGAAGTGGGATGATTATTTTACTATCTCCGACGGAGAATGTGGATCTTCAGAACACTATTAAGCACCCCGATGGGATGAGTAGTATCCCCTTTCTGATGCGGAGAATTGCACCTCCTTATTGGATGAGGAAGTCCCTCTTACCACCGAGGACCTCAAGTTCTCAGATTCCACACATTACATGTAACGACCCAAAATTTGAAATAGGTACGGACAGCATTCAGAACCAAGTTTGGGTCTCGGTGAGGGTCACATGGCCGGGGACACGGGCGTGTCGCTAGCCGTTTCCTGCTCGGGTTCGACGAAGAACTCGGGTTGTTGACGAACTGGTCTCGACGAAGTGTCAAGACAGTGAACACGGCCTAGGACATGGGCGTGTCCCTGGCCCTGTCGTGCTCGGGTTCGTCGAGAGCCCGGGAAGTCGACGATTTTCGTTTGACGATGTGTCAAGACAGGGAACACGCCCTGGGACACGGGCATGTCCAAGGTCGTGTAGTGCGCGTGTTCGACGAATTTTCTGCAAAGTGGACAAAAATGTAGTCGACGATCGTCGAGACTTCAAACACGGCCTGAGACATGGGCGTGTCCCAGGTTGTGTCCTACTTGGGTTATTGGTCGGTCCGTATGAGAGGATAGACACGGCCTGGAGCCCAGGCGTGTTTGTGTTGGACACGGGCATGTCAAATGTGACATGGGTGTGTCCCATACCCGTGTTCTCCTCAGGTTGTGTTTGGTCCTGTGTCGATGGAGGAACAAGCCCCGACCGGGCGTGTACTGTGTGACACGGGCGTGTTAGAGGTGACACGGGCGTGTTCAGAGACTGTGTCCTTTTCTGGGTGCGACGGTTTCGGCGTCGATTGAGGCACACCGCCTTGGACACGGGTGTGTCGCAAGATATGTTCGGCCCAGGTGTTTTGGTTTTAAGTTCGGATCGTGGCCGCTCGTTTCCTTCTAGTGAGATCTGATGGTCCAGGGCTATCCTTGCTGAGTTATGTCTGGGAATAGGGTTTGGAAACCCTCATTCTTCATCTAGTACTCTCTTTCTAAGTTCTAGAGAGAAGGGAGAGCAAGGATGAAGATGAAGGAGAGATTCGGCTACCGGAGAAGCTTTGGGGCCCCAAATCGCGAGCCGAGTCCGAATCTGTGGACGCAAGACCGTTGCGAAGGTTTTCATCCGACAAAGTTTCCATGGCTAGGAATAGGGGTCGGAAGGTAACAACACTTCTCCTCTTGGTTTTAGGATGCGTGTTTAGCATCTTTTCTTTCAAGCTTTTGGGCATCAAATCCCTCACATGAGAGGGGTTTGGGTCGTCATGGTTCAAGAGGAGCCTCCGGGTCGATTGAGTCCATCCCCAATATGTTTTTGCATTAGATATCCGCTCCGTTAGTGGATTAGGCATTGTGGGTGAAGTCGTTGTCGCGACCGTTAGTCCGACTCGGTGATGTTGCATACGAGCTTTAAGGATTTTGTATAAACCCGTTGCGGCAAGATGTTGTTTGTGATGTTTGTGTTTTTCACCTTTTCTCGAGTGAGTACGTGTAGCTGGAACCGGACAAGGTTAGCTCCGCAATGGTGGTAGATGGTTTCCTTGGTGGACAAGGTTAGCTCCGTATTGGCGGTAGATGGTTTCCTTTTAGCGCGGGGACGTTGCAGTACAAATGAGGGATTAGGGTGGGAATGATTTTGGATTGTGATGTGCTAAGGCACAGCTATGTCTCCGTAGTCGGCTGGATATCCCGTGACGTGTAAGTCATGTATGGAGAGTGTCCCGACGAGACAAGTCCCCTTCTGTGAGACTGACGAGAACGCCAAGCATGGGGCAAGCTCGGGCAATGAGGCCATGATCGGGTGGGGTCCAGCAAGGGTTCTTAGAATCGGTCAGTGTGTTAGATGGAATCCTGACATGAGAAATTAGAGCTTGCAGGCAAGCCCCGGTCTAAGACCATGAGGGGGTGGGGCCTTGGCAAGAGTTCTGTGTGCCTGTTTGTATGTCGTTAGGGGAATTGCAGTATCCTTTTGTTTGAGGCTTAATGTCAATGGGGAAATTGGAAGTACCCAGATGTTTGATGATTTGCTAGAGGCATACGCGATAGGGTGCCTTGGGTGAAGCCCGGGCATTGCATACATGATGCATAGTAGGCCCATTTTTATTTATATGCTCAACATTGAAAACGTGTATGTTGTTTGAGACATCCAAGCCAGTTTTTTTAGTGCTTTACTTGTTTATATATATGGTATATGAAGTGCTGACTTGCAGGTTGGAGGGGTATCCCGGGGTCCGGTAGTGGCGGCCGGGAGGAGAGGTGTTTGTTACACAGTGTGAGGTCAGCCTTTGCTGACCCACGTTACAACAAATTTTTACAGGGTAAGGATCGCAAGCAGGATCTAGCTCGCCGGCCAAAAAGGCCTAAGCCCCATGAAGTGTTACCAGTTTTGCATTAGCTCTACTTTTGTGATATTATATGTTTGATGCTCTAGACTTCTGGTTTGCATGCCGAGGTAGCATAGGAGTGCCTTTGCACATTGATGTGTTATGTATCAATTGAAATTGTGGACTCTCTTTTATTGTAAGGCCATAAGGCCGTTTCGTTACTCCTATATTCGTGGATAACTTCTAGTCTTGGTTGATGTTTCTATTGTTGTTTGCTTCCGAGTTTTGAGATTGGGTAGTTATATCATCTTTTAATGCTAAAGCTGTGGCATCTGTATGTTGTGGGGCCCCGACCGGACACATATTATACGGTCATTACAGGGGAAGTGTTACAATTTGGTATTAGAGCAAGGTTAGATTTAAGGTCAGTGCGTATAGAAGTTATCCACATAGGTGTAATGCGGGACTTTGAGTGTCCGTATGTTTGTGTCTTGAGATTAGAGACTGATTCGTTGTTTCCTTGCTTTTCTTAAGAGTGCAAGCAATGAGGCGGGTACGTCAAGACCAAGAGAAGAGCTTTCAGCGAGCAGTGCCACTGCTCAGGGTCCTTTGGGCATCGGTGTAAACCTGTCCGACTTATGTCGCATGCTTGCAGAAGCAATGGTGGCAGCTCAAGCTGCAGCGACAGCTTAGGTAGCAACCCCTGCTGCACCGGATATGGCGATGGCCGTGTCGGGCTGAGAAGCCAGGCGAGTAGAGTCGTTGGCCGAAAGTGTAGTGTTCGGACATTGAGACTGACAGATGAAGTATTTTCTGAGCTTCCATCCTCCCACATTCACAGGAGTCGGTACGCCGACTGATGCAGAGGATTGGTGGGCACGGATTCAAGAGCTTCTGAGGGCGGAAGAGATGCCAGAGGAGAAGAAGTCTTAGTTTGCGGCTTTCATGTTGGAGGGAGACACAAAGTTGTGGTGGGTGAGCCATAGCGGCCGCCAATTTCCTGGATGCACCCCATCCATGGAAGAAATTGGTGATGCTTTCCTAAAGAAGTACATTCCTGTTTCAACAAGGTTGGCCCTTCAAAGTGAATTTCTGCACTTGAT
Source organism: Platanthera guangdongensis (assembly GCA_039583875.1). NCBI lineage: Eukaryota > Viridiplantae > Streptophyta > Magnoliopsida > Asparagales > Orchidaceae > Platanthera > Platanthera guangdongensis. The sequence continues at coordinate 123,602,211 of CM077151.1, forward strand.
GCATTGAGATAAGATGGTGGACGATTATATGCAGGAGTTCACTAGTTTGGGTCGTTACGCAGGAAAGACCATGGCGGACGATAAGGAGAGTGATAACCTCTTCTACCAGGGGCTGAGGGAGAATTTAAGACAACCCCTCATTGCCATGACGAGGTCTAGTTTCAATGAGCTAGTTGAGGCTTCCAGGACGTTGGAGAGTGATCTATAGCGAAGGAAATGTCATAAGGGCTTTGCACCCAACCAAGGAGAAGGGAAGTCTTCTAAATCCCAAGGAAAGTCTGAAGGGAATAGATGGAGGAAGAAGCCTCACCCATACAGTTCCGGTGAGAAAAGCAAGTGGATGTCCGGAGGGTCTCACTCTAAGGGGCCACCGACGTGCTTCAATTGTGGTAAGGTGGGGCACATTGCTCATTTTTGTAATCAAGGAGATGTGGAGCAGGAGCCAAGGCAGCATAAGAATGTGCGCTTTGGCCCCAGTGCCGCAGAGAAAGGGAAGATGGCAGAGTCTAGCGCTTATCGGTTACAACCGGTGCAACAAAGGGCCTACAACCTTGGATAGCAGGAGGCGATCCGCCATCCCGATGTGGTGACAGGTATGAGGAAGTTTAATTTTAACCTTGTGCTTCATACTTCTACACCATTATGTTTGATGTCTATGTTTTTGGCTTTGTGTTGGTTTCCAGATACCCAGATAGGGTATTGTTTGATACAGGGGCATCACACTCTTTCCTTATAGAAAGCTTCATCTGTAGGATTGGAGTTGAGTCGTTCTCGGCGGGTGCAGAGTTGAAGGTGCGCATGCGGAATGGGTCATCCTTGACCACCGAGCAGAAAGGGCGCATTTGTTGGGAGGTAGGCGGAGTTGACTTCGTGTTGATAACAGCGATCCTACCGTTGGTTGAGTTTGATGTGATATTGGGAATGGACTGGATAGCAGAGCAGCGTGTCGGTATTGATTTCCTGTCCAAGGTGGTGACCCTAAGAAGCGAAGGGCAGGCAGAAGTCAAGTTTTAGGGGCTTAATGGAGTGGCCTGTTCCCTAATTTCGGCCATGCAGTTGGTGCGGGCAGTTAACCAGGATGGAGTAGTTGTTATAGCATTATTGAAGGTTCGCCTTTCCAAGTTATCACTTGGGGAAGTGCCCGTAGTGGCAGAGTTCAAGGATGTGTTTCCGGATGAACTTCCTGGAGCGCCTCCTCAGCGGGAGATTGATTTCTCGATTGAGTTAGTGCCTAAGGCTAGGCCGGTGTCACGTCCTCTATTCAGGATGGCACCAAAGAAGTTGGCCGAACTCAAGGTACAATTGCAGGAACTGTTGGAGCAGGAGTATATGAGACCCAGTTCTTCACCGTGGAGCGCGCCTGTGTTGTTCGTGAAAAAGAAAGACGGTAGTATACAGCTATGCATAAACTACCGAGAGTTGAATAAATTGACTGTCAAGAATTAGTATCTAATTCCTCGGATAGACGACCTATTTGACCAGGTGGTGGGGTCGGTGGTGTATTCAAAATTGGACTTGAAGTTAGGATATTATCAGTTGCGAATTCGAGACGAGGACATACCCAAGATAGCATTTTTTACGAGGTATGGTCATTTTGAGTTCTCGGTGATGCCATTCGGGATGACGAATGAACCATCCGTATTCATGGATTTGATGAATCAAGTATTTCATAAATACTTGGAATCTTTTGTAGTTGTATTTATTGATGACATTCTGGTGTACTCCAAATCAGAGGTGGAGCTTGAGACTCACTTGAGAGTAGTCCTGCAAGTGTTGAGAGAGAACTAGCTTTATGCAAAGTTCTCAAAGTGCGAGTTCTGGCTAGAGAGGGTGGCATTTTTGGGCCACGTGATTAGTGGGGATGGGGTGGCGGTAGATCCAACAAAAGTGGAAGCCATCAGATATTGGCCGATTTTGAGAACCGTGGCGGCAGTCCGAAGTTTTCTTGGACTAGCAGGGTACTATAGAAGATTCGTGGAAAACTTTTTGCGGATAGCTCTACCCCTCAAATCACTAACTCGTAAGGTTTAGAAGTTTGTGTGGTCTCAGGAGTGCAGTAATGCATTTGAGACACTGAAGGAAAGACTGATGACGACTACAATCCTAAGTCTACCAAAAGGGACCGTAGGATTTCAAATCTTCATTGACGCATCGGGTTGTGGTTTGGGTTGCGTTTTGGTGCAACATGGTAGTGTGATAGCCTTTGGTTCTAGGCAGCTGAAGCATCACAAGAGGAATTACCCCGTCAATGAATTGGAGTTGGCTGCAGTAATTTTCGCATTGAAATTGTCGCGGCACTATGTTTATGGTGTGAAGGTGGAGATCTTCACGGATCACAAAAGCCTGAAGTATCTCCTAGATCAGAAAGACTTGAATATGCGGCAGCGCAGGTGGGTCGAATTCCTTGGAGACTACGAGGTGGCGATTCAGTATACGCCAGATAAAGACAATATGGTGGCAGATGCCTTGAGTAGAAAATACTCGGGACAAGGGAATTGGATCAAAGCTCATGCTAAGCAGTTGGTGCTGGACTGGGAATCCCTCGGCTTGGAGTGCGTAGCAAGGGGCGAGTCTAGCGTGGCTCTGTTGAACTGGATTGAAATGCAGAACGACTTGTCCTATCGTATTCGGGAAGCGACCCGTTTTGATGTGGAGTTTCAAACATACGTGTTGGAAGCTCAAAAGGGCGAGAGCAGCGCCTGTGAGATAATTGATGGGATTCTGAGGAAGGACGGACGGATTTGTGTACAGCAGTTTGGCAAGCTCTGTGAGGAGTTGATATTTGAGGCTCACTTTAAAAAGTACTCCATTCACCCGGGCAGTATAAAGATGTACTTGGATATGAAGAAATCCATTTGGTGGCATGAACTAAAGCAGGACATAGCTTTGTACGTGAATCGATGCCAAACTTGTGCATTGGTGAAGGCCGAGTGTCAAAAGCCGGGAGGGTTCCTGAAGCCTCTTCAAATCCCCGAGTGGAAATTCGATGACATCTCCATGGATTTTGTGCATGGGTTACCTAGATCGCAGCAGGGTAACGATGCAATTTGGGTGATTGTGCATCGCTTAACCAAAGTGACTCACTTTATCCCAAATCGAAAGGAGGACAACGTTGAGAAGCTGGTAGAGTTGTATGTTCGTAACATTGTGCGACTACATGAGATTCCTAAAAGTGTAGTCAGCGATCGTGACGGACGTTTCACGTCCAAGGACTTGAGATTGGTTCAGAAGAGTTTGGGCATGAAGCTCAAGTTCAGTACGACTTTCCATCCTCAAACTGACGGGCAAACCGAAAGAACAAATCGTACTATGGAAGTTATGCTGAGGATGTGTATTCTTGACTTCGACATGAAATGGGAGGATCACCTCTTCATGGTGGAGTTCGCGTACAATAACATGTACAATGCAATTATAAAATTGTTGTCATACGAAGCTTTGTATGAGAGGCGGTGTCGAACACTGATGTCTTGGACATAGTCAGGAAACACCAAACTATTGGGAAATGAAGTTGTAGCTGATGCTTGTGAGTTGGTGCGGACCATTCAAGAGCGCATGAAGGTGGCTCAAGATCGGCAAGCAAAATATTTTAATGCTCGCCACAGGAAGCTGGAGTTCGCGGTAGGCGATTGGGTATATTTAAAGATCAAGTCGTTCAAAGGCGTGTCATGGATTCGCCGACTCAAGAAGTTGAGTCCAAGTTTTTTGGGACCTTTCGAGGTTTTTGAATGGGTGGGAGAAGCAGCGTACCGGTTGGCATTGTCCGCAGAGCTGAGTGGATTACACGACGTCTTCCATGTCTCCGTCTTGAGGAAAGCCTCGGTAGAGGCTAGTGTGGTGATCGAATCTACATCGGTGCCGATAGAGGAAGACTTGAGGACGCAAGTTCGTCCAGTTGCTATAGAGGATTCAGAAATTCGATAGTTGCGGAACAAAGAGGTCAAACTCGTAAAAGTCCGATGGGACAACTGCGGTCGTGAGAAGCTCTCTTGGGAGCGAGAACAGACTATGTTGGAGGAGTATCCAGATCTTTTCCGTTCAGGTATCATTTAAGTTTTGTATACCCTTTTTGCTTTCTATAATTTCGGGACGAAATTCTTTTTAGGGGGAGAGAGTTGTAATGCCCCAAAATTCGAAAGAGGGATGCACAGCGTTCAGAACCAAGTTTGGGTCTTGGTGAGGGTCACACAGCTGGGGACATGGGCGTATCGCTGGTCATGTCCTGCTTGGGTTCGACGAATAACTCAGGTGGTCGACGAACAGGTCTCGACGATGTGTCTAGACAGTGAACACGGCCTAGGACACGGGCGTGTCCATGGCCGTGTCGTGCCCGGGTTCGTCGAGAGCCCGGGAAGTCGACGATTTTCGCTTGATGATGTGTCGAGAAAGGGAATACGGCCGGGGACATGGGCATGTCCAAGACCGTGTACTGCACGTGTTCGACAAATTTTTCGCGGAGTCGACAAAAAGGTAATCGACGATCGTCGAGACTTCGAACACGGCCTGGGACACGGGCATGTCCCAGGCCGTGTCCTGCTCGAGTTATTGGCCGGGCCGTGTGAGAGGATAGACACGGCCTGGAGCCCATGCATTTTCGTGTTGGATACGGGCGTGTTAAATGTGACACGGGCGTGTCCCATACCAGTGTTCTCCTCGGATTGTGTTTGGTCCTGAATCGATGGAGTAACACGCTCAGGCACACAGGTGTGTACTGAGTGACACGGGCGTGTCAGATGTGACACGAGCGTGTTTAGAGACCGTGTCCTTTTTGGGGGCGACTGTTTTGACGTCGATTGAGGCACACGGCCTTGGACACGGGCGTGTCGTAAGCCGTGTTCGGCCCAGGTGTTTCGGTTTTAAGTGCGGATCATGGTCGTTTGTTTCCTTCTAGTGAGATCTGATGGTCCAGGGCTTTCCTTGCTGAGTTATGTCCGGGAATAGGGTTTGTAAACCCTCATTCTTCATCTGGTACTCTCTTTCTAAGTTCTAGAGAGAAGGGAGAGCACGGAAGAAGGTGAAGGAGAGATCCGGCTGCCAGAGAAGCTTCGGGGCCCCAAATCGCGAGCCGAGTCTGGATCCGTGGAGGCAAGACCGTTGCGAAGGTTTTCATCCAACTAAGTTTCCGTGGGTAGGAAGAGGGGTCGGAAGGTAACGACACTTCTCCTCTTGGTTTTAGAATGCGTCTTTAGCATCTTTTCTTTCAAGCTTTTGGGCATCAAATCCCTCACATGAGAGGGGTTTGGGTCGCCATGGTTGAAGAGGAACCACCGGGCCGATTTAATCCAACCCCGACATGTTTTTGCAATAGGGATCCGCTCCGTTAGTGGATTAGGCATTGCGGGTGAAGCTGTGGTTATGACCGTTAGTCCGACTCGGTGATTTTGCATACGAGATTTAAGAATTTTGTAGAAACCCGTTGCGGCAAGATACTGTTTGTGTTTTCCCCCTATTCTTGAGTGAGTAAGTGTAGCCGAAACTGACCAAGATTAGCTTCGCATTGGAGGTAGATGGTTTCCTTGGTGGATAAAGTTAGCTCCGCATTGGCGGTAGATGGTTTCCTTGGAGAGCGGGGACGTTGCAGTACAAATGAGGGATTAAGGTGGGAATGATTTTAGATTGTGTTGTGCTAAGGAGCGACTGTATATCCGTGGTTGGCTGGCTATCCCATGACGTGCAAGTCATGTGTGGAGAGTGTCCCAGTGAGACTAGTCCCCTTCTATGAGACTAACAATAACGCCAAGCATGGGGCAAGTCCGGGCAATGAGTCCATGAGCGGGTGGGGTCCAGCAAGGGTTCTTAGAATCGGTCAGTGTGTTAGATAGAATCCTGATATGAGAAGTCAGAGCTTACAGGCAAGCCCGGGTCTAAGACCATGAGCGGGTGGGGCCTTGGCAAGAGTTCCGTATGCCGGCTTGTTTGCCATTAGAGAAATTGCAGTACCCTTTTGTTTGAGGCTTAATATCAATGTGGAAATTGGAAGTACCCAGATGTTTGATGATGTGCTAGAAAAATCCATACGCGATAGGGTGATTTGGGTGAAGCCTGGGTTTTGCATACATGCTGCATAGTAGGCCCTTGATTATTTATATGCTCAACATAGAAAATGTGTATGTGGTTTGAGACATCCAAGCCTATTCTTTTAGTGCTTTACTTGTTTATGTATATGGTATAAGAAATACTGACTTGCAGGATGGAGGGGTACCACGGGCTCCGTTAGGGGCGGCCGGGAGGAGAGGTGTTTGTTATACTGTTTGAGGTCAGCCTTTGCTGACCCACATTACAACAAATTTTTACAGGGCAAGGATCACAAGCAGGAGCTAGCTCGCCGGCCAAAAAGGCCTAAGCCTCATGAATGTTACCAGTTTTGCATTAGCTCTACTTTTTTGATATTGTATGTTTGATGCTCTAGACTTCCGGCTTGCATGCTGAGGTAGCTTAGGGGTGCCTTTGCACATTGATGTGCTATGTATCAATTGAAATTGTGGACTCTCTTTTGTTGTAAGGTCATAAGGCCATTTCATTACTCCTATATGTGTGGATAACTTCGAGTCTTGGTTGATGTTTCCACTGTTGTTTGCTTCCGAGTTTTGAGATTGGGTAGTTATATCATCTTTTAATGCTAAAGCTGTGGCGTCTATATGTTGTGGGGCTCCGGCTGGACCCATATTATACGGTCATTACAGGGGAGGTGTTACATTACGACTCATATGATACCGACAATGTTCTGTGCTCGGATCTTGCTGAGAGTGATACCGGGACCGCTCTTCCACATTTTGCTTGTTTTAGTTTTTCCTCTCGTTTATTACTTGACCACCCTTCAATATCTGAGCCGGTATATGTTAAGTCTCCACGGGTACGTTGGGATGATGATGAGCCTTGTGCTCATGCCAACGGCGAGTGCATCATCTTGTGTGAGAAGGTTCCTACCTCCTTCGTAGTAGAAGCCCCTGTCATCGCCATCGCCTCCTGCGGACCTGCGGTGGACAACACCTTACTGGGCAAGGATTTCTTTTGTGATAAGATGTGCGAGGACCAGTGCTCCTCCTCTTCTTATTTCCTATTTCCTCGACCTGAGTTGTTCATGTATTATTATTTAGGTAGAGGGGTAACAACATTTTCTCCGTATCGGTACTCTCTACCGTAACGAATATTCGGCGAGTTACCTATGCATCTTTTGTTTCATATGCCCATTAGCTAGAACTTTATCGTTAGCCGAATAAGTCGTGCTGGGTGGACAATAACCCCAGTTGCTATCTTACATTTTCTGCATTTTTATTTTTCATGTCTATCATAGTTTTAGTATTTCTTTGTATTTTGTTTATTTATTTTTGTTTTTGCGCAGCTCACCCCAGCAGTATTCATGACAAATTCGTATTGGCGGGGTTGTGATTCTTCGTTTGGCTGACCTGCTTCTATTTTTTCACGCGTCTTCTGGTATGGTCACTAGCTGAGCATTGGGTAACCTTTTCCCTTGTCTCTATCTGATTTTAATTTAAATATCATATGCGGTGTAGCTTAGTTTAAGTCCGGGGGAGAGCCAGTATTTGTTACCTTTTGCACGCGTACATTTCAATTACATACTAGAAGCTTTTATTGTTTTATTTTGATTAGTTCATTGCATCACACACCATTGCACCCACATGAGCGCGTGCTTAGTTATTAGCGTGTTGCGAGTTAAACTCGTTTCTTTTGTATCATTTGGCAAAATTATTGTGCTGGTGTAGCATTGTGAGACGTAGTAAAATGTTGATACCTACAGTGCTCCTAGTCGAGTGCTCTCGTCTCGTGTAGAAATTGGAGTAGATTTAATTTTTCTGTATTCTTATAGTTTATATTTTTTTAATTGGGCAAATACTATTTATTCTACTCAGAATTTGGTGAATCCGGTGTGAATCGAATGGTAGTGTAGGGATGTGTGTAGCCTTCACTAGACTCATTTTGCTCGAGTCGTGAGGAAGGATCATCTTTCTCGGTGGCTAAGAACTTGCCCCAAGCTACTCTCGAAGCATTGGTGCATGGTTAGTCAAACATGAGCGTGATGTAGGCCATCATTTTGTCCCGGTTGAGCTTTTTACCGTTCCTAACGTCATATCCTCGCTATCCCCATTGTGCCTACCCCTTCTTTTGATTCAGCTCCACCATTATTTCACCAAAGCCTCATAGCTGATTTTAGTCGCACACCCAAGTTGAGCTTAAGGGTTTTATATTTTCATTTTGGGGTGTTTATGTGGTGGTATTCCTTGTGAATATGTAGATGTGCTCCAAACTATTATTTGCTGAAATTGTTAAAATAAAAAGATGATTTGAAAAAAATATATAAAAATTAATTGTGAAAAGGAAAAGTGAAAATAAAAAGTATAATTGAAAATTCTATTTGAGATGAGATTGTATTTGGAGTAGGCAGTGCACACACACATATTTTAAAAATTAAGTCTGGGGGTGTGGTGTACCCGCATGTATTTTCATTAACGGATGGATTCTTTTTTTTGCTAGCTCATTTGGGTTAGGTGAGTAGCCTTCTTATTTATCTTTGTTTACCTCACCGAAACCCAAACCCCATCTCTTATCCCAAAGTTCTACAGATTCACGCTTGAGTCGAACTAGTACCGTGGAGAGAGTGTGAACGGGCAAGCGCATTGTCCTCGACATTGATGGATTTCTTTCGAGGTGATCCTGAGCCCCAGTCTTTGGCAATGCTCACCTGAGTGGCCTGCCTACTTTCTCCCTACGCGTGATCGGAAGATTCACCGTGATTCTATTTTTGAGTAGTAATAAAATCTTGATACGCATTGTGAAAAGTATAAACTGTTTTGTATACTTAGAATTTTCCTCTTATATTTTTACGTGCACGAGCATGCGACTTCGCATGGTACTTCGTATCTCAATTTCTATGTTAGCTAGTTTATTTTCCCTATCTGTATAGATTTTGTTTGCTCGGGATGCGCAAACAGATAAGTCTGGGGGTGTGATGAGTCCTATTTATATACTGATTTTTGGACTCATCTGGGCTAGTTTTCTTTCACATGCACTTCACTTTTAGTTCATTATCGTATATATTAATTCTAATATTTATTTCCATAGGAAGTGCACATATAGGACCATGGTTGTGTATTTTTTTTACTTTTACTGATTATACTTCTTATTGTGATTGCATGGAATGTCTGCACATATCAGTGGTTGGTTTGTGGCCCATTTTTGCCTAAGGGCTATTGATCGTGCGATTTTAGATGCGCACGCTCAGTGGATTCCTTAGTACATGACCACTGGTCGTGCACCACTGATCGTGTGCATTGATTCCATTTTTATTAACGGTTCTTCCTAGCCTATGCGCACTATGACAGGACACAGTGCGCATGACCCCTGGTCGTGCGCCCCTGATCGTGCACAATATTCTCCATTTTTCCAAGTTCTGGCTGGGGTAAACACACTATGACTGGATATAGTGCGCACGACCACTGGTCGAGCGCCATTGTTCGTGCGCATTATTATTTTTGCAATCTATAAATTCGCAGGTTCCGCCCTAAATCCGAATTTCGAACTTTTTCTCCTCCATTTTCATGCCCGAGGAGGGTTCCGCCGATCTCGTTCTTCCTCCACCGTAGGGAGGGGCTCCGGGCAAGCTTTCAATGCCAAATTCATGCCGAAGCTTACTCTTGGCCTCCTCCTTCATCCTTGAGCTTCAAGAAGGGCTTGACGTAGCTTTCACCATGAAGCTCGGAGGAGTTTGTGTCATCCGGCACAAGATCGTGACACGAAGAAGATGGGTCCTTTGGGAGTTAGTGACAGCCTCCTCTACACCGGACGCAGATGAGGACCTAGCTAGGATGTGGATTGACAACCCTATGAATCCTACGATGAATCCTCAACAAGACTTCGGATCCGGTCGATTTCGCACTCTCTTCTTCTTTTGTTGTTGATAGTGTAGTTTGATCTCTTTGTATTTGATGAAGTGTGCTTAATTTGATATACATTTGTGTACAATCATGTCTATGTGATTTTATATTCACGTTATTTTTTTGAGGTGCGCCATTATCCATCCTCCACCACTCAGTGTTGCACTTTCAATTGCTAGTGGCGTGCGTAGCGTAGAGGTGCTCAGGACCCTCATTCCGCCGTTCTCACCACCTCATCCGCGAGCCTACTCGTCCATCTGCCTAGAGATTCAGTGCATAGAGGCCCGTGTAGTTTCCATCCGCTTGGTGAAGCATTACATAGCAGCATTGCATAGGATTCTGCCGTTCTCACCACCTTATTCACAAGCCTACTCGTCCATCCGCCTAGCAATTCGGTGCATAGCGGCCCGTGTAGTTTTCAATCCGCCTGACAAAGTATTGCATAGCGGCATTGCATAGGAGTAGTTTATTAGTGTTTTACTTTCTTTTTCTGCAACAAAAAAACCCCCTTCGTAAATACCGACCTATGGTCATCAATCTCAAGTCCTCCTCAAAATTAACTCCACCATACTATGTTCCTTAAGAGATCGATACTTGTGAAAATTCGCTCAATTTATATTACTTGTGTGACCGGTACACTTGCTGTAAACGGCATCAGTCATGTGGATAATAAGGATTTAATTTCTATTGAACTCGAGAAGATAGTGTTGTAATGGATTGGATCAGACATACCACACCCAAAGAGATTAGAAGTTTCCTAGGGTCGGCATGATATTATAGGAGGTTTGTGGAGGGTTTCTCTACGTTGTTAGCGCCGCTGACTAAGCCTACGCAGAAGAACACAAGTTTTGTGTGGAGCGATAATTGCAAAGAGGCTTTTTTGGAATTTAAAAGGAGATTGTGCACTGCCTCGATGTTGGCCTCGCCTACCAAAGGGATAGAGTATGCTTCTTATGTGGATGCATTGCACGTGGTACTTGGTTGCGTGTTGATGCAAGAAGGCAAAGTGATTGTGTATGGGTCACGATAGTTAAAGATACATGAGAGGAATTAACTTACTGTTGGGTATTGTATCCACACTAACCCAGATTTGATGAAGTCATCCTTGAACTAAGATGAATTAAGTTGTATTTGATGCTTGGTTTGAGTTATGTGTTTGCAGGATTATAATGGGATGTGTAGACCAATGTCAGTCTACAATGGGTCACTGATATAAAATTATTAAACGGAGAAGGGGTTATGCGTGGAGAAGACAAAGTTAAGGGAGGAGAAGGTGAAAGTGTAGTTGTGAGATGTTCTCCGATTCTATATTTGATGAAGGCAAGTATACCTTGTCGCATATAGTATAAGATATTAAGTTCAATATCAAGGTCGTATTACCCGGGGCGAATTGAGTACTTCTACTTCAAGGAGTTACTATTATCTTATCAATTAAAAGTTGTTTTGGGGTTGCTTACTAAATTAGAGAAGTGAGAATGTTTTACTTGCAAATTAGAGAAAAGCTAAATGATAATTAAGCGATAGTACTCGATCGAGAATTACCTCGGCTTAAGTTGATCAAAAGATGCAATAATAAACTTTTTAAATTAATAAGGCAAGAGACCTTGACCGCGGAGGTTCTAAAAGCAAGAACATGCTTCTCTCGAAGTCATGCCCATCTGAGTTTAGGAAGGTCTGACCGAATTTTCGTCCGAATCGGAGGCCTAAAACCCGCTTTATGCTGCGAACCCCTCTATTGGATTTTACTCCAATCCGGTAGATTTGAACGTCTGCCACTCTCGAGGGGTGCGAACAACTCCCTTTACTCTTGAGTGCTCAATTCAAACTTTCGGCCTCTCCGCTAGCCCAGAATGAAAGCAAAGGTGGAGAATATATATCGATGATATACCTCCAACCCGAGATAAATCAAGAGTAATTCAAGGCTAAACCCTAAAAAGAAAAGGTAAGATTCAAAGCATCATAACGTAATCACTCGAACCTCGGATCATCAAGATCGAGTATATGGAGGATTAGTTAATCATGGTGAGGTGGAGGAGGGGGGATGAGTAGTAAAGCATAAAGACACAAAGTAGTAAAGAGAAGAAAACAAGAGCACTTTTATTAAAATTAAAGCGAGCTTACAACATGAAAATGAACGCTATTACAAGTGCATGGAATTGAAAATCCTATTCTAGCCCTATCATTAGCAACTAAAGCATTAACAAAAGCTATTACAAAAGCCTAACTAAACTAGGATTAAGAAAAATACAAAGTAAGAGAGAGAGAAAGAGGGGAAAAGCATAAAAAGGAACTTTAAACAAAGAGGAAGAAACTCCCCCTCTCAGCCAAAAATTCATCCTGAACCCTTGGGGAAGGGCTCAATTTATAGATTTTTTCGGGATGGGTCATGCCCCCCTTACACGCCCTGGTCGGCCGTGTACCTGGGGCGTGACACGATCGGTGCGACTTTTTCGTGCTGAAATTAATTGCTGGAGTTGACGGGCGTGGTTGTTGAAGTACACGCCCATATATCACGCCCGGGTCGGGCGTGCCCCGGGGGCGTGACACATTCGGTGCCACGATGGTGCGGGAAAAACGAGCGCGTTGCGGCGATTCCTCGGAACCTGGGGACACGCCTCTGGAACACGCCTGTGTCGGATGTGACATGGGAGTGACAGAGGGCGTGTACACTAAGTTTCCATAGAATGCAGTTTCAGACCAATTGCTTCATTCCTCTGGGTTACACGCCCTATGTACACGCCCGGGTAGGGCGTGACCCGGGGGCGTGTCACAGCAAAATTCGGCTGAAAGCCGTGAAAACCTACAAAAAGCAGAAAAACGCATTAGCGACAAAAATATATACAAAGGGGAATCAAAATAAGCACTTTACAAGACATGATTTGCTTTAAAACCCTGAAAATACCCTAATAAAATTGACTGCAAACCGTATTATCAAATTCCCTCAAACTTAAGTTTTGCTTGTCCCCAAGCAAAGATATAAAAACTAGCTAATCATAAAAAGTGTCTAATTCAAAAAGTTTTAATCATGCTTACACAAGTATTATGCGAAATTCTAGGTAGGGAGAATGTAAAACGTAAATCTAAAACAATTATTTTGGTATGGTTTAACTTTTATAAACTTTACTTAGCGAAAATAAATCATCCAGAATTTTGATGAGATTCTTTAAATAGATTTAAGCACGACAACAAAAATGAAAAGAACGTATTGAGTTGTTACTAGATCCAAGCAACGCATTATAATTATATCAATTAAATATCAAAAATCTAAGTTTAAATCCAGAACTAAAACTGATTTACTTTTCTTCTTTTCGTAGCTGTTAAATAAGATTTAAAAAGGCGTGAATCAAAAGAACTTAATAGGACCGAAACGTTTGGTTTAAGATAATGAATATGAGTGAAATTCAAAGATAAACATGGAGGTTTAAAATCACACTAAACCAAAAAAAAGAGTTTCAAAAAAAATTTATTTTAAACAAAATATATATATTTTTTCTTTCTTTTTCTTCTTTATTATTATTTATTATTTTTTCCATTTTGTTTTCTTTTTTTCAAAACAAAGACCATAATATATTTTTTTTTTATTTTGAATTGGCCAAATAAAATCAAACATTGCTTTTGAGTACACTTTTTTCAACAATTTCTCCAAAGATAACACAAAATTTCCTATTATGATTATGAAAATTTTTGAATGAAACTCAAAAAAAAATTATTAGTGTGATTAGATAGGTAGGAATTTTGTCTTTGGTGAAAATGAAATGCTATGTGGAGTTATCAAACGAAATTGGAAAAAAAGGCTCAAAAGCGGCTAACTAGTTGTAAAAGATTTTAGGTTGGCAGGAAAGTTCAAACGTAAACAAAAACGGCCTAAATCATTTTCACGTTTTTTAAATTTATTTAAAACATAGATTTGAAAATTTTCAAAACGCAAGTCCGAGATAATAAAAGAAGATTGATGAAATTATCTTGAAAATAGAAATAATATGTGACTTGGATCGTTCATATCTACTACATTATTCAAAAGTTGTACTTACAAAAATTATCTAAAAACGAAAAGGAAAATAGTGGATGATGAATTTTAGAGAAAGTAAAGAAAATAAAGAACGGAAAATCATAATAGAAATGGGCGTTTTAGAGAAATATTTCACCTTAACATGCTACTGTGAATTAGAAACACAGCATGGCCAACATTTTACTTGTGAAATATGATTAAAAAAATGATTAGAAAAATTATAATTAACTACGTTGTTTATAAAGAATTTTGAGAAAAACAAAACACAAACATGGGGTACTATTGAAATACCAAAATGCAGCTATATATATTTTTTGGATTTTTGGATTTTTTGGATTTTTGAAGAATATCAACAAAAAGTAAAAGATATTTACAAAAAGCAAAAAGAAGGAGGAAGTCCTCCCCCAAGCTTAAAATCTACATTGTCCTCAATGGAGAAGGAGGTTGGAGAACGAGAGAAAATTAAAGTACAGAAATGAAAGACAAAATTGAAAAACAGGTACTTCCCCGGTTTTATTTTGCAGCGAAAGCTGAGTGATGCTGCTCCCCCATGCTTGTGCTTTGAATCTTCGGGAAAGGTCTTCTGTTGGACTTTGTGTTGGATTTAGCAGCATTGGCGGCGGTGATTTTAGAGGCCGCAACTTGTGGAGCCGTCCGGGGCAAAAAGTGTAAAATAAAGAAAACAGAAAAAAGTTTTGGGTTGCCTCCCAAGAGCGCCCTTTGTTTATAAAGGTCGTTTGAGCTCGACAAAAAGAATATTGTCCAACAATAAGAAGTCTTATATTATTACAGTCCAAATGAAGGAGAAACGAAATAGTTCATGAGTTCGATAGCAGTAATTGTTCCGTCACAGTAGGAAGTAAATCGTTAGGCAAATAGAGTTTTAATCGCTGACCATTTACCTTGAATTCACCCTTATCCGGGTGCGAAATGAGAACTGTCCCATACGGCCAAGCCTCTTTAACAATAAAGGGGCCAGACCATCGCAATTTTAATTTACCATAGGTTCGCTTGGTATAGCAACTTCTTTTCCACTGCGGAGGGTAATGGAGTTTGCACTTTCTCTTGGATTTTGCTCGGTCTTGCCTGGCAAAGCTCCTTGTTGCCGATCGGAGATTATCTTTGCTAGCTGTCCCACTTGGTTTTCCAAGTTTTTGATGGACCCGACAATATTCCTGATATTTGTTTCATTTGTAGCAACGTATTTGGCAAAGACCTCTTCTAATGAAGAGGGCTTTGCCTATTGCGGTTGGAAACCAGATGGATTTAAATTTAAGGGGGGAGCTAGATTAAATGTTTGGCCATGATTATGAGGGGGGTTTATGGGGGCGTTGAGCATTTCCTTGGTTACTCCATGAGAAATTCGGATGGATCCTATAACCCGCATTGTAAGTGTTAATGTACGGTGCTTTGTTCGGGTTATAGGAGGGCCGAGGAGCATTTCCAATGAAGTCAACATGCTCTTCTATAAAAGCAGAGTTATTATAATTATTAAACCAAGGAGGTGTGGCGGAGGAAGCAGTAATCTCCGCCACCTCCTTTGTTAACCGCTCAACTTGGAGTTCAAGATTCGAAGTAGCGTCAATTTCAAAGACTCCCGCTGGTTTGTTAGCCCGTACATGGGGCGCATTCCATTGATATGAATTCATAGCCATTTCCTCAAAAAGTTCCTGAGCGGCCTCTAGGGTTTTGTTATTTAGTGTTCCCCCAGCGGCTGCGTCGATCATTTCCCTTGTTAAGTAATTTAAGCCGTTATAAAATATTTGCACTTGTTGCCAAATTGGAAGCGCGTGGTGTGGGCACCTTCGCAATAGCTCCTTGAAGCGCTCCCATGTATCGTAGAGAGTCTCCGAGTCTATTTGCATGAAGGATGTAATATCCGTGCGCAATTTGGCGGTCTTCGCAGGTGGGAAATACTTGGTAAAAAATTTCCCTGCCATCTCGGCCCACGTGGTGATGGACCCTTTAGGAAGAGAGCTCAGCCACTGCTTGGCCTTTGACCGCAAAGAGAAAGGGAAGAGACGTAATCGAATGGCGTCATCTGAGACTCCATTGATTTTAAAAGTATCACAGATTTCGAGAAAATTTGCAATGTGACAATTTGGATGATGCTGGACTTGATCTCAAAGTTATTATTCGCCATTGTGAGGCGAACAATACTTGATTGTGTACCCTCCAGGTTCGGCCTCGCATAATAGGACATAGTCCTTTGTTGGGCCTCATTTGGGTTGGGAGGATTACGATCCATCGTTTCTGTGGCAGTGTCCCCGATCGACTCTTCGATGCCTAAATGCGATTCCTGGTCACGAGAACGGAGGCGACGCAAAGCGGTGCGCTCTATCTCAGGATCAAAAGGAATAATCGATGAGCTTTTTCGGGTCATACACTTAAAAAGAGAGAAAGAGGGGGGGAGAGATAAAACCGTTACGAGAGCGAGAGAAAAGGAAAAACGATAAAATTAATAGCTATCCTTTTTTCAAAATATCAAAACATTTTTCCCCGGCAACGACGCCAAAAACTTGATATAAAATTATTAAGAGGAGAAGGGATTATGCGTGGAGAAGACAAAGTTAAGGGAGGAGAAGGTTAAAGTGTAGTTGTGAGATGTTCTCCGATTCTATATTCGATGAAGGCAAGTATACCTTGTCGCATATAGTATAAGATATTAAGTTCAATATCAAGGTCATATTACCCGGGGCGAATTGAGTACATCTACTTCAAGGAGTTACTATTATCTTAACAATTAAAAGTTGTTTTGGGGTTGCTTACTAAATTAGAGAAGTGAGAATGTTTTACTTGCAAATTAGAGAAAGCTAAATGATACTTAAGCGATAGTACACGATCGAGAATCACCTCGGCTTAAGTTGATCAAAAGATGCAATAATAAACTTTTTAAATTAATAAGGCAAGAGACCTTGACCGCGGAGGTTCTAAAAGCAAGAACATGCTTCTCTCGATGTCATGCGCATCTGAGTTTAGGAAGGTCTGACCGAACTTTCGTCCGAATCGGAGGCCTAAAACCCGCTTTATGCTGCGAACCCCTCTATTGGATTTTACTCCAATCTGGGAGATTTGAACGCCTGCCTCTCTCGAGGGGTGCGAACAAATCCCTTTACTCTTGAGTGCTCAATTCAAACTTTCGGCCTCTCGGCTAGCACAGAATGAAAGCAAAGGTGGAGAATATATATCGATGATATACCTCCAACCCGAGATAAATCAAGAGTAATTCAAGGCTAAACCCTAAAAAGAAAAGGTAAGATTCAAAGCATCATAACCTAATCACTCGAACCTCGGATCATCAAGATCGAGTACATGGAGGACTAGTTAATCATGGTGAGGTGGAAGAGGGGGGATGAGTAGTAAAGCATAAAGACACAAAGTAGTAAAGAGATGAAAACAAGAGCACTTTTATTAAAATTAAAGCAAGCTTACAGCATGAAAATGAACGAGATTACAAGTGCATGGAATTGAAAATCCTATTCTGGCCCTATCATTAGCAACTAAAGCATTAACAAAAGATATTACAAAAGCTTAACTAAACTAGAATTAAGAAAAATACAAAGTAAGAGAGAGAGAAAGAGGGGAAAAGCATAAAATGGAACATTAAACAAAGGGGCAGAACCTCCCACTCTCATCCAAAAAGTCATCCTGAACCCTAGGGGAAGGGCTCAATTTATAGATTTTTTCGAGATGGGTTACGCCCCCCTAACACGCCCTGGTCGGGCGTGTACCTGGGGCGTGAAACGGTCGGTGCGACTTTTTCGTGCTGAAATTAATTGCTGGAGTTGACGGGCATGGTTGTTGAAGTACACGCCCATATGTCACGCCCGGTTCGGGCATGACCCGGGGGCGTGACACATTCGGTGCGACGGTGGAGCGGGAAAAACGACCGCGTTGTGGCGATTCCTCGGAACCTGGGGACACGCCTCTGGAACACGCCCGTATCGGATGTGACACGGGCGTGATAGAGGGCGTGTACACTAAGTTTCCACGGAATGCAGTTTCGGACCAATTGCTTCATTCCTCTGGGTTACACGCCCTAGGTACACGCCCGGGTAGGGCGTGACCTGGGGGCATGTCACAGCAAAATTCGGCTGAAAGTCATGAAAACCTGCAAAAAACAGAAAAATGCATTAGCGACAAAAATATATACAAAGGGGAATCAAAATAAGCACTTTACAAGACATGATTTGCTTTAAAACCCTAAAAATACCCTAATAAAATTGACTGCAAACCGTATTATCAGTCACCAAACATAGGACCATACAATGTAATCCCTCATTGTGTGATCCAAGGTGTTGACTCATGCGTAGCCTCTCTATTGGGATACACTTCATATTCAAGCTCTAGGACTAAGTGCAAAAGACTTGATGCTGGTCTCA
Source organism: Platanthera guangdongensis (assembly GCA_039583875.1). NCBI lineage: Eukaryota > Viridiplantae > Streptophyta > Magnoliopsida > Asparagales > Orchidaceae > Platanthera > Platanthera guangdongensis. The sequence continues at coordinate 123,620,492 of CM077151.1, forward strand.
CCAAAGAAGAAGAGAATTCTGTCAAGATAATTTCCTAAGTATTATACTCGAGTAGTTTTATATCTACTCGAGTAAATGGCTGAGTTTATACTCGAGTAAGGATGACAGATCCCAAATAGTCAACTTGTGGCTCGCGAAAAGTTAAGACAACTACTCGAGTAGATTCCCTCTTTCTCGGGTTTACTGAATTTTCTTCTCCAAATATTTTCGAAGTGAAATACTCGAGTAGGCCATATAGATACTTGAGTAGTTTATCTCTTCTGTCTCGAGTAACTGAATTCTGGCTCTCGTGTTGTTCTTACTTACTCCAGTAGTCTAAGTCATATACTCGAGTAGTTCACTTACTACTCGAGTAGTCCAAAGTTTTTACTCGAGTAAACCAAAATCTTCCTTCCTCAAAATTTCTGTCATTTACTCGAGTAGTCATTTCCATATACTCGAGTAGTTCTTATCGTCTCGAGTAGTTCAACTTCAATACTAGAGTAGTCCTTTATTTCAGTTCAGAAAATTTTCTAAGTCCCTATCTCGAGTAGTATTCCTTATACTCGAGTAATCCACTCTACCTCTCGTGTAACTACTTAAGTACTCTAGTATGTCATTATTGATACTCGAGTAGCTGATTTCTTTCTCTTCATGTTTACTCGAGTAGTCGTGTCTATGTACTCGAGTAATTATCTTCTTCTCTCTCGAGTAGTTTTCTTGTATACCAGAGTAGTTGTCATCTACCCACTCAAGTAGTTCTGTAATGTACTCGAGCAATCATTTCTTCACTCGAGTATGTTACTTCAATTTTTTTTAAAATTTTGTTAAGTTCAGATTAACGGATTTCTTAATGAGCCTTGATGTGATTGGTCCACGTGTATCTCATTATGAATTAATTATGACTCTTCTTTACCGATCCTATATAAAGTCTTGTCAAACCGACAAACCCTAAGCAAGGAGATCATTCAGAAGCTTTGCAGCCGAATATTATTAAGTTTTTTGATTTCCTCTCTCTCACTCTCCAAGAAACGAATACCATCGCTGCCGCTGATTCCCGACCGGCTAGGGTTTCAATTTTAGAGGATTCAGATCAAGAAGGTTTTACATATCGAGATTGCCGCACAACTCTTCATCTTCTATTCGATCGATCGTGTGAAGCCAAGAAGATCCAGATCTGATTTTGCCGAGATTTTTTTCACCTTTCTAATAAAGCAGCAAAGCCTAGAAGAAGAAGATCCTGGCCGACAGTTGCAGATCTGAATAAGAATTATTATTTGTATTTCTATACACATTTATTTCATTCTTGTAGGAGAAATTTCTCCGAGTGTAGGAGCCTTTGTCTCCGAGATTGTAGGAAGTCTTATCTTCCGAGTGTAGATCCGTTTTGTGGATTGAGTTTGTAGGAACGTTGTTTTGAGGTGTAGGATTGTTTTTCAATCCGAGATAGTTGAGTAGCCGAGTCTAGTATATTGCTAGATCGGTGAGGGAAAGTGGATGTACCCAAGGTTTGGGAAAACTATAAATCTTGCCTCGTCTGTGATTGATTAGTAGATAGTTCTGTGCTTTGGTCTATAATTTTTATTCCGCAAAAAGACGGACATCTGACCTATTCACCCCCCTCTAGGTGATTTAGGTAGGCAACTATAATCTTTCAATTGGTATCAAAGCCAGGTTGATCATTAAAAGGTTAACACCTTGATCAGACCCATACATAGTTGTCTTTTAAGATCTACCAAACATGGACAAAGCTAAAGATTTTTTCAAGCTTTCTTTGTGCACCAAGAATAACTTTCCCATGTGGAAAGAGAGAATCAAATTCTTTATGGAAGCTGTGGATCCTACGATCTTCATGATAGTTGAAGAAGGTCCTTACATTCCAATGACAATCTCCACTATAGATCCAACTAAGAAAGTCCCAAAGAAACTGATGGATCTAGATAAGGACGAGATTGCACTTGTGTCATTAGACAAAAAGGCCAAAAATATTATACCAAGTGCAGTCGATGACTCAATGCTGCAAAATCTGATCCACTGCCAGTCTGCAAAGGACATGTGGCAGTCACTAGTTACCTTGATGGAAGGTACAGAGGAAGTGAGGGATGATAGAAGATCCCTTCTAAATCAGAAGTATGAAGATTTCCGACAAGGAAACAAGGACACCATTGCTGACACATTTGAGAATTTCTTCAAGATAGTGAATGGGCTAAGGGTCTATGACAGAGTCTTCACTAACGGAGAATTGGATGACAAGTTCTTGAGATCCCTAACAAAGGAATGAGATAACAAGGTTTGTGCTATTACGGAGTTTGGAAAACTGGCCAAGATAGACACGCAGAATCTCTTCGGGAAGCTTATGTCATATGAGCTTCAACTAAATACCAGAAAGGCTGATGAAGAGAAGAGCAGGTCTGCATTCAAAGAGAAGTCTATTGCTTTAAAGGCAGATAACTCTAAGAATTCATAGGTTGTTCCTACTACTCCAGCACAAGAAGTTAGTGAAGAAGAAACCTCGGAGCCAAGCACCTCAGGGTCTGAGCTATCAGAAGGAGAGTTCTCACTACTCTCATGACAGTTCAAGAAATTCTTGAACAAGAAGAAGCAATGTAAAGGCAAGGATGCCTCCTATAGAAGATCACGACATGATGGTGATCGTGAAAAGAAAAGGTTCAAGCAGCCATGACAGGTATACTTCTAAACAGAATAAACATGTTTCCACTGACATTATTTGCTACTGCTGTAATAAGCCAGGACACATCATTGCTGACTACCCTCACAAGAAGAAGGGGGGTAGTAGAAGAGAGGAAAAGAAGTCCTCATATAATAAGAAGAGGACAGTGTTGGAACACCCTATTACTAATTTGGGTCAGGATCACTATGTCTTTAGGAAACCTGTTTTGACCTCCTATATAGCTCTAAAGGTCAATTAGAATTGAGTCTAAGGGTTAGAAGTCTAGGTTTGGAAGCTGCCCTCAAGACCAAGGATTTTCAATTTGGAGACTAAGTCATATCGTCGAGCTCAGTACGACGAATCGTCGAACTCCAATCGACGATCGTCTAGCTCAACTTCGACGGATCGTCGAACTCCATTCGACGATCGCTGAGCTCAACTTCAACAAATCATCGAACTCCATTCGACGATCTGCGAGCTCAGTTCGACGATCTTGACTCAGTATTGATTCTCTATCTCTGAGCTCAGTTCGACGATAGTTGAGCTCAGATCGACGATCTCTGTTGCTGTCTAAATCCAAATCGCTGAGCTCAGTTCGACGATAGCAGAGCTTAGTTCGACGTTTTTCTGAAGAGTTAAAGGATTTTCAAGATTCAAATTCAGAACAGTTAAGGAGTTATTCAGCAATTAATTCAGAAGATTTTCTAGCCGTTTTCATTTATTCTGGACCAAGTTTCAAGAGATTATCAAGGAATGTTTCTTTGGACTTTCCCCCAGAAGACAATTGCAATTAAGGAGTCAATTAATGACAGGCCAACGACTATTTTTGACAGAGGATTATTTTCTATTCAGAACCAGGGAATAAAATACAAGATTTTTGAATCTCTCACAGAAAACAGATAACACAGACAACACAGACAAGAAGAACAAGAAACAATATTCTCTGGAACAACATCTTTCTCAACATCAACTGTTCACGAGAGAAAGAGCTAAAAAGAATTCATACAGAACACACATCCAAGGAGATCAACCATCTGAAATCTTCAGATCTCTTGTGATTCAAGTGTTCAAGGCCAACATCATTCAAAGACTCCAGACACCTAACATTTCAGCTGTTGCTAAAATCATCAATTGCCGGAGATCAAATTTCTGAAGGCCTATCACCCTACAGCAAAGCTTCATTTCCTGAACATCTCAAGAACTCAGGGGGAGCTTTGACAACATCTAAATCCACATAGTCTTCTCAGCTGCTTTGAGAAAGAGAAGACTTCCATCATTCTCTCATCCCTATCTCTGTAAAGGGTTTTTCAAACTCCCTTCAAAAGTTTGAGCTTGGTTTTTGAGCACCTTGTCAAAAGCTCATTGGTGGCAAGACACCTGATCAAAAAATCTGATTTGGTTTTTGAGCACCTTATCAAAAGCTCATTGGTGCCCAGGACACCTGATCAACTCATCCTGCAGTGGATTCCTACCTAGGGTGGTAGAAGTGTGGATGTACCCAAGCTTAAGGGAACCACTATAGCTCCTTGTGTCATCTGGCTTGCTTGTATTTATTTTTGTTTCTGGCTGTGATTGTTTTATGATTAGTTAGGATCTGTAATTAATTTCTTTTCTAGGTTATTTTGTGATTAGATTGAATATTTGCTTTCCTGTTCACTCAGATTACAACAACTGTTGTAAAACGTTTTTAAGCACCATACTCTATTCACCCCCCCCCCTCTAGAGTATATTAGATCTAGCTGCACTTTCAATTGGTATCAGAGGGAGGTTGGTTAAATATACCACACCTTGGTGGTTGCACAGACTAACACCTGAACCCAAAGATTCCTAGTTAGATCTGTTTTCTTTTTGCTTTTATTATTAGATTTTATTTTCACCAATCATGGCCCAAAACAAAGATTATGCTAGCAGCAGACCTCCAGTGTGCAATCTGTCCAAGTTTACACTTTGGAAAGTAAGGATTAGATTATACATGAATTCTATTGACGAGAATATTTTTAATTCTATTTTGACAGTCTGTCCAAGACCTCCAGAGAACACAAGTACAAATGTTGTTCCACCTCCATCAGGAATAAATGCTGATATCAAGAAGTGAAAGGTTGCAGATGCAAAGGTTATGAACATCTTAGCCCAGACCATGTCTGATGGCATCTTTCAAAAGGTGGCTGAATGTAATTCAGCAAAGGAAATCTGGGATAAACTCTCTGAAATAGTCTCAGGATCAGCTGATGAGATAAAGGACAGGAGATCCCACCTCATATCTCAATATGAGAATTTCAAGAAGGGAGAAGCTGAGTCAGTTGGAGACATGTACAATAGACTCAGTCTGATAGTCAGTGAACTCAGGACTTTGGATAAGGAGATATCATTGACTGAACTTAATGACAAAATCCTAATGTGCTTCCCAAGCACTTGGGATTCAAGAATCTGGCCAATCAAGGATGCTAGAAGTTTGAATGAGATCACCACAGAAGCTCTTTTGGGCAAGCTCAAATCTTATGAGCTGCTAATCAAAAATAGAGAAGAAGAGCAGAAGGCTACTTCACCAGCCACAAGAAAAGAGAAGACAATAGCCTTCAAAGCAACTGAAGATCAGCCTGAAGATAAAGTCGCAGGCAATGATGAACTGCTCAGTCTATTGGCCAAAAGATTTTACAAAAGGGCCAGAAAGGACTTTAGAAGGAGATCATACAAAGAGCATGATAAGCCAAGGTACGATAAGTCTAACAATAAAGAAATAGTTTTCTTTGGTTGCAGGAAACGAGAGCACATTGTACTTGACTGTCCAGAGAACAAAAGCAAGGACAGAAGGGACAAGAAAGAAAGAAGAAAGGAGAAAGACTTCAAGAAGAATGGCAATGACAAACCCTCCTCAAGTAAGAACAAACACACAAGGAAGGGGTTTGTTGCTGAATCCTGGAGTGAGACTGAAGAGGAGTAAGAAGCTTCATCCAGCTCCAGTGGTGATGAAGATGATGCAGAAGAGAAGGAGTTCTGCATGATGGCAATCAATGCCTCTCAACATAATTCAGATGAAGAAGAGTCAGAGTCAGACTCAGAGACTCAACTTGAAGAGGACCAGGTAATCAGTTCTTTTGATTTCAATTCAAAGGACTTTAAATCTGAGTTTAAAGCATTATGTTTAGACTTACTAAATTCTGAGAAAGAAATTATCTCTCTCAGAAATCAATTGTCTGAACATAGTTCCTTAAAGTCAGAAAACCTGAAACTCTCTCAGGAGTTGGAGTGCTGTAGGGAGCAGATAGCTTCACTGAAAGGTGAGCTATCAGAGGCCAAGAAGCTTGAAGAATCCCTTAATGGGAGAAGTATCAAGCTGATGGACATCACAAGCACAGCGAACTCCAGATTTAATAGTACACTAGGGTTGGGTGCTTCATCCAGCCAACCTATAGTTCTAACAACCCCAATCAAGTTCATTTCTGATAAAGGGAAGGGAGTTGTAGAGGTAGCTAGGAAGAATTCTGATCTGCCTAAGAAAACTAAGTTCCAGCAGAAATCGTCGAACGGAGCTCGACGATCGCCGAACGCAGATCGACGATCTCAGGCAAAATCGTCGAACTCAGGTCGACGATCTCTAATTCCTGAACTCTACCACAGTCGACCGTCGAACGGAGCTCGACGATCTGACCCAAGATCGTCGAACGCAGCTCCACGATCGTCGAACAGAGATCAGAGCTCTGGAAACTCTTTCAAGGGCAAATCAAAATCCAATCCTATGGGTCCTTCATCCCAAATCTTTAACCCTTATACTGAATGTATAATACCTCCAAGGAGATATCATCCTGAAGGTTATAAGAGTCAACCTGGGATGTCTTTCATTTCTGAGTTTAAAGGTTATCAACCTAGGCCTAATGTAAACTGGGTCAAAAACAAATGAATTATTTTATGTGCAGGTGAAGACCTATCCAATACCAGCAATGGTACTTGGATAGTGGGTGCTCTAAGCACATGACAGGAAACAAGGATAACCTCACATCCTTTAAAGCCAAGCTTGGACCCAAAGTTATTTTTGGTGATTCAAACTTTGGACAAACTAAAGGATATGGTGCAGTCCAGATTGGGACAGTGACATTCAAGAAGGTAGCTTATGTGGAAGGACTGAAGCACAATTTGATAAGCATCAGTCAGCTATGTGATGAAGGCTACCAGGTGACTTTCAGCAAAGCTTTATGCAAGATCAAGTCAGAGGACAACACAACTGTGTTGACAGGTAAAAGGAAAGGTAACATCTATCTAGTAGATTTTCTTTCAACAGATATAGAAATTTTCCTATTCAATTCTGTTTGTAGACCTAATATTTTATGGCATAAGAGACTAGGGCATCTGAACCATAGAACTATTGCTAGGCTATCCAAGGAAAACCTTGTTAGAGGACTACCTTCTGGCCCCTACAAGAAGGAAGGACTCTACAGGGCTTGTCAATTAGGCAAGCAAACTAAAAATAGTTTTAAGTCACTTAATAAGAGTGATTCACCTAGGATCTTGTATCTGTTACACATGGATCTTTTTGGACCCATTACAGTACAAAGCCTAGGAGGGAAATCTTACACCTTAGTAGTTGTAGATGACTTCTCTAGATTCACATGGGTGTTCTTTCTGAGGAAGAAGTCTGATAACTTTAAGTGTTTGACAGAGTTTCTCAAATGTATACAGATTGAGTTCAATACTCACATTGCCCTGATCAGAAGTGATCATTTGAAAGAGTTTGATTCTCTTCTTATGCAAGAGTTCTGTCAGAGTGAAGGGATCAGTCATACTTTCTCAGCTCCTAGAACTCCTCAACAAAATGGGGTAGCTGAAAGGAAAAATAGAACCCTTATTGAATCTGCCACTACATTATTGTCAGATTCTCACCTTCCTCTATCCTTTTGGGCAGAGGCAGTGAACACCTCCAATTATGTGCTGAATAGAAGTTTGATACACAAACTAAAGGGCAAGACTCCCTATAAATTACTCAAAGGGAAGAAACCTAAAGTTGATTATTTTAGAATTTTTGGTTGCATTTTCTATATACATAATAATGACAAGAGATATTTAGCAAAATTTCAAGCTAAAGCTGATGAAGGATTGTTTCTGGGATACTCCATGATCAGTAATGCTTATAGGGTTTATAATAAATCATCTCTAAAAATTGAGGAATCTGTTTATATATCATTTGATGAATCTAACATGTCTTTCAAGGAGAAGAACACTTCTACCATAGAACCTTTGCAGGAACATTCTCTTGTTGAAGACTTGAACAAGTTACAGGTTACTCAAAAAGAGGAAAGCAGTGAAGATGAAGAAAGCATTCAATATATTGAAGAAAAACAACTTGAAGAGCCAGTTGTTGTACCACAAGAGGAAACAACAACACGGGTTGGTGAACAATCAACACCCCCTGTTGATTTAGTAACATCAAGAGACCATCCAATTTCCCAAATAATTGGAGACATCTCAGCTGGTGTGCAAACTAGAAATCAGGTCAACCAAAACTTGTTGCACACTTGCTTCCTATCTCAAATTGAACCTCAGTCCATTCAAGATGAAGAGCAAGATCCACACTTTATCATTGCAATGCAAGAAGAGTTGCATCAATTTGAAAGGAACAAAGTTTGGGAACTAGTGTCAAAGCCTAAGGATCACTCCATTGTTGGAACAAAGTGGCTGTTCAGAAACAAACTGGATGATCAAGGAGTAATTGTAAGGAACAAGGCAAGGCTAGTTGCTCAAGGATATTCTCAAGAAGAAGGCATAGACTATGACCAGACTTTTGCACCAGTGGCAAGATTAGAAGCCATCAGAATCTTCTTAGTTTATGCAGCACACAAAGGCTTCAAGGTATATCAGATGGATGTAAAAAGTGCATTTCTCAATGGATACATCAAAGAAGTATATGTCAGACAACCTCCAGGTTTTTTCTCTCCAACTTATCCTGATTATGTTTTTAAGTTGAACAAAGCATTATATGGTCTCAAGCAAACTCCTAGAGCATGGTATGAGACCCTAGCATGCTTCCTTTTAGAAAATGGATTTATAAGGGGTAGTGTAGACAAAACTCTTTTCATTAAAACCCATAAGTCCCATACCCTATTAGTACAGATTTATGTAGATGATATTATTTTTGGCTCTACTGATTCAAAATTGTGCAGAAGGTTCTCCAACCTAATGCATTTTAAATTTGAAATGAGTAGCATGGGTGAGCTATCCTTCTTTCTAGGATTGCAAGTCAAACAACATGCTGAAGGCATCTTCATTTCTCAAACCAAGTATGCAAATGAATTGGTCAAGAAATTTGGTATGTCTGAAGCATCTTGCATGAAAACACCCATGCCTACTAATGCTGTATTGGATGCTGATGAACATGGGAAACCTGTTGATCAGACAACATATAGAGTAATGATTGGCTCTCTACTGTACCTTACAGCTAGTAGACCAGATATAATGTTTGCTACATGTATATGTGCTAGATTCCAAGTAAGCCCTAGAGAGTCACACCTAACATTAGTAAAAAGGATTCTCAGGTATGTTAAAAGTTATCCAAATCTAGGTCTCTGGTATCCAAAAGATTCAGCATTTGAATTAACTGGATTTTCTGATGCTGATTATGGTGGATGCAGAATTGACAGGAAAAGAACTAGTGGAACTTGTCAGTTTCTTGGTGACAAACTTGTCTCCTGGTTTTGTAAGAAACAAACTTCTGTGTCAACTTCAACTGCTGAAGTTGAATATATGGCTGCAGGCAGTTGTTGTTCACAAATATTGTGGATTCAAAACCAACTCCTAGACTATGGCTACAACTTAGAGAAGTCTAAAATCTTTTGTGATAACACCAGTGCTATTTCTATAACTCAAAATCCAGTCCTCCATAGTAGGACAAAACACATAGAAATTAGGCATCACTTTTTAAGGGATAATGTTGAGAAGAATAAAATTGAACTTTAATATATCACAACTGATTTGCAAAGGGGAGATATTTTCACCAAACCCTTGGATAAAAAGAAACATACCTTCTTCCTAAATCAGTTAGGAATGTTAGATGGAGGAAGTCTAAAATAATATCCAAGATTTTAAAAGTTTAAAAATTGCCAAGACTAGGCAAACATCTTGATTTTTCTTAGTGTCTAGAGTGTCTTTCTGGTCTCTGAACTGCACTCGACGATTTTCCACCAGATCGTCGAACGGAGATCGACGATTTCCGAAATCGTCGACCTGAGTTCAGCGTTTCTCAAATAGTATGAACTATCTCTTCCGGTCAACGATCGTCGAACGACGCTCGATGACTTTGTTCTTTGAACGATCGTCGAGCAGAGCTCGACGCTCTCCAATGTCGTCGAACGGAGATCGATGATATTGTAGACTCTTCAGATTCCTTTAGAAGCCCCGATCATCGAACTGAGTTCAACGATCTTTCCTTTTCTGGGTCGAACCCTAATATAAAATTCATTTTTCGCCGTCGTTCTCCTTTTGCGCTTTCGATTTCTCTGCAAAAATTCTCTTTCCCTCCAAACATCTCTACACTTGGTCGTTTTGTTTGTTGATTTTTGCAGGTAACCATGGCCGTTTCTGTTGCCGTTCTTGCCGTAATGAAATTCGATGCCAGATTTGACATAGACATGGAGTCTTTCAGCACTACTGATCAAGTTTTCCAGGATATTTTGGAACTCTTCAAGGAGCAGAAACTTGCTACCATCATGACCACCAGAATCAAACTTGCTGCTGATGAGATTAAGGAGTGGGTCTACACTGCCCACAACCAGGATCAAAACACTATAGTTGGTTCAATTTCTGGAACCCAGGTACCCTTGACTCCAGCCATTCTGACAGAGGTTTTTGAGTTAAGATCTAGTAGAGATTCTGCTGATTTGTCTGGAGAGGAATTTGCTGATATGCTTGCAAGAATGGGTCACTCTGAGGCTAACCCTAGCAAGCTGCTGAAGAAGAACCTAGCTGTGGAATACAGGTTCTTAGCAGATGTAGTGGGCAAAGTTCTGTTGGCCAAGCACTCAGCACATGATACTATCTCTAGGTATCAGCTGTGCTTGATGGGAGCCATTGTGGACAAGAAGTAATTGAACTGGGGAGAGGTCTTCTTTGACCTGATTAAAAAGAAAATAAATAAGAATTTTGTGAATTTTGGGAGGATCCTAAGGCTCTTTCTGCAGAACAGATACCCTGCATTGCTAGTCTCTTCTGGGATACATATCAATGCTTCAAAGAGATTGTCCTGTGCCCTATTTGGCAAATGGGACAGGCAGATAACCAAGCCCAGTAGGCCTTCTGCAAGCACATCTTCAGGCACCAGGACAATAATAGTCACTTCCCCTCAAGTCTCTGCCCCTGCAGATGACTTGCCTGCTGCTGCTTCTCCTCCTCCTCCTATTCCATCCATTCCAGTTCCATCCACCATTCAAACTCCATCCACAATCATCATCTCCAACCCATCTCCCACATCAATACCATCTCCAATTCCAACTCTACCAGTCACAAAAGAAATCTTCCATCCATTATATTCCTACCCTCAACCAGACAATAAAACATCATCCACCTATCCCTCCTTCAATCTTTTAGATGATTCCTTCATGGATGACTCACCCTAATCTCCTCCTGAGCTACCCTCCTCATCAACATCTTATCAACAACTTCTCCAAGACATTCTGGATCAACCCTCTTTCACACCCTCTATCTCCATCCCACTGTCTTCCATCTCCACTATACCCTCACCTCAACCATCACTCCTACCATCCACTAGCTCTCCACCATCATCACCTGCTGCTCCACCTCCATCCTCTACCTCTGCTCAATTGCCTGCTGAGCAAGTAGATATTCCAGCCCTAGCTGACCAGTTATATGAACTGCTAGCCCCCAGGCTATCACTTCTATTGGAGACCTCCTTGGCTCCATTACTTCAGTCAGTGGCAGCTCTTTCTGCCAGGCTATCCTCCTTATTTCCTCAGGCAATCCCTTCATCAGTGTGCCTTGATCCAGCATTCTCTGAATCTAGGCAGGGGGAGATGCCTTATGAAGTTAGATTGCCTGCTGTTTCTTTTGTTGTTGTTGTTGCTGCTGTTGTTCCTTAAGCTCCAGTTGAAGTCTTCTCAGTGGACATCAGGTCCTTACTATCAGTATTTGACACAACTTATTTCAGTTGTCTTCCAGAGATAGTTGCAATCCAGCCCTCAGAGGATCTTTCCAAGGCCATTGTGCCCTTCTCATGTTGTGACACCAGCATCATTCATTCCTTTGTCAATTCAGTATATGCTGCTGCTACTCCTGCTGAGAATATTATTGCTATTTCTGTTGCTGCTGCTGTCAGTGATGAGGCTAATGTTGTTCCAGTTTCTGAGGATATGCAGATGACAGAGGCACATGATTTTTAGCCTTCTGTTTTTGCTGATGATATTCCTGCTGTTGCTGATGTTGTTATATCTGAAAGTGTTTTATCTGAAACTGCTGCTGATATTACTGCTACTATACCTTCTAAGAGTGCTGCTCCAGAAATTTCTGTGCCTGTTGTTACTACTACTACTGCTACAACTTCTGTTGTTACTAGTACTGTATCTACTGCTGCTGTCACCACTGCTATTTCATCTGCTCCAACTCAACTTCAGAAAGAATACTTGAAAAAGATTGATGCTTTGTATGATGAGCAAATTTCTGAAAGTGATGAATTCAGGACTGATTCTGATGACTCCTCTGCCACTATTGCCAGGAAGAGAAAGGCAAGGAGCAAAGCCATGAAAAGAGTGCCTCCAGCCAAAGTCAAAGACACTAATGAAATACCATATTACATTCTTCATGACTGGCCCATAACTGAGCATTGGATGCAGTATTACAAGAACCAACTAAAAGCTATGAAGAAGAAGAGGAAATATGAGAAAGGATCTTCTCAATTTCATCATCCTCATCCTCCTCCACCACCTCCTCCTGATGCAGGTGCAGGTGGAAGTTCAGCTGCTCAACCTTATGCTAAAAGCCAAACCCTCTATCAGCCTCATGCAAGATCTTATCATAGGGGAAGCCAGTCCAGAGGTTCTCAATCTAGAAGAGGAAGCTACAGAGGAAGCCAAAGGGAATTCCAGGTTTACTCAAAAGGCTACTCCAGGCAACATCCATACTTCAGGGAAGGACAAGCTTCATCAGATACAACCTCAGGTCCTTTTCCCTATAAGCTAAAAGAAGTAGTCTCCTCCAGAGCTCCTCAAGATAATCCATCCAACAGATATGAGCCACCAGTGCCCTTTGAAGATCCTGAAAATAATCCAACTGCTTGGACTGCCAGGATGAACGAGCTAGCTGCCCTGGATCAAATTAAGAAAGCTAAAGAGCAAGGCAGAGATTCCTCCAACATCACTACATTGTCTGAACAAAGAAAGAAAGAATTGGAAAGATATGACTCAAGCAAATTCTTTGACTCTGATAGATATATGGAGCTGCATCCTGAAGCTGTTGTACCAAGGCCCAAACAGCAAATTTCTCTAGGTGCAGCAGATGACAGAAGGTCAAAGAAAGAAGCTCTCAATCCTAATAGAGAAATCAAACTTATAAAGAGCAAGGAGAAATAATAACTATGTAAGGTGACAATCATTCTGAATTCTGAATTCTATCTGGGATATTATATATCTGTGCTTCTGCAATGCTGTGTTTATTGTTTTTCTGTATTGTTGCTTTGTATGTTGTTATTTAAGTTTTCGAAGTTCTGTAAATAGTAATCCTAACCCAAATAGGGGTAGATTGTTGGAACACCCTATTAATAATTTGGGTCAGGATGACTATGTCTTTAGGAAACCTGTTTTGACCTCCTGTATAGCTCTAAAGGTCAATTAGAATTGAGTCTAAGGGTTAGAAGTGTAGGTTTGGAAGCTGCCCTCAAGACTAAGGATATTTAATTTGAAGACTAAGGATATTTAATTTGGAGACTAAGTCATATCGTCGAGCTCAGTACGACGAATCATCGAACTCCAATCGACGATCGTCTAGCTCAACTTCGACGGATCGTCGAACTGCATTCGACGATCGCTGAGCTCAACTTCAACAAATCGTCGAACTCCATTCGACGATCTGCGAGCTCAGCTCGACGATCTTGACTCAGTATTGATTCTCTATCTCTGAGCTCAGTTGGACGATAGTTGAGCTCAGATCGACGATCTCTGTTGTTGTCTATATCCAAATCGCTGAGCTCAGTTCGACGATAGCAGAGCTCAGTTCGACGTTTTTCTGAAGAGTTAAAGGATTTTCAAGATTCAAATTCAGAACAGTTAAGAAGTTATTCAGCAATTAATTCAGAAGATTTTCTAGCCGTTTTCATTTATTCTGTACCAAGTTTCAAGGGATTATCAAGGAATATTTCTTTGGACTTTCCCCCATGTTAACCCCTCAGTCCGCAATATACTACAAGATTCCAAGCCCCCCATTCAGCAGGCGCGGACAGGATGTGTCAGTCCGCCCAGTCCGGCATTGTCATCAGTCGGGCGCCAAGGGTGGGACTCCAGCAGCGGACGCAAGGACCAGTCCGCTCAGTCCGCCGACGCTTTGGCAACAGGTTCTACAGCGGCGGACGAAGAATCTCGTCCGCCCAGGCCGCCGCCCTCCAGTTGGCGCGCCCAGCAGCAGTGGAAGCTCCAGCTCGCGAGCCCAGTCCGCCACTTCTATGCGGACTGGCGTGTTCTTTCTTTTTGCTTCCCGTCACCGCTGCCCGGTTCTCCTGTACCCCGGGCAGCCGGTTATCTTAGCCCTACCCGTTTGGGCAGGCCCCCTATCCTATAAATAGGGGGGAGGTGGTGCACTCAAGGCACGCTGACTCGGACCCAGGAGCCTACTTGTTACAGGCTGCGGACTCGAATCCTGTGCCTTGGGGACTCCCCCTTGCTCTACTTCCCTCAGTCTTTTCCTTTCACTTGTAACTAGATCCTTCTTCAATCAAGGGAAAGCCCGTCGCAAGAGAGGCATTCAGGCCGCGACGGGCGAAGTCTGTTGTTGCCGTGGTTCACGGCCCTGCTCTTCTTCCAGCTCTCATCCGCTTAGTAGATCGCTACTCGCAGTCTCCCTATTCCCCCTGTGATCGAACAAGTTAGCTGGTTGTGCTCGACCCCCCTTGTGTTTTCGTGCATCAACAGTTAACACGCGACCTTCAGATCCGAGTACTGTTTTGAAATCAGCGGACGAAAGATGTCAGACCGCAGAGCCCGCTCTTCAGATCGCTCTAGCTCTTCAGAAGACTCCCTTTGGGACGCAATAGAACAAGCTCGCCTTGAGGCCGAGCAGTCTCGCCGTCAGACCGACCAGCGTCTTGACACAATCAGCCAAGCTCTGCTTGCTTTGGCTCAGCGGCTTGCTCCTCAGGCCGCAGCGGACCAAGCGAACTCGCCAGTCCGCCAAACCCCAGCTCGCCGAACTCCGCTTCGGCAGTCGCCAGAAACTCCTCGAAACCCTGCTCAGACCGCAGCCCCTTTGCGCCCTCAAGAGGAAGAGTTTGCTTTCAGAGAATTCTATAGAGAAGCTGCTAGGGGCACTCCTGCCCGCCAACTCCGCTTTGCTGACCGCCAGTCCGCCGAGCCCGCGGACTCCTCGGCTCCAGTCCGCCCTTTCTATCCTGCAGAGTTTGACACCCCGTCTCCCTTTGTTGACCGAATTCGATGGGAGTCAGCCCCGAGCAACTTCAGGGAGCCGCGCATCCCGTTCTATACAGGAGTGACAGATCCCGTTTCTCACCTCCAGGCGTTTGAGGGGGCAGTTGCTTTAAGATGCCTCTCAGATGCGATTAAGTGTAAGTTGCTGGTTACCACTCTCGAAGGGCAAGCAAGAGAATGGTTCTATGAGCTGCCTTCGGGCACTATCTCTTCTTTTGCCGAGCTCCGTAGCCAGTTACTGCTGAGGTTTGCTACCTCAAGGAAGAGGAAGAATGGGCCAGCTGCCCTATTTGATATCAAGCAGATGGATAACGAATCGGTGGCACGATTCGTTGATCGCTTTCAAAGAGAAATTCAGGGGGTGAGGAATGTGAACCCCGACTATTACAAAGTTGCCTTGATCCACGGCCTCCGAGAAGGCCCTCTGAAGTTCAAAGCAACAACCAAGGCTCCAGAGACCTATCAAGAGTTGATCGCCATGGTCAACCGCTTCATAGAAGGGGAAAATGCTAATCCGACCTACGTCTCATCCCTGACAGCCAAGGCTGAAGGAAGGGATAGCTCCGCTTCTTCTTCTCATGGCAAGCCCCCTCGTCCAGACTTCCAGCCTCCATCTCAAAGAGGCAGGAACTTCCGCAACAAAAAACCATTCCAAGGCCACCAACAGTTTCACGAGCAGAGACTGCCGTTGGCCGCCACTCCCGCCGTGCCTTTGCAGGCTCTTCCCATCCTCCAACAGGCAGCCTTGCCTGCCCCGTGCCAATATGAAGAAAGTCCTATGGAGGACCCTGCAGATCTGGACCTTGACGAAGTCATCCAGATCCTGCAAAGGAGATCAGAAGAAAGGAGGCAAGAGCCTCAGAAGCTGTGGAAGCCGAGGAATAATTCGCAATACTGCCAATTCCACAAGGAAAAGGGTCATCTGACTGAGGAGTGCAAGGCCCTTCGTGCGTTGATTGATAAGTTGCTTGCCGAGGGCAAGATTGACCTGACCAAGAAGGATTCTCCTTCCTCGTCGAAGCCATCCACCTCGAAGGGCAAAGAGGTAGCCGAGGCTTACCAGGAGTGTGTAGATGTGGAGGACGAAGGCCGTCTGGGGCCGATCAACGTCCCAGTGGAATGCTTTGATGCAGATGATGAGGGAGTTCTGGGACGCCTCTTCTTCATCCATGGTGGAGCAGGGACCGAGTCCACTCAGAAATCTTCAATTTCAAGGGTCACCCAGGCGGAGGTGGCCTCTTCTTCCGTTGCTCCCCCGAGAGAAGTCGTCACCTTTGGTCCAGAAGATCTTCCACAAACAGCCAATCCATTTGACGATGCTGTTGTGATCAAGGCTGTGCTTGGGGACTTCACAGTGGACAGAATTCTTGTTGATACGGGCAGTTCAGTCAACCTTCTCTTCAAGTCTACTTTTGAGGCTCTGAGGACCGGAAAGCCTCTGCTTTCCACTGAGGGGCCGCTCTATGGATTCTCAGGAGAGAGGAAAGAGGTGGAGGGCAGCGTCACCTTGCCAGTGAAGCTTGGAGGGGAAACAAAGCAGATACAGTTCATAGTGGTCGACGCCCCCAGCAGCTACCATGCCATCTTCGGCAGGCCCCTGCTGAACAAGTACCAAGCAGTGATCTCCACTTATCACCTCGCCATCAAGTTCTTTGCCGATGGAAGGATGTGCCGGGTCAGGAGCGACCCAAGGAGAGCAAGGGAGTGCTACGTCCGCACTGTCAACATGGTTGAAGCTTCCCTTGCTCCAGCAGAGGCTGCAGAAGCCTCTTCCAGTTCGAAAGTTGCTGCTGATGAAGGTGCTCACCTGGAACCTGCCCAGGTGACGCAAGGAGTCCCCATTGCTGAAGGGGAGGAGAGGAAACTCTCCATCAACTCGGAGCTTCCTGAAGATCAAAAGGCTGAGTTAATTTCCTGCCTGCTAAAGAACCTGGATGTCTTTGCCTGGTCAGCAGAAGACATGTCGGGGGTGGATCCTGATGTAGGTTGCCACCATCTGAATGTTGATCCCAGCTGCAAGCCCATCCAGCAGAAGAAGAGGGACGTGGCAACAAAGCTTGCAGAGCCAATAAGGGAGGAGGTTGCAAAACTCCTCAAGGCGAATTTTATTAAAGAAGTGCAATACCCCACCTGGATTTCAAATGTTGTAATGGTTAAAAAACCAGGGGGAAAGTGGCGAATGTGTGTAGACTTTACAAAACTTAATAAAGCATGTCCTAAAGATTGCTACCCCCTGCCTCGGATAGATTCTTTAGTTGATTCCGCGGTAGGATACTCTTACATGAGTTTTTTAGATGCGTTTTCTGGTTATCACCAGATAAGAATGCATAAGCCCGACGTTCCTCACACGTCATTCATAACTAACGATGGATGTTATTGCTATCTTGTCATGCCCTTTGGGCTTAAGAATGCTGGCGCGACCTATCAACGGATGATGGACCGTGTGTTTAACCATCAAAAAGGAAGAAACCTAGAAGTGTATGTAGACGATCTCTTAATTAAGAGTAAATCGTTTTCGCTGCACTTGCTAGATCTAGCAGAGACGTTCGCTACTCTGCGTAGATACAAGATGAAACTCAATCCTTTGAAGTGTACTTTTGGAGCGAGTAAGGGGAAGTTTCTTGGTCATCTCCTTACTCCGGAGGGACTCGCCCCCAATCCCGACAAGGTAAAAGCTATTCTTGAAATGCCTACCCCTCGTTCCCCGAAGGAAGTTCAGCAGTTAGGGGGAAGGCTGGCAGGTCTTGCAAGATTCCTCTCTCGGGTTGGAGATAGGAGTGCCCCCTTTTTCAAAACTCTCCGCGGTGCATCCAAGTTTGAGTGGACAGAAGAGTGCTCCAAAGCCTTTGAACAGTTAAAGATACAGCTTACCTCGTCGCCTCTGCTTCAGAGCCCCAGGCCAGGAGAGGTTCTTTTCTTGTATCTAGGGGTTGGCCCTGAGGCCGTCAGCTCCGTTCTCCTTCGGGAAGAAGGCAGAAAGCAGTTTCCAATCTACTATGTCAGTCATATCTTGAAGTGTGCTGAAACGCGGTATCCGATCTTGGAAAAGTTAGCCTTGGCACTGGTCATGTCAGCTCGCAGGCTTCGCCCATACTTCCAAGCACATTCAGTCCAAGTCATCACCGACCAACCTTTGAAGGGTGTGTTGGAAAAGCCCGAGCATTCCGGCAGGCTAGCTAAGTGGGCAATAGAGCTAAGTGAGTTTGAAATTTCTTATGTGCCCAAGACAGCCATCAAAGCTCAAGTCCTAGCAGATTTTCTGATTGACATGCCAGAGTCCAGTTCTGATCAGGCAGAAAGGTCACCTTTGGCTTGGACCATCTATGTTGATGGTGCCTCAGGCAGAAGTTCATCTGGAGCAGGAGTGGTTCTCATCAATCCAAATGGAATCAAGCTGGAGCAGGCCATCAAGTTTTACTTTCCAGTAACCAACAACCAGGCTGAATATGAATCTCTGCTAGCAGGCTTGAGGCTCGCAAGGGAATTAGGGATCGATCATGTTCACATCAGAACCGATTCTCTGGTAATGGCGTCGCAAGTCCTTGGTAACTTTGAAGCAAGGGAGCCAGTCTTGAAAAAGTATCTAGCTCTTGTGAAAATAGAAATCGGCAGGTTTAAAAGCTTCACCATCGAACATATCCCTAGAACAGAGAATGAGGAGGCCGATTTTCTTTCTAAGTATGGGATGCCTTCAGGAGGCACAACTTCCGAGCTCTTCCGCCCGGCAGTGGTGGAAGGAGATTTGATGTAGGTAGATCAGCGCACCTCTTGGATGGACCCGTTCATCCTTTATCTGTCAACAGGAAATTATCACCATACAGTTAGAGACAAGAAAAATTTCAGAATAAAAGCAGCTCACTACTTTCTAGTGGCGGGAATCCTTTATAGAAAGACCTTCCTCTCAACCATGGCCCGATGTGTTTCAGAAGAAGAAGCTCACACCATTTTGCAAGAAGTTCATTCAGGAGAGTGTGGAAGTCACTCTGGAGCAAGAACTCTTGAAAGACGAGTCCTGCGGCAAGGGTATTTCTGGCCCACAATGAAGAAAGACTCAGAGATCTACGCCAGAAGGTGTGTTCAATGCCAGAAGTTTGCTCCACTTCAGCACCAAGCAGCTCAGTCCCTCAGGTCGATTGCAACTCCTTGGCCCTTTGCGGTTTGGGGAATGGATCTCATTGGTCCTTTTCCCTTGGCAAGCGGGCAGCGGCGTTTTGTCATCGTAATGATCGACTACTTCAGCAAGTGGATCGAAGCCAAGGCATTGGCTAAGACAACGACTCAGATCGTCAAGAACTTCATTTGGGGAGAAATTGTCTGCCGGCACGGGATACCAATGGCAATAATCACTGACAATGGGCCACAGTTCAACAACTCAGAGATGATAGATTTTTGCAGGCAGATCGGAACAGAGCTGCGTTTTGCATCAGTTCATCATCCCAGAAGCAATGGCCAGGTGGAAGCTGCCAACAAGCAGATCCTCAACTTGCTCAAGAAGAAAGTGCAGAATCTTAAGGGCAGTTGGGTTGATCAGCTTCCATCAGTCCTCTGGACCCTTAGGACAACGCCATCATCCGCAACCGGGGAGACTCCTTTCAAACTCTCTCATGGCTCAGAGGCACTCATCCCGATTGAGTTTGAAGTCCCGTCACCTCGAGTGCTGCTTGCAAGAGAAGGTGTTGATGATTGGGCTGAGTTGAATAATGAGGAGATGAGGTTCATCTTGGAACACATCGAGGAGGTCAGAGATCAAGCAGCCATAAGGCAGGAAGAGGTCAAAAGAAGGATGGCCCGTTACTTCGATCAGAATGAAAGGATCAAACACTTCCAAGTGGGAGATCTAGTTCTAAAGAAGGTTGATGCTGCTGCAAGAGCTGGTTCAGTTGGAAAGCTTAATCCGAATTGGGCCGGCCCTTTTGTCGTTAAGGAAGCATTAAAAAGCGGCGCTTACCGCTTGCAGACTCACGAAGGAGAGGATATACCGCACACCTGGAACGAAGATGATCTCAAGCGGTTCTATTCTTAAAACCTCCTTTTTCTACTTTGTATATCCTCTTCAAGAACTATTATGAATAGAAATTGCTTGCTAACACTTCTTCGAGTGTTTTTGTTGTAATCATAACAGATAAAGTGCTAAGAGAGATTTCAAAAACGGTTCTACACTCAAACTCTCTTCTTTCTTGTGTTTGCTTTGCAAATATGTTTTATAATCCATACTGACACCTTTTTCTAGTGTTTACTCTCTCTCCCAAAGACCTATAACGGTTCCCTGATACCAGGAGACATCGCCGAGTTCAGCTAGACCTCCCCTAGAGCCGTTGTCATTAGCGTAACACCACGAAGACCACGTGTTGCGAGGAGATTTCGCACCGTGTAGTGGGAGCTTGCAGGCTCTAGCGCGGTTGGATTCTGGACTTCGGATCCCGGCAGGTACCTGACCCCACCTTTGCATTATGGAGGGCAAGGTGGGTGTAAAGCTCTACCATGCCGCTTTAGGGATATTGTTACAACTTCGATGATCACATGAGGAAAGTATGCCGTTCCGGCTCACCTGCCCGCGGGTCATCTTAGCTTGTAACTCTCGAACACTCCATGGTACCCTCAAGCAGTGCCTGCAGGAGACCCACAGTTTAGACTGTACTCCAGGCAAGAGGGCAGGGAACCGTTCCGCCAAGTGAGGGTCTTGCTTTTTGCAGGGAATATTATGCAGACTGGTTTTCTCTGTCCGCGCAGTCCGCCTATTTGGGTTGGTCTTATAGCTTGTAGCCCGGTGAGGAAAGTATGTCGTTCAGGCTCACCTGCCCACCTGGTCGCAAGCTATAGATCATTTCTATCTTTGGCGAACTAGTTTTCTCTGTCCGCGCAATCCGCCTATTTGGGTTGATCTTATAGCTTGTAGCCCGGTGAGGAAAGTATGCCGCCTCAGGCTCACCTGCCCACCTGGTCGCAAGCTATAGATCATTTTTATCCTTGGCGGACTCGATTCGTTATCCGCGTAGTTCGGAGCTTTCCTTGGGATCGCAAGCTGATTGTCTTTAGCGGATTGGTTTTCTGTATCCCCTCAGTCCGCAGGGTAGTTTATAGATCATATCTACAATGAGCGGATTGGTTGACTGTGTCTGCTCAGTTCGCAGAAATGATTTTCATGTTATACAAGTTTGATTTATTATAAGCGGATTAGTTTTCTGTGTCAGCTCAGTCCGCGGAATGGTTTTCACAAGTAATGTGCTTTTATATTATGTGTGGTCTGGCTTGCGGACTACAACTATAACTCAAGTACCCCTGGCATTATCAGCTGGCTGTCCTCTGAGGCGGATGATGAATGAGTTGATGTCTAAGTCTCTAATCAGCAAGATTCATTATAAATAACATATCGTGAGGACTTCGATTGGAGATAAACAGCGTCCGCCCGCTATTGTTTTTCTTCTAAAGGCGAACAGCAATTATTTCTAATCAGCAAGTTAAAAAGCCCAGGTTTATTAGCGTGTCGTGCGGACTGCTAAGTATCGGTGCGGTGAGCGTGGAAAAAAGAGCATTGCAGAAAGCACACATGCCAAAAAATATATCCTTTCTATTTCATCAAAAAATTTACATCATGTTCGGCGGACTGCAATCTTGCGTCCGCCACTTTTTACAAAAATTACAAAATGTATACATATGCATTGTTCAATCAGTCCGCTGTCTCTTCTCTGGAGGTGCAGGGCTGTCGCCGACGACATCTACCTCTGGATAATAATCCCTCGAGTCGCTCTCGCTGCTACCCGACCCTGAACTAGTGGCGGACCCGCTATGCGAGCTGCCAGTAGCAGAGGAAGAAGTAGATGTGACGGACTCGGCGGACAGATCCTCTCCTCGCCGACTGGATTCAGCGTTGTCCGCAGGGACTTGCTCTTCGCCTTGAGAGCCTCCGTCTTCTTCTTCTTCTTCGTCTTCATCATCATCGTCTTCCTCAATAACTTCTTTTCCTTTTTTAGATCTTTCCATCGCTGCGACCTGAGGGGCCAGCTCCGGAAAGATCTTCACAAAGGGGACGCCGCCCACTCCCTCCTTCATGAGGCCGTCGCGGGCAAGCCGCTCAACAGCAACCTCAACTGTCTCCATCACAAAAGGGAGCGTGGCGGCCTGGAATTTAGTGTTCTCCAAGTCATAGGCGACCTGCAAAAGCAAGATTGCAAACTCAGATAGATCGCGGCGAATAGCAAATCCAGATCGCGGCGAATTCAACTCACCGCCAGCTCCTCTCTTTGTCGGGCATTCCTTTCTCCCAGCCGCGCGTTCCTTTCCCTCAGCGCTTTAGTGTCTTTCTGAAGCTGTTCATTTTGCCTCAACAGGTCTCTGGCCAGAGTGGCAACATAATGATTTGTCACCGCGCTGTTCGCAGAGGCCTGAGAGGCCAGCAGAGGGAGGTCGGCGGCGGGCACCTTCTTCAGTTCGCTCAAGTTGCGCTTTCCGTAGAGAGTGGAGAGCGCAACATGGGCGTGGCGCGTTATCCGCGGACTCCTCCATGAGGGAAGTGCGGTGGATAAGCGGACATGCTTCTCCTTGCTGTGCCAATGGACCATAGGGTTCCCCCTAAGGTCCCTCTGGCTGGTGCCAAAGCCGGTCATGGAGAAGCTTTCGGAGGAGGAGTAGTCCGCTGCGGCATCCCCTTCCTCCTTCCTCTTCTTTGCAACCGCTTCTTTCTTCTCCTAAAGTGTAGGAACAAAGCCGCTTGGCGTCTGCGGCAGGTTGGCGGGCACCGCCAAGGTCGCTGCAAAAAGAGAACCGGTTAAAAAGCATGGTGGCGGCGGATACAAAAGCTGAGTCCGCTAAGCTGCTTACTGTCCTCAGGCGTGACGTCCGCTAAGCTCGCTAGCAGCGGAAGGTAGTGCTCAATATCAAGCCTGGCGTTGGCCAGGAACTCGACAATTGCGGACTCCATTTCGTTCAGCTGCACGTTTTTGAAAGAGGAGTCCGCGCGCACTTGCGGATAAGTGTGCGCGAACCCGAGGTCGCCCTCAAAGATTAAGAACCTTGAGGTCCAGTTGTGGATCTTGTTTGGAAGACCCACTACTTTCATCCCCCTGCAATAGAAGTAAATTACGCCCTTGTAGGGGCGGCCTCCGGAGGCAGTTATGGAGCGGACAGAAAATATTTTGCGAAAAATGTTCATTGAGAAGGCAATCCTTTCAGATCGCAGGTAAGAAAGGAAGCTGCAGATCGCAGCGACGGTATTCGGCGCGAGCTGGCCGGGCACCATCCCGTAGTGCTCGAAAATTGCGGCAAGTTCCCATAAGAGCGGGAACTTGAATCCGCTGTCGAAGTGGTCAACTGGAATGGCGATCTGGGTCGCCGTCGAGAAGTTCAATCTTTCCTGGTGTGCGGGTAGGCGGACAAGAATGTTGGAGTCCTCCATCTTCTTTTCAACAAAAGCCGCCAGATCAGCCTCTTTCAAAGTGCATTTTCTATGGTCGGCAGAGTGGAAGGCGACTGCAGCATCAGTACGCGCGGACACCATGTTGCAGGCCGCAGGGTTTCGTCTACTTCAGGAATTTCCTACATAGAGAAAGCAGAAGACACTATTTATAGATAAAATTTCTGACAGCTTTTTGGCCAGTCCGCGCAGGTCGCATATTCAATCCGCACAGTCCGCAAAATGTTTAAAAAGCAGCCAAACAAATAGCGCGGATATAAAAGACAAATTAACATTCCAAAAGAGATTCAAGGCCAAGTCGTGGCCATCGCAGTTCCCTATCCGCTCAGATCGCGAATTTTCCCACCTGCAGGTTAACAAGAAGCGGACACAGCGCTAGTCCGCACAGTCCGCCACAGATTAAGCCAAGGTTTATTATAAAATAAGCGGATTTATAATCTGCGTCCGCATAGATCGCGATAAAGGTTTAACCGATCACATCACAACAATGTTTAAAACAATTATACAGAAGCATACATTCAACATAAAAAATGAGCACCGCGGACTCAGCGGTCTCTCTTTTCAGTTCGCTTCTCTGCCCTATCCCGGCATAGATGAGCCGCTAGATCGCTTATCTGAAGGATTTCACTATATACGCGGCAGAGATGATGATGAATGACGTTTATAGTCCGGTGCATATGGGCAGCTTCCCGGTCTACTCGACTAAGGGGCACCATTGGCTCCGCTGCCGGCCTCAGCTCCTCGTCCGCAGCGCGTGGGACACCACCTGCCGGTGCGGCGATCTCTGAAGCCGCGCGGTCTGGTACTCGCGGCCTCCGGTCTGCGATCTCTGCAGCCCGCTTCCCTTTCTCCTCACGCACAGACGCGAAGTGTTTGCCCTTGTAATAGCGGACATCATCTGCGAGCCTTTTCTTCTCCTTATCAGATCTCTCCAGCGCTCTGGAAATGCTGGCGACCTGATCCTTCAGAGCCAACTCGCGCTCAGCAAATTGTTTTTCGCGCGCGGCGAACGCTTCCTCACGCTCCTTGGCTTTCTCCAACTCTTTTTTCAAGCATTCCATTTCGAATTGAAATTTCTTCTCTAACTCTTGAACCATATTCAGGCTGGGTGGCTCGTCTTCCGCAGGTTCCATATTTGAGAACGCGTCAGCACCGGGGTTCGGCGTGACTGTGATCTCGCCACTCTCGGTAGAGTCCGGCGGCGACTTCCCACCTGCAGCAAACAAAGTCAACTCCGCATTCAAAGGCAGCTCGCGGCGGACAAGAAGAAAGGATGAAAAATCACTTTGAGACATAGCAGCAGCGAGTCGCCGACTATCGAAGAAGATTGGACGCCTTGCCCGCTCCGGGTCAAAGACGCTTAATCGCTTCCTCCATTCGCGGTGGACCTTAGCTCTTTTCTCAACAGCAGAGCTTGTCGACACTACAATATCGTCCGTCTCCGTGATGATCTTTATAGGCTTCGATTTCCGCGGCGGCGACCTGTAAAGCCACTTGCGCTGAAAATATTTAGGCGCAGGTTGAAGTTTACCTGACCGCAGCAGCTCCGCGGCAATCCGCAGCTCCTCGGCAGCTTTGTCCGCGGCGATCTGCTTCGAGGCCGCCCCGACTGCGGCAACATGAGCAACGATTTGCTTCTTTTGCTCCGCTATCTTCTCCCTCAGCCTCTCCCTCTCCTCTTCCTCCGCAGCGGACAGGGATGGTAGTTCGTCGCCCTTGTCTCCAGCGGTCTCCGCCTCATTCTGCTGCAGGACAACCAGCAAGGAGTCGTGGATTAAGTCAAGTTGGCCGACGTCTATGGAATCAATAATCTCATCCGTGGAAAGACTGACCGTGGAAAGAGAATTGTCCCCCCGGATTTGAGCCTCCGGTGTTATCAGGTCGCTGTCGGGGACTTCTTTGTCGCGCGGCCTGTGTTGCAAGTCCGCCTCCCCGGTTCGCTTGGAGATATTCTTCTCCTTCATAGCGCGCAGCTTCTTCTCCACCCGCTCAGCGACGGTCGCTACGCTCCTCTTCCTCTTCTTCCTCTTGGCTGTCTTCTCAGCAGGATCCGTGGCGGACCCAAAAGGATGGTCTTCACGGACGAACTCCGGGTTCGCAGCTGTCGATGCTTTTGGAGGCACATCGTCCTCTTCCTCAGTCCGCCTATCTTCGTCATCCAGGTTGACAATAGGCACATGGGCATTAGGAGAAGATATGTCGGCCTCAGTGCGTTCGCCAGCAGTATCCGCCGATGTCGCGGTTTTCTGGGAATTGACGGAGTCCGACAAGGTCGTCATCCTCTCGCTCAGTGGTTCAGCATCAACTGCGGCTTCTCCGCGAACAAATGTATCAGTAGGGCGGGCTGACTTCTCCACGGGTTTCTCGTTCTGGGAGTTTTCTCCTGCAAGGCGGACAGGATCTTGTCTTGCCGGCCTCTTCACAATATTTTTGGTCTTCATGGGCGTTGTATGCTCCAGGTCGCCTTTTGCAGTAACGCTAGACAAGAAAGCTCCAAGTCTTGCCATGCCGGACTGGAAAGTTGAGACCGCAAGTGGTGAGTAGCGCCCCGTATCGATCAAGATTCTCAACAGATCCAGACCCTCCAGCGATATTTATAGCGGTGGCGGGGTTTTCGAGATTTGCGGACTCGGCGGTTAAGAGAACATTTTCGAAGTTTTTCTGGAAACTTAAAAATGTGCGGGGATTATGTTAACCCCTCAGTCCGCAACATACTACAAGATTCCAAGCCCCCCATTCAGCAGGCGCGGACAGGATGTGTCAGTCCGCCCAGTCCGGCATTGTCATCAGTCGGGCGCCAAGGGCGGGACTCCAGCAGCGGACGCAAGGACCAGTCCGCTCAGTCCGCCGACGCTTTGGCAACAGGTTCTACAGCGGCGGACGAAGAATCTCGTCCGCCCAGGCCGCCGCCCTCCAGTTGGCGCGCCCAGCAGCAGTGGAAGCTCCAGCTCGCGAGCCCAGTCCGCCACTTCTATGCGGACAGGCGTGTTCTATCTTTTTGCTTCCCGTCACCGCTGCCCGGTTCTCCTGTACCCCGGGCAGCCGGTTATCTTAGCCCTACCCGTTTGGGCAGGCCCCCTATCCTATAAATAGGGGGGAGGTGGTGCACTCAAGGCACGCTGACTCGGACCCAGGAGCCTACTTGTTACAGGCTGCGGACTCGAAACCTGTGCCTTGCGGACTCCCCCTTGCTCTACTTCCCTCAGTCTTTTCCTTTCACTTGTAACTAGATCCTTCTTCAATCAAGGGAAAGCCCGTCGCAAGAGAGGCATTCAGGCCGCGACGGGCGAAGTCTATTGTTGCCGTGGTTCACGGCCCTGCTCTTCTTCCAGCTCTCATCCGCTTAGTAGATCGCTACTCGCAGTCTCCCTATTCCCCCTGTGATCGAACAAGTTAGCTGGTTGTGCTCGACCCCCCTTGTGTTTTCGTGCATCAACACCCCAGAAGACAATTGCAATTAAGGAGTCAATTAATGACAGGCCAACGACTATTCTTGACAGAGGATTATTTTCTATTCAGAACCAGGGAATAAAATACAAGTGTTTTGAATCTCTCACAGAGAACAGATAACACAGACAACACAGACAAGAAGAACAAGAAACAATCTTCTCTGGAACAACATCTTTCCCAACATCAACTGTTCACAAGAGAAAGAGCTAAAAAGAATTCATACAGAACACACATCCAAGGAGATCAACCATCTGAAATCTTCAGATCTCTTGTGATTCAAGTGTTCGAGGCCAACATCATTAAAATACTCCAGACACCTAACATTTCAGCTGTTGCTAAAATCATCAATTGCTGGAGATCAAATTTCTGAAGGCCTATCACCCTACAGCAAAGCTTCATTTCCTGAACATCTCAAGAACTCAGGGGGAGCTTTGACAACATCTAAATCCACATAGTCTTCTCAGCTGCTTTGAGAAAGAGAAGACTTCCATCATTCTCTCATCCCCATCTCTGTAAAGGGTTTTTCAAACTCCCTTCAAAAGTTTGAGCTTGGTTTTTGAGCACCTTGTCAAAAGCTCATTGGTGGCAAGACACCTGATCAAAAAATTTGATTTGGTTTTTGAGCACCTTATCAAAAGCTCATTGGTGCGCAGGACACCTGATCAACTCATCCTACAGTGGATTCCTACCTAGGGTGGTAGAAGAGTGGCTGTACCCAAGCTTAGGGGAACCACTATAGCTCCTTGTGTCATCTGGCTTGCTTGTCTTTATTTTTGTTTCTGGCTGTGATTGTTTTGTGATTAGTTAGGATCTGTAATTAATTTCTTTGTAGGTTATTTTGTGATTAGATTGAATATTTGCTTTCCTGTTCACTCAGATTACAACAACTATTTTAAAAAGTTTTTAAGCACCATACTCTATTCACCCCCCCTCTAGAGTATATTAGATCTAGCTGCACTTTCAGACAGAGAAGAGCTTAATAGCTAAAAAGGGAAAGACTCTTAGTGACTCTGACTCATCTGAGTCGAGTGAAGAAGAAGAAGCTTATTTTGGGCTTATGGCTCAGACAGATGACGAACAAGAACCCCGGTTCACTGGGAAGGTAAACTCTTACAATCCTCTTTCAGATTCTGAAGTTTCTGAACATGATCATGAGGACAACTCTTCTAACAATGAGTCTGAACTCATGGACCGGTATAAGGAGTTTATCATGGCTTACGACAAATGTCGCCGAGTCGTGAAATCTCAGGCTAAAGAGAAAAAGTCTCTTAAAGCTGAAGAGAGCATCTTGAGAGAGGAAGTCGCCAAGACTGACTCAATCAAGGAGAACTTCAATAATAATGTTGAAGAATATAAGAAGGCTCTTGAGCACCTTGACGTTAAAGAGAAAATCATTAAAGAGTTGGAAGAACAACTCGCCGCTGAAAATAAACTTGTTGAAAGTTTCTCGAAGACTAAGACTGTTCTTCCATTCGTTGTTGAATTCTCAGCTAAGGCCAAGGGCGCTGTACTAGGCCATGAAGAAGCTCCTAGTAAGTCTTCTAGGAGAAATAAGGCTCAACGGAAGAATAAGGCCGCCAAAAATGCCTTGGCCGAATAGAAGGGGAAAGCCCCTCAAGATCATACCTCTTTCAAAAAGGTCATATTTCCTTCAAATGAGTTTGATCTTGACTCATCCTACGGACACTTTGCTAGGCCTACCTATGTAGAGCCAAAGTCCCGTTATCAAGGATGGACTCGCCCCAGAAATTTTGGTGAAAGTGTCTTTAAGGCACCTTATGAAGAAGTGATTCTTCAGAGCTCTGGCCCTTTCAATCATGGTCATAACTTCAATAAGGCACCAAAGACAAAGACTGTTGTAGAAAGCCAATGAAGGAGAAGAAATCATGTGATTGTCATCATCATGAAGCTTCTTCCTCCAAGAATGCTGATTGATATTTTTCGCATCAAGTTCGAAAACTTAATGCGGTTAAAACTCCAAAAATAGGTGAGGATGCGCGGCACCCCGGGCGATTTTATTTAAGTAGAAAATCGGATTTGGTTTTTATTTAGAAAATGGGGCGAGCGTATTTATTTATTGGGATATAAAAAGGTGTGATCGAGTTTTAACAAAAGGAGGCAAGTGCACTTATCGTTAGTAGTACAGGATATTCCGGATGGAATATCGAGGTCGTATTATTCTCGGGGTCGGTTCGATTATTTCTACACTTCCCTGGAGGGGACTATTATTTTACCGATAATTACTTGTCGGGTAATATATATAAACAAAAGGTAAAAAATAAAATCATAATAAAGGGTGGAGCCGATGAAGAGCTTAGCTCGATGGCACCGAATTAAATTCGAACTAAAATAGACTTTTAATAAAAAGAGATCTTAACTTTCTAAATAATTAGGGCGGAGACTTGGCCGTGGAGGTTCCACTAAAATGAGCTCACCTATCTCTAGGACTATCGCTCACCTGAACGCTAAGACTATTCGACCAGGTTCTCGTCCGACGAAGGATTCCTCTTAATGCCCGCATTATGCTAAGAACCCCGCTATTGGGTGGGGAACCCAATCCGATAGAGTTGGTGCGCCTCCTCTCTCGAGGGTTATTGTGGAACTCCAATTACTAAGGGGTGATCGGTCCATATGCACGGCCTCTCGGCTAGCTTGTGTATGGACTACGAAAATAGGGCCCACACATCGATTATGTGGTCCTACGCGTCGCGTAAACCCACGACAAATCTTAAGTGATTTTAATTAATTAGAAAATAAGGACCTTTAATTATTTAAAGCTATTTTATCTGTCCCAATGCTCTTCGATACTGAGGGCTAAGAACGTTAGCCACTCATCGGAATGGGGACGGCAGCGATTGAAAGCAATAAAATTAATGCAGTAAAATAAAGCAGGAAAATGAAAGCAGTAAATGGAAAGCAGTAAATTGCCAGTCCTACTCAAACGAGATGGACTGAAATGAAAGCTGTAAAAGTGCAAGTCCCGGCTCAAATGAGTGGGCAAGAAAAAGAAAGCAAGTCCTACTCAAATGAGTAGGACAGAATAAATGCATTTACAAGACCATTCCAATTATTACAATAAAGACCGGCCATTTAACTCAAGTGAGTAGGCGGTAAATAAAATCCAGCCATTTAACTCCTAGCTAGTAGGCGGAAAATAAAAGCTAACACTCACGCACTCGACATAAAATTAAAACACACCCACTCTACAGAAAATAAACACACTCTACTAGAATTGAAATACACACACACACGACAGAAATGAAAACGCACACGTACAAGTCCTACTCAAATGAGTAGCCGGGAAATAAAAGCACGTCATTTAACTCTTAACGAGTAGGCGAAAATAGATGCAACACACGCACTCACTCTTCAGAATTGAACGAAAGCAATAAAAACTAACTCCTACACAGACGCACACGTACAAAAAATAGGAAAAACGAAGTGGTTGAAAAATTAAAATGCTTACGTTTTCATTCTTACAACTTTATAGAAATGCATAAAAATTGAAAATAAAACTAAAAGAGAACGAAAAGTTTTACGATCCTAAAGAGCCTAAGTTAGAGAAATTTAAAAACCATCTTTTAAAACATTCTTATAAACCCATAGGAATGAAAACTACGTAGAAATAGCAAAGTAAACCTAGACAAGTACGGAGCGTGGAAATAAAATTGCGATTACAACGACTAGAAAATTGATAAATTCCTAAGTTATATTAGTTACAAAAGCTAAGGAAAAACATAAAAAGCACAAAAAAGGAAATGAAAAATTACTTAAGGTAGGGCGCTTGGGCAGATTTTCATACATCATAGAGGAGAAAATGAACATTTCTATTAAGTAAAAAAGGGTTACAATAAACATAAAACAAATACATAAAAAAGGGGGGAGAGAAAATTCCCTTACAATACATAAACAGCCCCCAAGAACATCCCTAACATAAGCAAAGTGGTTCAAAAAGTGGAACCGTGAAGTCATACAGAATTTGTGAATTTATAGAAAAATTTTTCAAAGTACATGCCCTCGGACACGGGCGTGTCCGTGGGCGTGTCCGTGGGCGTGTCAACACTATTTACAGCAGATTTTGGTGGTTTACGGCGATTTGACTTAGCGGCTGGAAACACAGCGATCACGCCCCAGGTCACGGGCGTGATGGTGGGCGTGTCGGGGTGGTTGAATTGGGCGTCGTTTGCGTACAAAGTTGTCGGCGGCGGTTTGTCGGGCTAGGTGACAGAAGTCATGCCCGAGGTCACGAGCGTGCCTCTGGGCGTGTCGGATTGCGTCGACAAATGTCGAGCTGAAAATTCGTCCAGCGGGAAAATGGGTTCAACGAACATTGAGCGGCAGTCGTCGAGCAGACAATCGTCGAGCGGAGTATGTCGAGCGCGCAAATCGTCGAGCTTGCTGAAGTGGTCATGCCCCAGATCATGGGTGTGATGGGTGTTCGACGATCGTTGAACGGAAATCGGCGAGCGCACAAATCGTCGAGCGGAAATCGTCGAGCGCTGGACACGGGTCATGTCACGGGCGTGTGACCGGGCGTGTCAAGCTATTTCTTCAAAATTTGTTCATTTTGCTGGATTTGCCATGTCACGCCCTGGACACGGGTGTGACCAGTAAGTACACGGGCGTGTACTTACTGTTTTTGGCATTTTTTGTACTTTTTTCTGAAAAATAAAAAAAGTAAATTAGCAAAATATTTACAATAAAAGGAGCATTTTATTGAACAAAAACAACTAAAAATAAAGGAAAAACACAGAATCGACTAAATTTATGTACATAAAAATACGAATATTTACAACTCATCAAATCCCCCCATACTTAAGCTTTTGCTATTCCAGAGCAAAAGTTGGAGATGAATTTATAATGAATTAAAGAACTCCTAAGTTTATCTACCACTTGACTTAATTGAAAGAAAGATCAAAATGAATATCTGGGGAGTTAAATCCTAGATTATGATAAAAATTTAAATAAATGAAGAGTTTCAGCAAAAGACTTCTCGTTAGAAGCAAATAAATAGCAAAAATTTTATTTGTGAGGCTAATAAAAATAGATTGGATTTATGAAACTGTAGCTTGAAAAAATTAAAGGAAATAATTTAATCTACAAATTATGCTCTCAAAAAGATTTTAAAAATAAATCTAGAATTTTTTTTAAATTTGGCGGAGCGAGATATCATGGTATATGAAAAAGGCTTTGGTTTATGGACGAGGGCATATTTTTTCGCTCGAACCTCTAATGAAATTTTTGTTTGAATGTGGATGTTAGGAAAACGAAATCTTATTTTCCATAACATAATAATTTTTAATATCTTCATAATAATCCAATATACATGTGTAGGAGTAATGAATTTTATCCTCTTACTGCATAACATATAATCTTTTCAAATATTCGATGCCTATGTTTACGGAACGAAATCTTATTCCCATTGACATAGGATCTTTTAACATCAAAATCATGTCATGTATGACATGAAAAAAAAGTGATAGGGTTGTTCAAAAATAAAACTAGATTTAATAAAAAACTTTTGAGAGCAACCTTTATAAATTAAACATTCCTAACTTTCAAAAAAAAAACTTGGAGTTATCATAACTTGAAATCTAAGATTGTTATTTCTAACAAAATAAATATGCAACTATTTAGATAAGTAGAAGTGGTGCTGAAAACAGGTACCTTATATAAATAAAAAAAGCATACGAAAATTTTTAAAACTTAACCCAAAATATTTATATCTATCGATCTTCAATTAATAAATGAATAGTAAGAAATGAATTAAAAGAATTTGTTTGTAAATTATTTTGCAACTAGATTGTTGGAGAGCGAAAAAGGTTAAGGATGAGTTATTCGATTTATTCGTTATAAAATATTTTTGGATTTTTTTGGGGTTATTATTATTTTTTGGATTTTGATTATCATTATTTTTTATTTTTGAAATTTTTAGGGTTTTTATCTCTTTTTTTGTATTTTAAGTTATTATTCTCTAAGGTTTTTTGAATTTTTGATTTTATTTTTTTAAAAACTCGATGGCCTGCGAACAGACTCTTTGGGTGGTGGGTTCGATGAGTCGAATGCTGCGGGCATGCTAAAGAGCGAGCTTTACGAATAAGAAGAGGGGGGGGGGAAGAGAATTATTTTAAAAAAGAAATATTTACAAAGGAAAAAGAAAAATGTTTTTATTTTAATTTTTCTGATGTTTTATAAGTTTTTTTTTGTGTTTTTTGTTTTTGTTTTATGGTTTTTTTTGAGTTTTTAGATTATAAAAAACAAGGAAATTTTTTTAGGTTTTAAGTTTTGTAATTTTTTTGTATTTTTTATGAGTATGGAATAATAAAAAATGCCTAATAGGAAAAATCCCCGGCAACGGCGCCAAAAACTAGATTGATATTTTTCTCATCAAGTTTGAAAACTTAATGCAGTTAAAACTCCAAAAATTGGTGAGGATGCGCGGCACCCCGTGCAATTTTATTTAAGTAGAAAAGCGGATTTGGTTTTTATTTAGAAAACGGGGCGTGCGTATTTATTTATTTGGATATAAAAAGGTGTGATCGAGTTTTAACGAAAGGAGGCAAGTGCACCTATCGTGAGTAGTGCATGATATTTCGGGTGGAATATCGAGGTCGTATTGTTCTCGGGATCGGTTCGATTATTTCTACACTTCCCAGGAGGGGACTATTATTTTACCGATAATTACTTGTCGGGTAATATATATAAACAAAAGGCAGAAAATAAAAGCATAATAAAGGGTGGAGCCGATGAAGAGCTTAGCTCGATGGCACCGAATTAAATTCCAACTAAAATAGACTTTTAATAAAAAGAGATCCTAAGTTTCTAAACAATTAGGTCGGAGACTTAGCCGTGGAGGTTCCACTAAAATGAGCTCACCTATCTCTAGGACTATCGCTCACCCGAACGCTAAGACTATTCGACCGGGCTCTTGTCCGACGAAGGATTCCTCTTAATGCTCGCATTATGCTAAGAACCCCGCTATTGGGTGGGGAACACAATCCGGTAGAGTTGGCGCGCCTCCTCTCTCGAGGGTTAGTGCTGAACTCCATTTACCAAGGGGTGATCGGTCCATACGCACGGCCTCTCGGCTAGCTAGCGTATGGACTACGGAAATAGGGCCCACGCATCGATTATGTGGTCCTACGTGTCGTAAACCCACGACAAACCTTAAGTGGTTTTAATTAATTAGAAAATAAGGACCTTTAATTATTTAAATATATTTTATCTGTCCCAATGCTCTTCAATACTGAGGGCTAAGAATGTTAGCCACTCATTAGAATGGGGACGACAGCGATTGAAAGCAATAAAATTAAAGCAGTAAAATAAAGCAGGAAAATGAAAGCAGTAAATGAAAGCAGTAAATTGTAAGTCCTACTCAAACGAGTAGAACTGAAATGAAAGCTGTAAAAGTGCAAGTCCCGGCTCAAATGAGTGGGCGAGAAAACGAAAGCAAGCCCTACTCAAACGAGTAGGAGAAAATAAATGCATTTTACAAGTCCATTCCAATTATTACAATAAAGACCGGGCATTTAACTCAAATGAGTAGGCAGTAAATAAACTCCAGCAATTTAACTCATAGCGAGTAGGCGGAAAATAAAAGCTAACACAAACGCACTCGACATAAAATTAAAACACACCCACTCTACATAAAGTAAACACACTCTACTGGAATTGAAATACGCACACACACGATAGAAATGAAAACGCACACGTACAAGTCCCGCTCAAATGATTAGGCGGGAAATAAAAGCACGCCATTTAACTCTTAACGAGTAGGAGAAAATAGATTCAACACACGCACGCACTCTTCAGAATTGAACGAAAGCAATAAAAACTAACTCCTACACGCACGCACACGTACAAAAAAAGGAAAAATGAAGTTGCTGAAAAATTAAAACGACTACATTTCTACCTCTAAAATGCGGTAGAAATGAATAAAAAGTGAAAATAAAATTTAAAGGAGCAAAAGTTTTTCAAATAAACGAAAAGTGCAAGTGCTCAAAAAATTGAAATGAATACATTTCTACCGATAGAATGCTGTAGAAATGCATAAAATGGAGAAATAAAATTTAAACAGGCAAAAAGTTTTTGAAAATAAAAGCAAAAACGAAGTGGTTGAAAAATTAAAACGCTTACGTTTTCATTCTTATAACTTTATAGAAACGCATAAAAAGTGGAAATAAAATGAAAAGAGAGCAAAAAGTTTTACGATCCTAAAGAGCCTAAGTGAAAGAAATTAAAAACCATCTTTTAAAATATTTTTATAAACTCATAGGAATGAAAACTACGTAGAAATAACAAACTAAACCTAAACAAGTATGGAGCATGGAAATAAAATTGCCATTACAACGGCTAGAAAATTGATAAATTTGTAAGTTCAACTAGTTACAAAAGCTAAGGAAAAACATAAAAAGCACAAAAAAGGAAACAAAAAATTTCTTAAGGTAGGGCGCTTGGGCAGATTTTCATACATCATAGAGGAGAAAATGAACATTTCTATTAAGTAAAAAAGGGTTACAATAAACATAAAATAAATACATAAAAAGGGGGGGGGAGAGAAAATTCCCTTACAATGCATAAACAGCCCCCAAGAACAGCCCTAACATAAGCAAAGTGGTTCAAAAAGTGGAACCCTGAACTCAGACAGAAGTTGTGAATTTACAGAAAAAATTTTCAAAGTATACGCCCTCGAACACGTGCGTGTCCATGGGCGTGTCAACACTATTTACTGCAGATTTTGGTGGTTTACGACGATTTCACTTGGCGGCTGGAAACGCGGCGGTCATGCCCCAGGTCACGGGCGTGACGGTGGGCGT
Source organism: Platanthera guangdongensis (assembly GCA_039583875.1). Lineage (NCBI taxonomy): Eukaryota > Viridiplantae > Streptophyta > Magnoliopsida > Asparagales > Orchidaceae > Platanthera > Platanthera guangdongensis. The sequence continues at coordinate 123,656,447 of CM077151.1, forward strand.
GTCGGGGAAGTTGAACTGGGCGTCGTTTGCGTACAAAGTCATCGGCGGCGATTTGTCGGGCTAGGTGGCGGAAGTCACGCCCGAGGTCACGAGCGTGCCTCTGGGCGTGTCGGAATGAGTCGACGAATGTCGAGCTGAAAATTTGTTGAGTGGGAAAATGGGTTCGACGATCGTTGAGCGGCAGTCATCGAGCAGACAATCGTCCAGCAGAGTATCGTTGAGCGCGCAAATCTTCGAGCTTGCTGAAGTGGTCACCCCCCAGATCACGGGCGTGATGGTATTCGAAGATCATTGAACGGAAATCGGCGAGCGCACAAATCGTCGAGCGGAAATCGTCGAGCGCTGGACACGGGTCATGTCACGGGCGTGAGACCGGGCATGTCAAGCTATTTCTTGAAAATTTGTTCATTTTGTTGGATTTTGCTGTGTCACGCCCTGGACAAGGGCGTGACCAGTAAGTACACGGGCGTGACTTACTGTTTTTGGCATTTTTTTTACTTTTTTCTGAAAAATAAAATAAGTAAATTAGCAAAATATTTACAATAAAAGGAGCATTTTATTGAACAAAAACAACTAAAAATAAAGGAAAAACACAGAACCGACTAAATTTATGTACATAAAAATACGAATATTTACAACTCATCAAATGCTGCACCTGCTAGACCACAATTCCAAAATGTCAAGCAGGAGTACAACCTCCAAGTTTCGTTGATTCTAGCTTTTCTGATTACGTTTATTTGTTACATAAAGCTTTATATGGTCTGAAACAAGCTCCTCGAGCTTGGTATGAGACGTTGTCTAGCTTTTTACTTAAGAACAAGTTCGCAAGGGGAAAGATAGACAAGACATTATTTCTTAGGGAAATAAAAGTCAAGAATTTGCTAGTGCAAATCTATGTCGACGACAGTATTTTTGGCTCTACTGATGACAACCTCTGCAAGAAGTTTTCAAAACTTATACAAGGAAAGTTTGAAATGAGCAGTATGGGAGAGCTGAAGTATTTCTTAGGGCTTCAAGTGAAACAATCTGAAGATGGAATTTTCATCTCACAGACCAAGTTCACTAAAGTGCTGATTAAGAAATTTGGAAAGGAGAACACAAACTCGATGAGGACTCCAATGGGTTCAACTATGTCTCTAGACAATGATGAAAGAGGGAAACCTTTTGATGAAACCAAGTACGGAAGCATAATTGGATCCTTGCTCAACCTTACTGCCAGTAGACCTGACATAATGTTCTCAACATATGTCTGTGCTAGATTTGAGGTGAACTCTAAGGAATCTCACTATGCTGCTGCAAAGTGGATTTTGAGATACCTTAAAGGTACGCCAAATCTTGGCTTATGGTACCCAAGAAGTAATGATAGTGAGCTAATATGTTTTTCAGTTGCAGATTTTGCAGGGAGCAAAGACGATAGGAAAAGCACTTCCGAGACATGCCAATTTTTTGGAAGAAGGCTTATCTCCTGGAGTAGCAAGAAGCAATACTGTATAACAATCTCAACGGCCGAGTCGGAGTACATCTCTGCAGGCAGCTGTTGTGCACAGTTACTATGGATAAAGAATCAGTTTGAGGATTACAATATAAAGTTTCAGAACATTCCTCGGTTTTGCGACTCTTCCAGCACAATTTAATAGCCAACAACACAGTCTCGCACAGCCGGACAAAGCATATAGAGCTAAGGTATCACTTCATCCGGGAGCATGTGGAACATGGGGACATAGACCTTCAATATATCTCTACAAAAAGGAAGATTGCAGACATTTTCACGAAGCCGCTGGACGAGACCAAGTTCTTGTTCTTCAAAACTGAACTTGGAATGCTCAACAAAGAAGATTAGAGAAGATGGATTTTCAAGAAGGCTCAATGTTCAAGGGTTAGTCAAAAGTTAGATTTTTACAAAATTCTAACTCCTTGACTCGAGTAAGAAGCAACATACTCGAGTAGTCTACTTGACCTACTCGAGTAGTAGAATGACATACTCGAGTAGTCTACTTGACCTACTCGAGTAGCAGACTGACATACTCGAGTAGTCCACTTCACATACTCGAGTACCTCAACTCACCTACTCGAGTACTTCAGTATACCTACTCGAGTACTTCCAGACACACCAACTAGAGTACCTCATTTCATATACTCGAGTAATATCAACTCACTCGAGTATATGCCGGGACATTATTCAAACTTTCTTATGCGCAAACGAAGTCTTATGCCGCCACTTCAAAGGTATGATTCCTTCATCTTTCAACTAATTAGACATAAACTTAGGGTTATATAAATCAGAAATTCCGTAAAGGTCCTACACAAAATCATTTCCGCTCTCGAGTAGCCGACTGTATCTTCACCTTCCTTCAACAAGTTACAGAGCCGCGTGAGTTCCCTCTCCCCATCAAAATTTTTCAGGGTTTCTGAATCATGGCCGCCTCTTCCAAAATTGGCGTTGGTTCGGAATTGTTTGGCGTCGGGATTGCCGAACTTTCCGACGATTTCCATAATCTCATGATCTTGCTCGACACCGTCGGACTCACCTTCATCCTTCAAGAACCATATCGAATCCTCTTCCCCGAAGTTGCAGAGTTCTTCAGAAACGTCAAGTGAAGCGCCACGGGGCCGTTCTCAAATCCAAAGTCAGAGGTATCAAAATAAAACTTACAAAAATTTTAGTTTCTCAACTTCTCCGATTACCAGTTGTAGATGAAGATGATGATCTTGGGGAAGAAGAATCAGCCAGAACTTGCTTGTTCTGTGGTATTCCTACAGCTGCTCAGTACATCAAGAGGTCTGATATGAATGCTGAAGGAAAATTATTAGTTGATATCATTGGAAAAGTCCTTCTCTGCAGAACAAACTCAATTAGAGACATACCCCTTTACTTCTTTGAAATCAAGCAAGCAATAGTCTGCAGAAGGAGTTTTCAGTTTGGCATGCTGATCCTGGGCAAAATTAAAGACATCATTAAATCTCCAAATTATGCCAGTATCATATCTCTACTTCTCATGAGATCAACCCAGAAGTATTCAATTTCTCTAAAGGGAGTATTCTTCACCACATGAAGAAGGTCTCTATTTCCTCCATACAAAGATGGGAGTTAAAACTACAGAATCCTTCTCAGGCTGTAAAGGTTACAAAAGTCCAAGACATAGAGGACAAGACCACATCTCCCTCTCCATCTCAAGTCCCCAGCTCCTCTGGTGCACCTATTGAGGGGGAGCCTGCTCCTTCTATCCCAGCAAGGATTCCTACCCCTCCAGAAGTAACTCCTCCACCTCCTCAAACTCTAGAAGAGATTCCATCTGATCAGCAACATTAAGAAGACCTCTCCACATAAGCTGCTATCAATGAAATGATAGAAGAAATGACTGTAGTAGATCCTCCTCCTCCTCTTTCTCCTAAGGAAACAACTACTGAAATTCCCAACGACTCCACTCCACTCCAATCCCCTGCACATTCTCCATCTCCAGCAAAGTCTCCTGCCTCACACCAAGAGCAGACAAAAACCATTTTCATTTCAGATGAGGCATCACCTGAGCCAGTTGAAGCTCCACTAAGGAATTTGAACTTCTCTATCCCCATAGTCACTAAAGCAGGGGATGCCCTGATTCACACTACTAGAGCTATGAGCTCTGTCTCCATAGTAGAAATAGCTCCCTGGATTGCTCCTCCTACTCCAGTTCCATCTGCTAGTGCTCCTCCTGCTGCTGCCTCCTCTAATGACTCGCTAAATCAGATTGCCCTTCTACTTCAAGAACACAAAAGCTACTTTGACTCTTCTTTAAAAGCTGTTACTGCTAAGATCACGGATCTTGATACTGAGATGAGTATAGGATTTGCTGAAATTCAACATAATACAGATCAGCTCAGAAGCCTTTTTCAAATTGGTGGAAAGGCTCTGGATCACACCATTACCAGTATTGGTCAAGTAATGGACCAAGGTGTGACTCTGGCTGGAAATCAAATTGAATTGGACAAAAGAGTTGAAGCTACAAAAATGAAGATCTGTGAAGAGGTTCGTACTTTCAAAGATGATGTCATCTCAAAGCTGACTGTACAAGTCAGAAAGGGGGAGAATTTGGTGAAAGAATATTTAGAAAAATCAGATGCTCTCAAGCAAGAACTTTGGGAAACCAAAATGAAAGAAATTCATGATGATGTATTAGGACAGATTCAGAGTGTCAAATTTCATACATATGACATTGTTGTCTGGATGCATAACCAGATTCTTCCTGAGTTTGCTGCTGATCCTAATATCATTCCTCATCATCTCTACCCCCAAGCTTTTGCTGCTCCTTCTCCTCCTCTGCAACCTACTTTCTCTCCCAGACCTGAAGGCCAGGAAGGTCCTCCTCCAGACTCTTATGCTCAACTCTGGGAGGATGACCCTACAGATATCTTCCTTCATGCTCCTCTTGAGATTCAGACTTCTAAGAAGAAAAGAAAATATGGTGAAGGCCCCTCTGCCAGCAGGTCTACCCCAGTTCCAGATTCAGAAAAGGGAAAGGCTCCAGAATTTTCAGAGTTATGGTCTCCTACCTCAAAGTCCCTTATTTTGGACACTCTCAAACTTATTATGGACTACCATGAGAGCAGGAACATTCATTACAGTTCACAGGAATGGGAGTTATATGAGAAATGCATGACTAAGAGGAGATTACATGACAAAGAATTTGGAAGAAATAACCCTCCTGCTCCTCCAAGACCTCCAAAGTACTACCCAAAGCCTTACAGCTACCAAAGGAGACAACAAGAGAAGCAAGACAGGAAGCATCATCAAATTTAATCTACAAGAACATATGCTTGTGGAAATGATTGTTGTAGACATGACATTTTTGGAAAATCACATTTATATAATTCTAAGTTTTTGATCCTATAATCTTGTTCATAGTCTTATGCTTGCTTACACTGATTTATCTACTTAGCACTTTTTATATCTATAATTCACCTTAGTGTAAAGGGTTCTGACTTCTATAAATAAGGGGAGATTGTTGGGTATTGTATCCACACTAACCCAGATTTGATAAAGTCATCCTTAAACTTAGATGAATTAAGTTGTATTTGATGCTTGGTTTGAGTTATGTGTTTGCAGGATTCTAATGGGAAGTGTAGACCAATGTCAGTCTACAATGGGTCACCCAACACAGGACCATACAATGTAATCCCTCATTGTGTGATCCAAGGTGTTGACTCATGTGTATCCTCTCTATTGGGATACACTTCATATTCAAGCTCTAGGACTAACTAGAAAAGACTTGATGCTGGTCTCACCAAAGAAGAAGAGAATTTTGTCAAGAAAATTTCCTAAGTATTATACACGAGTAGTTCTATATCTAATCGAGTAAATGGCTGAGTTTATACTCGAGTAATATTACACTTACTCGAGTAAGGATGACAGATCCAGAATAGTCAACTTATAGCTCTCGAGTAGTTAAGACAACAACTCGAGTAGATTCCCTCTTTCTCGGGTTTACTGAATTTTCTTCTGCAAATATTTTCTAAGTGAAATACTCGAGTAGGCCATATAGATACTCGAGTAGTTTATCTCTTCTGTCTCGAGTAACTGAATTCTAGCTCTCGTGTAGTTCTTACTTACTCGAGTAGTCTAAGTCATATACTCGAGTAGTTCACTTACTACTAGAGTAGTCTAAGGTTTTTACTCGAGTAAACCAGAATCTTCCTTCCTCAAAATTTCTGTCATTTACTCGAGTAGTCATTTCCATATACTCGAGTAGTTCTTATCGTCTCGAGTAGTTCAACTTCAATACTCGAGTAGTCCTTTATTCTAGTTTAGAAAATTTTCTAAGTCCCTATCTCGAGTAGTATTCCTTATACTCGAGTAATCCACTCCACCTCTCGTGTAACTACTTAAGTACTCGAGTATGTCATTATTGATACTCGAGTAGCTGATTTCTTTCTCTTCATGTTTACTCGAGTAGTCGTCTCTATGTACTCGAGTAATTATCTTCTTCTCTCTCGAGTAGTTTTCTGGTATACTCGAGTCATTGTCATCTACCCACTCGAGTAGTTCTGTAATGTACTCGAGAAATCATTTCTTCACTCGAGTATGTTACTTCAATTTTTCTGAAAATTTTATTAAGTCTAGATTAACGGATTTCTTAATGAGCCTTGACGTGATTGGTCCACGTGTACCTTATTATGAATTAATTATGACTGTTCTTCGCCGATCCTATATAAAGTCTTGTCAAACCGAGAAACCCTAAGCAAGGAGATCATTCAGAAGTTTTGCACTAGAATATTCTTAAGTTTTCTGATTTCCTCTCTCTCTCTCTCTAAGAAACGAAAACCGCCGCCCCCGCTGATTCCCGACCGGCTAGGGTTTCGATTTTAGAGGATTCAGATCAAGAAGGTTTTACAGATCGAGATTGTTAAATAACTCTTCATCTTCTATTCGATCGATCGTGTGAGGCCAAGAAGATCCAGATCTGATTTTGCCAACATTTTCTTCACCTTTCTGATAAAGCCGCAAAGCCTAGAAGAAAAAGATCCTGGCCGACAGTTGCAGATCTGAATAAGAATTATTGTTTGTATTTCTATACACATTTATTTCATTCTTGTAGGAGAATTTTCTCCGAGTGTAGGAGCCTTTGTCTCCGAGATTGTAGGAAGTCTTATCTTCCGAGTGTAGATCCGTTTTGTGGATCGAGTTTGTAGGAACATTTTTCGAGGTGTAGGATTGATTTTCAATCCGATATAGTGGAGTAGCCGAGTCTAGTATATTGCTAGATCGGTGAGGGAAAGTGGATGTACCCAAGGTTGGGGAACCAGTATAAATCTTGCCTCGTCTGTGATTGATTGGTAGATAGTTCTGTGCTTTGGTCTATAATTTTTATTCCGCAAAAAGACGCACATCTCAACTATTCACCCCCTCTAGGTGATTTAGGTAGACAACTATAAACTTTCACTTACGGATGATTTAGAGTTCGCAGCTTTGATTTTTGCCTTGAAGTTATGGAGACATCTGTTATATGGAGCTCTGTATAAGATTTATATGGATCATAAGAGTTTGAAGTACGTCTTCACTCAAAAGGAGCTGAACTTGTGCCTGCGTAGATGGTTATAGTATGTTGTAGATTATGATGTTAAGATCCAATACCATCGAGTCAAAGCTAATGTGGTAGCCGATGCCCTGAGTAGGAAGTGTAACACCCCCTATCCGTCGCATAGCATATAGCAGTATGTCCGGCCCGGGCCCGACACCATATACCATAGAGAGACCGGGTGGTTACACAATGGAAACCATCCAACTAATAACCAACATCCTACACAGAGTCATTCTAGCGGAAGATATTATTAAAAGTTGCAAATTAAAGAACCCAGATGAAAAGCATGAATGTCCACTACAAAGCCCAACAGGAATGAAGTACAATACACAGGTACACGGCCTTATGGTCTTACAATTGTTTAATCAAATAAAATGTGTTTTCCATACCACGGCACGCAGGCCGGTCACACATGAATATAATAAGTAAACACTCAAAATTTGGCCTTCGAGGGCCGGCTCAACAACTTGGGCTTTAGCCCGCTATTTACCGCTCGGCTCCGCAGCACCTGCAAGCAACAATCCACCTCACGGTGACAAACAAAAGCAACGGTCAACAATGCTCACCAAATTATAACGATCCCGCCCCCAAACTCGTGGCGGCGATGCTCCTTTCCCTGAAATTTGTTAGCATAGCCAAGAAGTATAGATAAACACTTTATCACAGGCGTGCGCAAGCACGGCAACACACCTCGTGCTCTCAGGGCACATTCTCGGTGAACCTGTCAACGTCACGTCAATTTAAGCCATAGACGCCTCGCTCTCACCACCGCCACTAGGACGACCAATCTTGCGAGCATTTTTGTCTTCCCGGCATGGGTCACGTCAATTTAAGCCATAGACCGCCGAAGACCCTCATCTATGCCAACAGCTCCCACCGAACGACATAGAATGGGTACGGTTCCGCCTGAATCGTTGCTCACGTCACAACGTCAATTTAAGCCATATGCGTGGGTCAAACCTCCTCGAGTCCCGTTTCCGTCACACACTTCACATAACCCGGTTATGTTCAAGTTGGCTCCCAGGCCACCATGTTTGCAGAATCACGCATCTGCTCAGTTTTTCGGGTGCACCTTGGAGTTAGTCCCCAAGGCTACATGTTGCAATCTACCATGTAGAAAAACCCAAAAAATAACCATATACGCGGAGTCTTCTCCGGCCATTCATGCAATGCAACATCACAGATCTAGACCATCTTGTCCGGGTAGGCTTCACACATCATGTCTATGTCCGTTTCTCTCTTATGGACTCTACATGTACAAAACGGGGACTATTCATGTCTACCCGAAGGAACGCCTCAAACTCACTGCAAACTCGCGAGAGCGGGCTTCCTATGCAAAGGAAAAGAGGACTTCACATGTCCTAGGATGAGAATCGTTACCCTAGCAGTTTTCCTTGGCGCCATGGAAATCTATGCAGATGATAAGCACCGCAATCTCCTTACCTCCATAGATCCGAAGTCGGCTCGTGATTTGGAGCTCCGAAGCTCCGTCGGTGATTGGATCTAGCCTCCTTCTTATTCCTTGCTTTCCCCTCTCTCTAGATCTTTAGAAAGAGATTGTGTTTGAGAAATGAGGGATTTGAAACCCTATTCCCGGGTATATCCTAGCAGGAAACACCCCCAGTCATTGGATCACAAAATAAATAAATGAACGGCCATGATTCGCCATTGAAATCCCAAATCTGGGCCGAACACGGCCTGTGACAAGCTAGTGTCCAGGGTCATGTTCCCCATTCGCCGTCGAAACCGACGTGTCCCGAAAAGCACACGGGTTCTCGACACACCCGTGTCCAAATTGAAACGCCCGTGTCATCCAGTACACGGCCGTGTCGTTGGTAGTGTTCCTCCATCGACACTGTCCCAACACCAACCCGTGAAGGACACGGGTATTGGACATGCCTGTGTCCCAAATGACACACCCGTTTCATACCTGAACACGCCTGGGCTCCAGGCCGTGTTTCTCACCCAACTAAACTCGGCCAACCACCCGAGAAGGACATGGCCTGGGACATGCCCTTGTCTCAGGCCGTGTTCTCTCATCGTGTAATGAATCCATCCGTTCACAGGTATATACTAGAAGGTCTGGCTGGGGCCCCCATAACATATACCATAAAACAGTCGGGGAAGTCACGTAGTGATACCAGAGTAGCGCAACGCACCGTAATATATTGTATTCTAGCGGAAGCTATACACACTAAGCTGAACTCACACACATGAATGTCCACCAGATAAAAGTTCCACCTTTATATATCTCATAGGAATGTTCAAATACAAAACAGTTGGCCTTATGGCCTTACAGGGCTTGTCATAATAGTGGCCCAACATTGGCGCGCAGGCCACCCACCTATAAAGAAACATAGCAGTTTTTCACATAGCCTTTAAGGGCTAGCAGCAGCAGCAGCAACAGCAGCAGGGACTTCAGCTTTTATGCGTCCCGCATGGCTCTCCAGCACCTGCACAGGAACAGCCCACCCATCGGTGGCAAACAGGCAACGGTCAGCATTCAGCTGACCAAATTATAACGACCCTACTCCTTTTTCGAGGCAGTGGAAATCTTTCCCTTCAGGCATAACATTTCACAAGCATATATATATTTCATACAATGTGCTATCACGCACATACATTCCATCACAACTGTCAGCCACATGGCCTGACGATCCGTGCACTTAGGGAACCTTCTTGGTGTACCAGCGAACCAGGGTCCCACCACCGTATCAGGGTCGCAACCCAACGATAAAACATTGAGCATGTCACTCCAAGGCGTGCTGCTGGAGTTCTAGTCGTAATGCACCTGGATTGGCCCGTAGCCCCCCATTGTGTCATGGCACGCATGCCTACGACTCTCGCTATGCGCTCCAACAGACCGCACTTTCTGGTCTCGCGTCGGCCGGACATGATGCAGGTCGGATCATCCACCCCCCATTTCTCAAATCGCCTTGCCATCACCGATCATAGCGTACTCGCGGCTATATAAAGACGGGGGTCGGTTTCACCGAACCTGTTTGGCATTAAAGCCTGGGTGCTTTCCTGGGCGCACCAGTACTTCTCTTACACCCATTTCATATCACCACATCATCGTGTCTTTTCCTGGGCACACCAGTACTTCTTGTTACTCCCTTTCACAAGTATGATCCCGCAAATCACAAATGTCAAGGGTCTTTTCCTGGCTTACCACACCAGTACTTCCTTCAACTCCCTTTCACAGGTCCACCCATGACCAGCAAGCATTACAAAGGGTATTTCCTGGACTTCCAATCCAGTACTTCCTGCTACTTCCCTTCACAGGTCCAACCCGTCGACTCCTAAACTACACATTCATCACGGAGTCTTCTCCGGTTCGTATATGCAACATCACCAATCCAGACCAATCTGTTGATAACTTCCCAAAATGAAGTTATTTAGCCTAAGTTTCGGACCTTTTGCTCGTCGAACTGGGAGAAAAATCATTTAGTTGAAGTTTAAATGCAAGTAAATTCACATTTATTTTATTTATGTCTAAAGTGGTCTTTTTCCTAGGTGTTGGTGCAAGAAAAGCGAATGAGAACGGCTTGGAAGAAGAATTTGGCCAAATATGCTGTCGTGGTGAAAAAGTTGCAGAATCCTGAAACAGGTTGCAACCTTTTCTAGACGAAATTCAGATTTTCAAATTCAAATTTGGCACCATTTTCAAATCTGGAAGGAGGCACCTTTTGAGCAAGAGATGCACGTTTTTGGAGGGGAAATATTCTGGAGTTAAAGAGGAGAGAGGAGAGAGAAAATTTTCGGATTTTAAAAGAGGGATATTTAGGTTTTAAAAGGAGTGCTGAAATTGACATTCTTGCTAGTGGAGGAAGTCTTCTTCTTCCTCATTCTCAAAGGGGGCGGCTAGAGAAATAGAGTGGATTTTCCGGGCTGAGCGAGGGAGCAACTCCGGCGAAGGAATCCTACGTCGTTTATTCTGTAATTTCAACATGATTTGTAAGATCTCTCCAACTATTATGCTTGATTTCTCCGCCGCCATGAACTAAATATTTCTAATCTTGTATTGTGAAAGTACTCGGTCTTTGTGTTGATGAAAACTTAACTTTTTCTTTGTGAATGTTTGGTGTGTGTCTTTACCGAATCTATAATCTTTCTTTGAAACTTTTGGCCAATGTTTCGCCATTTTACTACGCTTCATAATTCGAGAGAGGAGTTGCGTAAGTGTGTTATAGATCTGGTATAGTATTTGAAGGGAGAAAGAGATTTCCCCTTGATATTAGCAACTTTGGTTTTCGAACTTTATGCGGTACTTGTCTCTCCCGAGGGGGAAATAGAGGCTAGGGATTTCCGATATCGAGAGGTACGGATCTTCTAATTTAAAATCGTTGCAAGACGTGTCACCACTCACTATCACAAAGTCATCTTCACAAGATTCGTCACACAAGACTTAGGAAATCATAATACAAGATTACTTCTTAGATAATCAAGTACTTTCTTTTAGCGAATCGTAGTCTATTTTAATTCGTAGGCGTTGTCATTCATAATCTTAGTATTTAACAAATCACTATTTTATTCTCCTTGAATTTAAAGAAAAGGCACAACTAGTAATTGCAAGCACTGAATTCACCATCTCCTCGAGGGAACGATCTTTACTTACTATTTATTACTTGACACGGCACGTACACTTGCGGTTAATTACGTATACTCATTTTGGGCGTATCAAGTTTTTGGCGCCGTTGCCGGGGAGGTGCGACGTATTTAGTGTTTTATTTCTTGCAATATTAGTTAAACCCGAGTATTTAGAGCTCAAGTTCTTGTTTTGTTGTTTTATCTTGTATTGTTTGTGTTGTTACTGCTATCTATAATTCTGTTTGTGCATGTCCAGACATCGAACTTCTGAACTTTTGCCTTTCAATTCAGAAATAGAGCGTACGTGTAGGCAAAACAGAAAAATTTGTAGAACGCTGAATATTATTCATCAAGAGATGGATAATCACGATCACGAGAATATGAATAATCATGAAGGACAAGTGGATCATAATGGTCAAGACGCTGCGCCACGAATGACGTGTCGCGATTATAATACACCTTTGAGTGGAGGTTTACACTTTAGTATCGCGCGACCCGCAATTGCGGCAAACAACTTTAAAATGGATCCACTAGTTATGCAACAAGTGCAATATAACAAGTTTGGGGTCTTAGTCATGAAGATGCGAACTCTCACTTACGTACTTTCTTAGCGATTTGTGACATGTTCAAATTCAATGGAGCATCTGAAGATGCAATTCTGTTGAGACTATTTCCGTTTTCGTTAGAAGGACGAGCGAAGGACTGGTTAGACTCATTACCCAATGACTCTATTACCACATGGGATCACTTAGTTGAAAAATTCCTAAATAAGTATTTCCCACCCTCGAAGACGGCTAAGCTCATTAGAGACATAACGACTTTCATGCAAAATCATGGGGAGACTCTTTATGAGGCGTGGGAGCGTTTTAAAGAATTATTGCGAAAATGTCCACACCACGGATTAGCCCAACACCAACAAGTCTCTACATTCTACAATGGTTTGCAAACGGCAACCATGATTTTAGTGGATGGAGCCGCGGGCGGTTCCTTAATGAAGAAATATCCCGAAGACGCCTACGCAATATTAGAAGATCTTACTTCTAATAATTATCAGGCTTATGAGAGACAAGGTAATACTCAACCGGCTGGAGTCCATCAAGTGGACCAGATTACATCATTAGCTGCACAAATGTCATCCCAGTTTAACCTAATTAATAAAAGGTTAGATTTGTTATCTACCTCTACACCTAATGCACCCTTAACGGTTGAGCAACTAAATCAAATGACGGAGGAGGTAAACTATGTCGGAGGCCAACCAAGGCAAGTACCACCGGGTTTTGCAAATCACTACCATCCAGAGTGGAGAAATCATCCAAATTTCTCTTGGAAGAATAATGCGGGAGCGACCCATCCACCCGGATTTAATCTGAATAACTCACATCCACAACATAATAATGCTTTTAATCAACCTAGTATTTCTAGGAAACTGACGGATGAGATGATTATGGAGTCGATGCAAAAAACAGATGTACGCATTTCAAATTTAGAAGGGTCACTACGCATGATAGAATCCCAATTAGGTCAAATTGCCAATGCCTTAAGTCTTAGGCCACCGGGCACACTTCCAACGGATACCACTCCAAATCCAAAGGGAGATAACCAACATTGTAAAGCAGTCGAGTTACGAAGTGGTAAGCAATTAGTGAGTGCACCTACACATGAACTGGGTAGAAAGAGTGATGAAGAAAAAGAGTTGGTGGAGGGAACCCCTTGTATTCCCGAGGAAGAAGTGAGACTAGATAACTTTTCTGAGAAGGAAGTGGAAGTTCTAGGTGAAAGAAAGAGAGAACTGATCACTGATTACGTTAAGAAGAAGGATAATGTGAAAGTTTACCCACCGCCACCGTTTCCTCAACGGTTGAAGAAGAGTAAGCTCGACCAACAATTCCAAAAATTCGTCGAGATATTTAAGAAATTACAAATTAACATCCCTTTCGCTGAAGCTTTAGAACAAATGCCGAGTTACGTTAAATTCATGAAAGATATCCTGTCCAAATAGAGAAAATTTGGAACAAATGAGACGGTAACCCTCACTCAAGAGTGTAGCGCTATTCTTCAAAAAAGACTCCCACCTAAGTTGAAAGATCCGGGAAGCTTTACTATTCCGTGCTCTATAGGATATAAATTTGAGGGTAAAGCGCTATGTGACTTAGGAGCGAGTATAAACCTAATGCCGTTCTCTATTTATAGAAAACTAGGTTTGGGAGAAATAACAAAGACTTCCATAACCTTGCAGTTGGCCGATAGGACCTTGGCATTCCCAAAAGGAATAGTTGAGGATGTGTTGGTGAAGGTAGATAAGTTCATTTTTCCGGCTGACTTTGTGGTTTTAGATATGGAGGAGGACAAGGAAGTCCCCATCATTGTAGGGAGACCGTTCCTAGCCACGGGTAGGACACTGATAGATGTTCAAAGAGGAGAATTGACTATGAGAGTGAATGACGAGCAAGTCACTTTTAATGTACTTAAGGCATTAAAATTTCCCCATCGAGAGGAAGACAATATGGAGGTGGTCAACTATGTATCTATAGGAGACTATAAGCCTAATGTATCGCTGGATGAACAAGATTCCCTATTGACTCGTGTTTTGACTGAGGGTGAGTTTTCTGAGGAAGAAGAAGACATTCAAGAATGCTTGCAAGCATTTGAGAAGCAGACGGTTTGGTTCCGTAAGCCGGAACCATTAGAGATGCCTGAAAGATCTTTGTCAGTAAAACCGTCCATCTTGGCCCCTCCATCATTGACTTTGAAACCTCTTCCAGACTATCTCACTTACGCGTACTTAGGCGATAATGACACCTTGCCGGTCATCATCAACTCACACTTATCATCTAATCAAAGTCAAAAGTTAGTAGACTTACTCAAGCAATTTAAAAGGGCCATAGGGTGGACCATAAACGATATCCGAGGAATAAGTCCTTCATTATGTATGCACAAGATTCTTTTGGAAGAATCATTTACGGGGTCGATCGAGCATCAACGTCGTCTAAGTCCACCTATGAAAGAGGTGGTAAAAAAAGAAATTATTAAATGGCTAGATGCGGGAATCATATACCCCATCTCGGATAGTCCATGGGTTTCACCTGTGCAATGTGTACCCAAGAAAGGAGGAATGACGGTCGTAATAAATGAGAAAGGTGAGTCAGTTTCCACTAGAACGGTCACGGGGTGGCGAATATGCATTGACTATAGAAAGTTGAATAAAGCCACCAGGAAGGATCATTACCCCTTGCCATTCCTTGACCAAGTTTTAGATAGGTTGGCAGGGAATGACTTTTTCTGTTTTCTTGATGGATACTCAGGCTATAACCAAATTACCGTAGACCCCGTAGATCAAGAAAAGACCACATTCACATGTCCTTACGGAACCTTCGCATTTAGGAGAATGCCCTTTGGTCTATGCAATGCACCTGCCACGTTCCAGCGTTGCATGATTGCCATTTTCTCTGATATTATGGACCAGGGTATTGAGATATTCATGGACGATTTTTCCATTTTTGGGAAATCGTTTGATGACTGCTTAGAGTGTTTAGAGAAGGTACTTACCCGTTGTGTGGAGACAAATCTTGTTCTAAACTGGGAGAAATGTCACTTCATGGTGCGTGAGGGAATTGTGCTTGGTCACCATGTTTCTAGAGAGGGACTAAGGGTGGACAAGGCAAAGTTAGATGTGATCGAACAATTACCACCACCCAAGAATGTTAAGATGCTACGAAGTTTCCTAGGACACGCAGGTTTCTACCGTAGGTTTATCAAAGACTTTGCGAAAATAGCAAAACCGTTGAGTAGTTTGTTGGAAAAAGACGTGAGCTTTCAGTTTAGTGATGAATGTATAACAGCTTTTGAGGAACTTAAAAAGCGTTTAACTACGGCACCCATCGTAGTGACGCCCGATTGGGAAGAGCCTTTTACTCTGATGTGCGATGCTAGTGACTATGCAGTGGGAGTTGTCTTAGGGCAAGTGAGGGGAAAGATATTCCACACGATAGCTTATGCAAGTAAAACCCTCGTTGACGCCCAAGTCAACTACACTACCACCGAGAAGGAACTATTAGCAGTCGTTTTTGCATTCGAGAAATTTAGATCTTATCTCTTATGCACAAAGGTAATAGTGTATACCGACCATGCTGCAATTCGCTATCTGATGGTAAAACGAGATGCAAAACCACGGTTGATCCGTTGGGTACTCCTTTTGCAAGAATTCGATGTCGAGATAAAGGATAAGAAAGGATCAGAGAACCCCGTAGCAGACCATTTATCTAGGATTGAGTTTACCCATCCGTCGTTATGTTCTGAGGTTGATGAGAGGTTCCCCGACGAGTGTCTATTAGCGATCTCTAATAGTGTAACACCTTGGTACGCTGACTTTGTAAATTACCTAGTGAGCAACATTATGCCTTCTGAGCTTACAAATCATCAAAGAAAAAGATTCCTACACCAAGTGCGGACATATTTATAGGACGACCCTTAACTGTTTAAGATGGGAGTCGATGGAGTATTGAGACGTTGTATTCCCGAGAGTGAAATGAGGACTATTTTAGAAAAGTGTCATAATTCACCATATGGAGGCCACTTCATGGGTACTAGGACAGCCATGAAGGTGTTAGACGCTGGATTCTATTGGCCTAACTTATTCAGGGACTCAAATTCTTTTGTTAAAGAGTGTGATAGATGCCAAAGAACTGGAAATATACAAAAAAATGACTCAATGCCCATGAATACAATGCTTGAGGTTGAATTATTTGACGTATGGGGCATAGATTTCATGGGGCCATTTATTAACTCAAAAGGAAATTTATATATATTACTGGCCGTAGACTATGTGTCTAAGTGGGTGGAAGCGATAGCCACAACTAAAAATGATGCTAAGGTCGTCTTGCATTTCATGAAAAACTACATTTTTAATCGATTTGGAACGCCGCGAGCTATCATCAGTGATGGGGGGAGCCACTTTTGTAATGCCCACTTCACAACCTTGCTACGAAAATATGGGATCACGCATAAAGTTGCATTGGCTTACCATCCCCAAACAAATGGGCTAGCCGAGGTGTCCAATCGGGAAATCAAAAGAATTCTCGAAAAGACGGTTAGCACAAATCGTAAGGATTGGTCGCAGAAGCTTAATGATGCATTATGGGCATATCGAACTGCTTACAAAACGCCCCTTGGTCTCACACCGTATAGACTAGTCTACGGGAAAACATGTCATTTACCTTTAGAATTAGAGCATCGAGCTTATTGGGCTATAAAAAAAATAAATTATGACTTTCAAGACGCCGGTAAGAAAAGATTTTTGCAACTCAACGAATTGGAAGAAATACGAATGAATGCTTACGAGAATGCAAGAATTTATAAAGAGCGTACCAAGAAGTGGCACGACCGACGGTTGAAGGAAAAACATTTCGAGCCGGGACAATTAGTTTTGTTATTCAATTCTCGTTTACGAATTTTCCCCGGAAAACTTAAATCACGTTGGTCAGGCCCTTTTCTGGTCAAGGAGGTGCATCCGTATGGCGCGGTGACTATCCTAAATGAAAATGATAGAACGGAGTTTAAAGTGAACGGCGAAAGACTGAAATTATATCTTAGGGAGGACGACGACCGAGCGGTGTCGTGCGTGACGCTCCATTAGTTTTGTACCGTCCTGCCGGGACGGTAAATTAGGCGCTTGGTGGGAGGCAACCCATCCTTTATATTTATATATATTTATATTTTTCGTGTTGGTCATAATAATAATAATAATAAATTTTAAATCATGAAACATGTCTACTATGGTTTGGTAATCAAAACTGACGAGGAATCCTTGGGCCTGAATTTAAGTTATAAGCATATTTTGAATGTTGCAACCCATAAAAACAAGTTTGCAACCTTTTTTTTTCTGTCTGGATAGGAAGAATAAAAAGCTGGACCGGTTCAGTTGAACCGGTGTTTTCATTGGGAAGAAATTAAGTGTTGCAACCCAGAAATAAAGGTTGCAACCTTTTTTTTTCTGCCCGGCGTATGCACAAAACTGTTTAGAAGTTGCTGGACCCGGTTCAGCTGAACCGGCGCTGTTCTGAGCCGGTTTGGAGAGGTTGCAACCCAAAATTTGAGGTTGCAACTCTTATTTTTCTGCCTCCGTCTTCAGCATGGCGCTGCTGAACCGCCGCGCCTGTTCAACTCCACCGGTTCGACTGAACCGGCGCGCCGATTCACTCCAAATTGAATTAGGCCAGACTATTTAAATTATTCCTAAAATTAAACCCACCGGCTCACTCGATGCAACTGTTTAAATTATTCCTAAATAAGATCCTACCCAAATTAAACCCCCCCCTAACATAATCACCCCGTATTTATGACTCATCTTTCTTAAACCCGCCGGCTCGCATCGACCTTTTCGCCTTCCCCATTTCTGTCGCGACCTAGGGCACGGGAGCTCAGGCGAGCGGCGTTGGCGGAGAAGTATTCCGGCGGGCAAGCGGCATTCCAGAAGGGTTTCGTAGATTCGCCGCCATCGTTGCCGACGTGAGAGCTTCAGCGCAGACTCGCGCATCATTCCTTGACCTGGAAGGTAACTACAGCTACCCCCCTCTCCATCTTTAGAACTTGTATGTGGCGGTTTTGGTTTCCATTTCCCTGCTTGAATCATTCTCCTCAGTTAGATTTAATTTTAATTAGTTGAAGATGGCACCGAAGACAAAGGGAAGGGACAAGGGAAAGGGGAAGGATGTGTTACATAGCAAAAATAAGTTCTTATCTGAAGAAGCGTGACATCGTTTTGAGGCTCTTAAGTCCGCCCCTCTCATCTATGAAAGGGGATTTAAAATGGAGATTAGGGAATGGAGCCGGGCATATGTCGGACACATCAAAGCCCTGTCATGGGAGATATTCTGCCATCCTAGGACCGAGGCCGTGCTTCCGTGGGTGTACGAGTTCTACGCCAACGCTAGATTCCGGGAAGGCACCACTGTCTCAGTTAGAGGCAAGCAGGTGGATTTTTCTGCAACTACCATCAATAATTTCTTCGAGTTGGATGACGATACTGAAGGAAGTTTAATGACACTCCAAGCAACAGTGCCTCCGTCTGAGATTGCAACTACTGTGTGCTGCGTACCTCAACCCGAGTGGGCACGCCGTTCTTTTAAAGCAATTAAGTCAACTAGCCTGTCGCGGGAGGCAAAAGTGTGGCTCCTCTTCATCAATGCTAGCATTCTACCCACTCGCCACCTGAACAACATCTCTCTAGACCGCCTAACATTAATCTACGACATTTTGATGGGTAAGCGGATTAACATGGGCAGACTCATTGCTGAGCAATTGGCTCTCCGAGTAATGGAGGATAGGGCTCGCCCGCTTTGGTTTCCAACACTTATTACGGAATTATGTCGCTTGGCTGGAGTTGGTAGTGAGATGGGTGATCTTGTTATGCAAGTGGGCCACCACATCACTGAGACGGTGGTAGAAGTTAATATTAAGGTGGCCGCTGAAACAGGAGAGAAGAGATCAAAGTTTAGCAAGTTGGGGGGCAAGGAACCTGAGACATCTGGAAAACCCCCATCGTCTGCCCCCATGAAATTGGTGATTGGAAGATCACAGTATGAGGGGGAACGTGGCTTAGCGACCGAGAATGCCGAGTATATAAAGGCCTACCTCAGATGCCAGCATGTGTACTTTGAGTCTCGATTTGAGGACATCCGTCGGAACCAGGAGAAATTGATGCATGCGGCCAAAATCCAGGTGGAGACACCCTCATACCAGCTTCAGTCACAGTTCGATTCCGAGGGATTTCTGCTTCAGAGTGATTGGTCACGAGCCGACCCCACCAAAATTGCTGCAACTGCGTCCGACTTGGAGGAGGAGACTGACCCGGAAGACGAGGATGGTGAGGATAAAGGGGAGTCGGTCGATAGCATAGCTGACTAGCAGTTCTTCCTTTCCTACATTACTGATTTGACATTTTGTTGTTTAGGATGCTGAAAAGATTTTTTTTTGTTTCCTGTGTGTGGTCACTATTTGGTATTTTGATGGATATGATGTGCTGTGTGGTACTGTTTTGACATTTTGATGTGTGCTATTCTGTGCTGACATTCAGAATAGTTAATTCGTTTTGGATATTATTCTATATGCTTAGTGTAATCCTTCACATCTTGTCTACGTCATTTTCCGTATGCATTTAAAATAGTATCTTGCTCAAATGTAATAAGCCGGCTGGATGATTATTACTTTCCGACTGTTGCATATCACTTGTCTTGAATTATCAATTGTACTACCTTTAGTGTCATGATCTCTTATTGCTGTCCTGAATTTGTTGATATGAAATGAGCTACTTTGTACTTTATATCCTAATTACATGGTTGTCTAGCCGGAGGTTTAAGTGTCTTGCAGGTCACACCACACGGATAGGAGCGCTGAACAATCACGTGTCAACAAAATTTATGGAACACAAGACTGCAGTTTGGATTTTTTTTTCTTTCAGCACCCGAACATCAGGGGAGTTTTTATATTTCATTATTATTTCGTGCTTTCATTGGCTGCATTATATTTAACTTTCTGCACGTTCTCACACTTATCATTATGACAAGTGAGGTCGCTTTGCTAGGGACTAGCAAAGGGCAAAAGTGTGGAGGTGGGGGTAGAGTATCCCTACCAATGGGGTGAGCAATGAAATTATAAAACATTTTGATCCTAGTTCTCGAAATAACTAATGCATCATGCAGTCCATGCTGATTTTCATTAAAGGAGGATAGCTGACACTAACGGTTCACACCATTTTGATTTGAAGTTAGAAAGATGGGTCCAATTTCTTTTAATATTTCATCTTCTCACATTATCCTTTAAAATAAGCGATCTTCTTAAAAATCGACCCGTATGAACTTCTAAAAATAATAATGGAGGGTGAGCAAGAACCGAGTTAGAGATATAAACCATAGCATTGACCACCATGTGTACCCCTGTGAGCTTGAACGTTGAACTCTTATGCATATTTCGCTTAGGTGGCTAGTTGACGATTCTTAGTATGCTCCTCAATTATGAGTGATTGTTAAAATAAAAGTGTGTGAGTCGTAGTGATATGTGGCCTAAGTGTGTGTACACCCACTTGGAATGATCCCAACTATGGACTCTCTTTAAAAAAAAAAATCAGATATGAAAAATGTGTCATAGTGATATGCGGCCTAGGTATGTGCATTCATACCTGAAATGATCCCAACTGTGATTATAAAAGGATTGGAAAGAGTCGTAGTGATATGTGGCCTAAGTGTGTGTACACCTACTTGGAATGATCCCAACTACGGACCAAAAAAAAAGAGAAAACAAGCCTCATAGTTTGGAGAGTCACTAAGAATTTTTCATCTAAGGAGACACCTTCTACCATCCATACACATTTCTAACCACACCAAAGCCACTTCATCACTAACCTTCATGACATTTCTTCAAACCTAACTACCAAATCTTGCAGAGGTTACGTCAAAGACCCGGCTTATTCTCATTCCTTTTTAAGTCATTAAAGGAAGTTCGACGGGAAAGTTGAAGGGAAGTGAACGATTTTAAAGGGTAACACGCTCCACTCTAGAAATATTAATTGAGATTTCTCTTCCATCAACCTTACGAATTATCAAATGTTTTGAACTCTTAATGGTCGGAAAATCCTCAAAATGTTTAATCGGTACTCTGGACTAAGATTTTGAGTTATCTTCGAGAAAAAGTATCATGCGAGTTATTTATTTTAACCATCACCTCACTCAATTCATTGATTAGAATTTTCTTTGCTAGGGACTAGCAAAGGTTCAAGTGTGGAGGTGTGATAACTTCCCAAAATGAAGTTATTTAGCCTAAGTTTCGGACCTTTTGCTCGTCGAACTGGGAGAAAAATCATTTAGTTGATGTTTAAATGCAAGTAAATTCACATTTATTTTATTTATGTCTAAAGTGGTCTTTTTCCTAGGTGTTGGTGCAAGAAAAGCGAATGAGAACGTCTTGGAAGAAGAATTTGGCCAAA
The DNA here is from genome assembly GCA_039583875.1 of Platanthera guangdongensis. NCBI lineage: Eukaryota > Viridiplantae > Streptophyta > Magnoliopsida > Asparagales > Orchidaceae > Platanthera > Platanthera guangdongensis. Next base: position 123,678,068 of record CM077151.1, read on the forward strand.
TATGCTGTCGTGGTGAAAAAGTTGCAGAATCCTGAAACAGGTTGCAACCTTTTCTGGACGAAATTCAGATTTTCAAATTCAAATTTGGCACCATTTTCAAATCTGGAAGGAGGCACCTTTTGAGCAAGAGATGCACGTTTTTGGAGGGGAAATATTCTGGAGTTAAAGAGGAGAGAGGAGAGAGAAAATTTTCGGATTTTAAAAGAGGGATATTTAGGTTTTAAAAGGAGTGCTGAAATTTTCATACTCAGTAGTGGAGGAAGTCTTCTTCTTCCTCATTCTCAAAGGGGGCGGCTAGAGAAATAGAGTGGATTTTCCGGGCTGAGCGAGGGAGCAACTCCGGCGAAGGAATCCTACGTCGTTTATTCTGTAATTTCAACATGATTTGTAAGATCTCTCCAACCGTTATGCTTGATCTCTCCGCCGCCATGAACTAAATATTTCTAATCTTGTATTGTGAAAGTACTTGCTCTTTGTGTTGATGAAAACTTAAAGCTTTCTTTGTGAATGTTTGGTGTATGTCTTTTCCGAATCTATAATCTTTACTTTGAAACTTTTGGCCAAGGTTTCGCCATTTTACTACGCTTCATAATTCGAGAGAGGAGTTGCGTAAGTGTGTTATAGATCCGGTATAGTATTTGAAGGGAGAAAGAGATTTCCCCTTGATATTAGCAACTTTGGTTTTCGAACTTTATGCGGTACTTGTCTCTCCCGAGGGGGAAATAGAGGCTAGGGATTTCCGATATCGAGAGGTACGGATCTTCTAATTTAAAATCGTTGCAAGACGTGTCACCACTCACTATCACAAAGTCATCTTCACAAGATTCGTCACACAAGACTTAGGAAATCATAATACAAGATTACTTCTTACATAATCAAGTACTTTCTTTTAGCAAATCATAGTCTATTTTAATTCGTAGTCGTTGTCTTTCATAATCGTAGTAATAAACAAATCAATATTCTATTCTCCTTGAATTTAAAGAAAAGGCACAACTAGTAATTGCAAGCACTAAATTCACCATCTCCTCGAGGGAACGATCTTTACTTACTATTTATTACTTGACACGGCACGTACACTTGCGGTTAATTACGTATACCCATTTTGGGCGTATCAAGTTTTTGGGTGGGGGTAGTGTATCCCTACCAATGGGGTGAGCAATGAAATTATAAAAAATTTTGATCCTAGTTCTCGAAATAACTAATGCATCATGCAGTCCATGCTGATTTTCATTAAAGGAGGATAGCTGACACTAACGGTTCACACCATTTTGATTTGAAGTTAGCAAGATGGGTCCAATTTCTTTTAATATTTCATCTTCTCACATTATCCTTTAAAATAAGCGATCTTAAAAATCGACCCGTATGAACTTCTAAAAATAATAATGGAGGGTGAGCAAGAACCGAGTTAGAGATGTAAACCACAGCATTGACCACCATGTGTACCCCTGTGAGCTTGAACGTTGAACTCTTATGCATATTTCGCTTAGGTGCCTAGTTGACGATTCTTAGTATGCTCCTCAATTATGAGTGATTGTTAAAATAAAAGTGTATGAGTCGTAGTGATATGTGGCCTAAGTGTGTGTACACCCACTTGGAATGATCCCAACTATGGACTCTCTTTAAAAAAAAAAATCATATATGAAAAATGTGTCATAGTGATATTGCGGCCTAGGTATGTGCATTCATACCTGGAATGATCCCAACTGTGATTATAAAAGGATTGGAAAGAGTCGTAGTGATATGTGGCCTAAGTGTGTGTACACCTACTTGGAATGATCCCAACTACGGACCAAAAAAAAAGAGAAAACAAGCCTCATAGTTTGGAGAGTCACTAAGAATTTTTCATCTAAGGAGACACCTTCTACCATCCATACACATTTCTAACCACACCAAAGCCACTTCATCACTAACCTTCATGACATTTCTTCAAACCTAACTACCAAATCTTGCAGAGGTTACGTCAAAGACCCGGCTTATTCTCATTCCTTTTTAAGTCATTAAAGGAAGTTCGACGGGAAAGTTGAAGGGAAGTGAACGATTTTAAAGGGTAACACGCTCCACTCTAGAAATATTAATTGAGATTTCTCTTCCATCAACCTTACGAATTATCAAATGTTTTGAACTCTTAATGGTCGGAAAATCCTCAAATTGTTTAATCGGTACTCTGGACTAAGCTTTTGAGTTATCTTCGAGAAAAAGTATCATGCGAGTTATTTATTTTAACCATCACCTCACTCAATTCATTGATTAGAATTTTCTTTGCTAGGGACTAGCAAAGGTTCAAGTGTGGAGGTGTGATAACTTCCCAAAATGAAGTTATTTAGCCTAAGTTTCGGACCTTTTGCTCGTCGAACTGGGAGAAAAATCATTTAGTTGAAGTTTAAATGCAAGTAAATTCACATTTATTTTATTTATGTCTAAAGTGGTCTTTTTCCTAGGTGTTGGTGCAAGAAAAGCGAATGAGAACGGCTTGGAAGAAGAATTTGGCCAAATATGCTGTCGTGGTGAAAAAGTTGCAGAATCCTGAAACATGTTGCAACCTTTTCTGGACGAAATTCAGATTTTCAAATTCAAATTTGACACCATTTTCAAATCTGGAAGGAGGCACCTTTTGAGCAAGAGATGCACGTTTTTGGAGGGGAAATATTCTGGAGTTAAAGAGGAGAGAGGAGAGAGAAAATTTTCGGATTTTAAAAGAGGGATATTTAGGTTTTAAAAGGAGTGCTGAAATTGACATTCTTGCTAGTGGAGGAAGTCTTCTTCTTCCTCATTCTCAAAGGGGGCGGCTAGAGAAATAGAGTGGATTTTCTGGGCTGAGCGAGGGAGCAACTCCGGCGAAGGAATCCTACGTCGTTTATTCTGTAATTTCAACATGATTTGTAAGATCTCTCCAACTATTATGCTTGATTTCTCCGCCGCCATGAACTAAATATTTCTAATCTTGTATTGTGAAAGTACTCGGTCTTTGTGTTGATGAAAACTTAACTTTTTCTTTGTGAATGTTTGGTGTGTGTCTTTACCGAATCTATAATCTTTCTTTGAAACTTTTGGCCAAGGTTTCGTCATTTTACTACGCTTCATAATTCGAGAGAGGAGTTGCGTAAGTGTGTTATAGATCTGGTATAGTATTTGAAGGGAGAAAGAGATTTCCCCTTGATATTAGCAACTTTGGTTTTCGAACTTTATGCGGTACTTGTCTCTCCCGAGGGGGAAATAGAGGCTAGGGATTTCCGATATCGAGAGGTACGGATCTTCTAATTTAAAATCGTTGCAAGACGTGTCACCACTCACTATCACAAAGTCATCTTCACAAGATTCGTCACACAAGACTTAGGAAATCATAATACAAGATTACTTCTTAGATAATCAAGTACTTTCTTTTAGCGAATCGTAGTCTATTTTAATTCGTAGACGTTGTCATTCATAATCTTAGTATTTAACAAATCACTATTTTATTCTCCTTGAATTTAAAGAAAAGGCACAACTAGTAATTGCAAGCACTGAATTCACCATCTCCTCGAGGGAACGATCTTTACTTACTATTTATTACTTGACACGGCACGTACACTTGCGGTTAATTACGTATACCCATTTTGGGCGTATCATCTGTCCAGATGCGCTTCACACAACATGCCTATTCCGTCCTCCATTTCTGGATCTATATGCCAAATGATTGGGGTTTCCTTGAATCAACCCAAAGGATTCCCACAACAAGCCACCCTCTGGTGGAGGAATCATATGCACATGCCAAAAAGGAAGCCTTCACATAGCTAGGAAGAAAGGTCGTTACCCTTTAAGACCGTTTCAGTGCTATGACCTCCTAGTTGGCTAGAAAGAACCGCAACAGCTTTTCCTCCGCAATGCTGGCCTCGGATTTCTCGTCGGAACTCCGCAGCACCACCGGTGTCCTGCTCTCCTTCCTCCTCCTCCTTCTTCCTCTCTTTCTCTCTCTAGGCTTGTAGAAAGATGAAGGCCAACATGCAAATGAGAACTTCCTTCTCATCCATGGCCTTAAGGAATCAGGGAGGCAACTCAGCCATCAGATCCCAGCTGAAGATTTGGGCAGCCACGATTTTGCCACAAAATCACATTTTTGCCTGACACGGCCTGTGACACGCCCGTGTTCCAGGCCGTGTGCCCCAAATGGTGCTCAACCGACTTATCCAATCCAGTGACACACCCGTGTCACCTTACACGCCTATAGACACACCCGTGTCTATGGCCGTGTTCTTTAGGCTGCACAACATCGAAATCAACCCGAGAGTCACACGGCCTGTGACACGCCCGTGTCCCAGGCCGTGTGCCCATACACGTCACTTGACACACCCCAGCTCCACATCGTCGAGCTGAGTTTGTCGACCGCAAGGACTATCCCTGTGACACACCCGTGTCACAGGCCGTGTACTCTGCACTCGAAAATTGTCGACCGAAGTTTTATCGACCACTCGTTGACTGCTCACCCGAGAAGGACACACTCTGTGAAACGCCCGTGTCCCAGGCCGTGTCACCCAAATTTTACCAATTTCTGGGCTTTGGGGTGTTACAACCCTCCACTCCTTACAAAAATTTCGTCCCCGAAATTTACAAAAAGTAAGGAACTCAAACAGAAGGATTTCATTGCACAAATGTTAATTATAACGCGATATACACTGCATAACAGTTATGCAAAGAGCTCGGGAAACTCAGCTCGCATCGTCTGCTCTCGCTCCCATGTGAGATCCTCACGGCCATAATTGTCCCAGTAGACTTTGACCATCCCGATCGTCTTGTTCTACAACTATTTCTCGGCACGATGTTCTATCCGAATGGGCCTAACCCTCGTTGTTAGCCCATACTACACCGGCATATGATCATCCGCGATCACTTGAGCTGGATCTTTAATGGCTTTCCGCAGCACCGAGATGTGAAACACATCATGCATTCCACCCAAGTCTGCCGACAGAGCTAGCCGATATGCAGCTTCCCTGATTCGCTCGACCACTTCAAATGGACCCAGATATCTTGGACTCAACTTTTTCAAACATCGAATCCTGGATACGCCTTTGAAGGGTTTGGTCTTCAGGTATACCCAATCGCCTACCGCGAACTCCACGTTCCGGTGCTTGGCGTTGTAGTATTTTGCTTGTCGATCTTGAGCTATTAATAGCCGTTCCCGAATAGTGCGTATTGTCGAGTTCGCTTCATCGACTTCAATATGCCTATACTGATGCTAAAGGAGTACGACATTTCCGACCATACAAAGCTTCATATGGTTCCATACCGATGCTCGCTTGGTAGCTGTTATTGTAGGCAAAATCCACCATGTAGAGATGATCTTCCCATATCTTTCCAAAGTCCAGGGCGCACATCCTGAGCATATCATCCATCGTCCTATTGGTCCTTTCAGTTTGGCCATCTGTTTGGGGTTGAAAGGTCGTACTGAATGTCAACTTCATGCCCAATAGTTGATGAACTAGCCTCCAGTCATTTGATGTGAACCGCCCATCTCGATCACTTACGATGCTCCGAGGAACACCATTTAGACGCACAATCTGGTCAACATACAATTTTGCCAAACTTTCTACCGAATCATCCCGTCTGTTCGGTAGGAAGTGTGCCACTTTTGTCAGCCGGTCGACAATCACCCAAATTGAGTCATTTCCGCGCTGAGATCTCGGCAACCCGTGCACGAAATCCATGGAGATATCGTCGAACTTCCATCCCGGAATCGGCAACGACTTTAAGTAACCGCCAGGCTTCTGGCATTCTGCTTTCACCATAGCACAGGTTTGGCATTTGGCCACATAATGAGCAACATCTCTCTTCAGCCCTGTCCATCAGAACAACTTTTTCATATCCCTAAACATCTTCGTGCTCCCATGGTGAATTGAGTACTTCGTATAATGCGTTTTATACATCAGTTCTTCCCTGAATTTACCCAAACTCGGGACACACAAACAACCTTCTTTCCGTAAATGACCGTCATCCCAGGAGGATTTTCCCTCTGGCCCATCTTTAGCATAGCGTTGGAGACTTTCATCCAGCTCCCTTGCTCGTCGAATCCGGTCCGCAAGGTCACACTGCACCTCCGTCCAGTTCAAACATGCATTGGCGGTGGAATTTTTGTCAACACAAGAAATCTCTAACGCTTTCAGCTCCTGGATGAGACGTTCATCATGCCTCTGTAACCAACTCGCCCTTGTCGGAGCTCTTCGACTCAAGGCATCCGCGACTACATTTCCCTTCCCGGGCGTATAGTGAATCTCAAAGGTGTAGTCCCCAAGGAACTCCAACCACCTTCGTTGTCACATATTCAAGTCATTCTGCTCCAATAGGTACTTTAGGCACTTGTGATCTGTATAGATCTCCACCTTCACGCCATAAAGATAGTGTCGTCACAGCTTTAGTGCAAAGATCACCGCCACCAACTCTAAGTCGTTTACGGGATAGTTTCGCTCATGCACCTTTAGCTGGCGTGAGCCATAAGCAATCATATTCCCATTTTGTAGAAGGACGCATCCTAAGCCGCTCCCTGAGGCATCACTATAGATTTCAAATCCATCGGTACCACATGGCGATGTTAATACAGGCGCCGTGGTCGATCGAGTCTTCAGCTATTCATAAGTTCGTGTGCACTCTGGCGTCCAAACGAACTTCTGATCTTTTCTCGTCAGCGTGGTTAGCGGTAAAGCAATCCGCGAGAAGTTTTCAACAAATCTTCGATAGTAGCCCACCAGTCCAAGGAAGCTCCTAACCTCGGCCACTGAAGACAACACCGGCCACTCCTATATGACCCTTATCTTTGCTGGATCCACTGCAAATCCCGCTCCACTCACCACATAGCATTGAAAAGCCACTGACGATAGCCAGAACTCGCACTTCGAGAACTTGACATAGAGCTTATTCTTTCTCAACGTCTGCAAAACCAACCGCAAGTGCTTCTCATGATCAGCTTCCGATTGCGAGTACACCAGAATATCATCAACGAACACAATCACGAACAGATCCAGGTACTCTAGGAATATTCGTTGCATCAAGTCCATAAACACCAAGGGCACATTGCAAAGCCCTAACGACATTACCGTGAACTCATAATGCCCGTACCGTGTTCCAAATGCGGTCTTGGGAATATCTCCTTCCCGTATCCTTAACTGGTAATAACCAGACTTCAAATCCAACTTGGAGTAGACGGTCGATCCCACTAGCTGATCGAACAACTCATCAATCCTCCGAATCGGAAATTTGTTCTTCTCTGTCAGCTTGTTCAGTTCGCAGTAATCAATACATAACTGCAAACTGCCGTCTTTCGTTTTCACAAAAAGCACAGGGGCGCTCCAAGGTGACATGCTTGGGCGTATATAACCCTGCTCCAGCAACTCTTGTAGTTGGACTTTCAACTCCGCCATTTCCTTTGGCGCAACGCGATATGGCGAGCGGGCCACAGGTTTCGCACCTTGCACCAACTCAATCATGAAGTCAATCTCTCACTGCTGTGGTAACCTAGGGAGATCCTTGGGAAACACATCTGCAAACTCCGATACGATCGAACATCACATAAACTAGCCTTTGGCTCAACAGCCTGAATCAACGTGAAGTAGCACTCCGCGCCCTTCTGAACAGCCTTAATGACTTGGAGTGCAGACATCAACGTCACTCCCACTCCTCGCATCCCCGCGAAATTCGTCTCCTGCTCAGTATTCTGGCACCACGTGATCACTTTGGAATTCCAATGAATCAAGGCATGCTGCTCCACGAGCCAATCCATCCCAAAGATCATGTCAAATTCCGATATCGGTAATACAAATGCAGTTAAACAGAAGTCCCGACTTCCTATCTGAACCGCCACACCGCAAGCTCGATCTGTGAGCATCAAACTACCATTCAGCAACACCACCCTAACATTATTTGTCTTTACACGACTAGGTATCCCAAGTCGCGCTATGAACTCTTTCGACAGAAAGGAATGTGAAGCACCCGTATCAAATAGTGCTCGCCCCAGCGTGTTCCAAATCATTACAAATCCTGTGATAATCATGTCACACACACAAGCCCCATACGCATATGCAATAACAAAGCATGCAAGCAATACAATACTCAATAACTAAACTCGTACCTCTGACAACGTCACTTTGCTTGATGGCCTCCTGCAGGCCAAGATTGTAAACCCGGGGCTACACCTGCGAGGCAAAAGACTCCACCACTGCCTTTCCTTTTTCCGCATACGACGCTCCCGCCTTTTTCTCACTCTTTGGAGGCACTCGACAATCACGAGCTATATGCCCCACCCGTCCACAGTTAAAGAATGTACGTGTTTCCGGCTTTGAAGTGTCCCCCGACATTGCTCCCGATGTCACGGTAGAAGGAGCTTGTCCAGCCGACTTGGACTTCTTGTCCCATCTATTCTTATAATTTGATTTTCCAGGTCGGGGCACCTTGAACTCTGGCTGTATCAAAGCCAAGGACCGCTTCCCATGCACCCTCATCATGTCTTTTTCTAGCGCGCACACAGTGTCGACCAACGCCTGGAAGCCTTGATTCACCGAACTAGTAAGCAGGAACCTCAACTCGTCCCGCAGGCCTTCGCAGAACCTATTTGTCTTCCTCTTCTCATCAGCAATGATCGAACCCGCATACCGCCCCAAGCATGTAAACTCATGCAGGTAAGCTTCAACACTGCCTTCACCCTGCATTAGACTTTGGAATTCATTCTCCATGGCAATACGCTATGCTGCCGGGAGGTGCTTTGCCAGGAAGAGTCTAGAGAAGTCCTCCATCGACACTTGTGTTAATGGTCTCTCTGCCAAGTGATGTAGCTCCATCTCGTCCCACCATAAACGCGCCTCTCCTTCCAACAAGAAGGTGGCTAAGGTGACCTTCTGATGTTCCTACGATCCAATCTCCGTCATTATCCGCTTGACACGCGACAACCAATCTTCAGCCTGCGCAGGAGATCCCACTCCCGAAAATGTAGGCAGATGAAAGCTCATAAATTGCTTCAACTGCTTCTCAGCTGCTCGAGGTTCTACAGCCACAATAGGTTCTGGCCTCGCCACCACCTGTTCTGGCCTCACTGCCTGCTGTGCCTGCCCAATCGGCTGGGCTTGTATCATGGCGAACAAAGCCTCAACAGCTAATCGCACAGTTTCCGCGGATGGTGGAGGAGTAGGCACCTCGGCTGGTGTCATACTTTCATCAGAACGCCGGGGCTCCGACTGCCCAGCTCCACTCTGTGTCACCTATAGGTGAACAAGACACACATTAGAGACCGTACACAAGCAATCACAACAAGATATTAACGCGCAGGTTCCTCAAGCACATATCTTTGCATTCCTACGGTGGACATTCATGAGTTCCTTAGCGTTAACGCGGTTCACACACATACGTGCTTGCCACCCCACAAAAGAAGGCGACCATGACTTCGAGAGGGAAAGACCGAGACAGCTGATACCAAAAATGTAATGACTCCATCCGTTCACAGGTATATACTAGAAGGTCCGGTCGGGGCCCCATAGCATATACCATAAAACAGGCGGGGAAGTCACGTAGTGATACCAAAGTAGCGCAACACACCCTAACACATTGCATTCTAGGGGAAGCTATACACACTAAGCTGAACCCACACACATGAATGTCCACCAGATAAAAGTTCCACCTTATATATCTCATAGGAATGTTCAAATACAAAATAGTTGCCCTTATGGCCTTACAGGGCTTGTCATAACAGTGGCCCAACATTGGCGCGCTGGCCGGCCACGTATAAAGAAACATAGCAATTTTTCATATAGCCTTCAAGGCTAGCGGCAGCAGCAGCAACAGCAGTAGGGACTTCAGCCTTTATGCATCTCGCTGGGCTCTCCAGCACATGCACAGGGACAACCCACCCATCGGTGGCAAACAGGAAACGGTCAGCATTCAGCTGACCAAATTATAACGACCCTACCCCATTTCCGGGGCAGTGGTAATCTTTCCCTGCAGGCATAGCATTTCACAAGCATATATATATTTCATACAATGTGCACTCACGCACATACCTTCCATCATAACTGTCAGCCACGTGGCCCGACGATCCGTGCACTCTGGGCACCTTCTTGGTGTACCGGCAAACCAAGGTCCCACCACCGTATCAGGGTCGCAACCCAACAGTAAAACATTGAGCATGTCACTCCATGGCGTGCAGCCGGAGTTCTAGTCGTAATGCACCTGGATTGGCCCGTAGCCCCCCATTGTGTCATGGCGCGCAAGCCTATGACTCTCGCTATGTTCTCCAATAGACAGCACTTTCTGGTATCTCGTCGGTCGGACATAACGCAGGTCGGATCATCCACCCCCCGTTGCTCAAATAGCCTTGCCATCACCGAGCACAGTGTACTTGCGGCTATATAAAGACGCGGGGCGGTTTCACCGAACCTGTTTGGCATTAAAGCCTGTGTGCTTTCCTGGGCGCACCAGTACTTCTCTTCCACCCATTTCATATCACCACATCAGCGGTCCTGGGCACACGAGTACTTCTAGATACTCCCTTTCACAGGTATGATCCCGCAAATTAGAAATATCAAGGGTCTTTTCCTGGCTTACCACACCAGTACTTCCTACTACTCTCTTTCACAGGTCCACGCATGACCAGCAAGCATTACAAAGGGTATTTCCTGGACTTCCAATCCAGTACTTCATGCTACTTCCCTTCACAGGTCCAACCCGTCGACTCCTAAACTACACGTTCATCACAGAGTCTTCTCCGATTCGTATATGCAACATCACCAATCTAAACCAACCTATCCAGATGAGCTTCACAGAGCATGCCTATTCCGTACTCCATTTTCGGATCTATATACCAAATGATTGGGGATTCCATGAATCAACCCAAAGGATTCCCACAACAAGCCACCATCTGGTGGGGGAATCATATGCACATGCCAAAAAGGAAGCCATCATATGGCTAGTAAGAAAGGTCGTTATCCTTGAAGACCGCTTCTGTTCCATGAGCTACTAGTTGGCTAGAAATAACCACAACAATTTTTTCTCTGCAACGCTGGCCTCGGATTTCTCGTCGGAACTCTACAGCACCACCGGTGGCCGGCTCTCCTTCCTCCTCCTCCTTCTTCTTCTCTTTCTCTCTAGGCTTGTAGAAAGATGAAAGCCAACCTGCAAATGAGAACTTCCTTCTCATCCACAGCCTTAAGGAATCAGGGAGGCACTTCAGCCATCAGATCCCAACTGAAGATTTGGACAGCCATAATTTTGGCACAAAATCACATTTTTGCTTGACACGGCCTGTGACACGCCCGTGTTCCAGGCCGTGTGCCTCAAGCAGTGCTCAACTGACTTATCCAATCCAGTGACACACCCATGTGATATGCCTGTGTCACGGGCCATGTCACCTGACACGCCTATAGACACGCCCGTGTCTGTGGCCATGTTCTTCAGGCTGCACAACATCAAAATCAACCCGAGAGTCACACGGCCTGTGACACGCCCGTGTCCCAAGCCGTGTGCCCATACATGGCACTAGACACGCCCCGGCTCAACTTTGTCGAGTTGAGTTCGTCGACCGCAAGGACACGCCCTGTGACACGCCCGTGTCACAGGCCGTGTAGTCTGCAATCGACAATTGTCGACCGAAGTTTTGTCGACCACTCATCGACTGCTCACCCGAGAAGGACACGCCCTGGGGCACGCCCGTGTCCCAGGCCGTGTCAGCCAAAGTTTACCAAATTCTGGGCTTTGAGGTGTTACACGTCGATTCCAAAATTCATCAACCTCTCGGCCAGATCGCCGACCCGAGCACGACACACGCGGGGACACTCCCGTGTCCCAGGACATGTGACCCTGCCAAGTTCCAAACTTGGCTCAAAACGCCTCCCGTCACTCTTTTGAGTTTCAGGGCGTTACAACTCTCTCCCTCTTAAAAGAATTTCGTCCCGAAATTACATAATGGAAAGATAAACAGAAAACTTAAATGGTACCTGAGTGGAATAACTTCGGGTACTCCTCAAGCATGGTCCGCTCTCGCTACCATGAGAGCTACTCACGACCACAATTGTCCTAACAGACCTTGACCATCCTGATCTCTTTGTTTCATAACCGCTTGACTTCTGAGTCCTCAATGCGTATAGGTTTGATCTTCATCGTCAGCCCATTATCGACCGGAACCTGATCGACCGCAATCACTTGCGAAGGCTTTTGCACCGCCTTCCGCAGCACTGATATGTGGAATACATCGTGTAGACCACTAAGCTCCACTGATAGCCTCAATCGATAAGCTGCTTCACCAATCCGCTCCAGAACCTCAAATGGCCCAAGGTACCTCGGGCTTAGCTTCTTCAATCGCCGCACCCGCGAGACACCCTTGAACGGCTTAATCATCAAGTATACCCAGTTGCCAACAGCAAACTCTACGTTCCTATACTTGGCATTATAGTACTTAGCCTGGCGGTTCTGAGCGATTAACAACCTCTATCGAATCGTTCTAACCAACGACGTAGCATCTTCCACCTCTTGACGCTTGTACAACTTTGACATACCCGTTTCCAACCAAGACAACGGCGTGCGACATCTTCAACCATAAAGGGCCTCGAAGGGCGCCATTTGTATGCGCGCCTGCTATCTATTGTTGTACGCGAACTCCACCATGTACATGTGATCTTCCCACTACTTCACAAAGTCCAGGACACACATGCAAAGCATGTCTTCCATTGTCCTATTGAACCTCCGGTCTGTCCATCCGTCTGCGGATGAAAGGTTGTGCTGAAACTCAGCTTTGTTCCCAACATCTGTTGCACCAACCTCCAATCATTGGACGTGAACTGCCCATCCCGGTCACTCACGATGCTGCGGGGCACACCGTGAAGATGTACAATGTTATCCACATATAACTTTGCCAATTTCTCAACAGGATCATCCTTCCTATGCAGAATGAAGTGCGACACCTTCGTTAGGCGATCTACGACCACCCAAATGGCATTGTTCCCCTTCTGCAACCTTGCGACCCCGTGCACAAAATCCATAGTAATGTCGTCAAACTTCCACTCCGGAATAGACAAGGACTTCAAGAATCCTCTCGGCTTTTGGCACTCCGCCTTCACTAAGGCGCATGTTTGACACTTCGCCACGTACAGTGCCACATCCTTCTTCATTCCTGGCCACCAGAACAATTTCTTCACCTCACGATACATCTTTGTGCTCCCCGGGTGAATCGTGTACTTGGTAGGATGCCCTCGTACAACAATTCCACCAGCAAATTGCCCAGATTTGGGACACACAAACGACCGTCTTTCCAAAGCAATCCATCCACAACCTTATATTGGGAATTTGACCCATCCAAAGCCTCTATCATGAGCTGCTTCATGCTGACATCTGTATCCAAAGCCTCCCGAATCCGATCAGCCAGGCCACACTGAACTTCAGTCCAGTTCAATAGCGCTTCAGTACTTGACTGCTTGTCTACGCAAGAGATATCCAACACCTCCAACTCCCGAACCAACCGCTCGTCATTGACTGACAGCCAATTGGCTTCAGCTGGGGCCCGACGACTCAACGCGTCCGCAACCGCATTGCCTTTCCTAGGCACATAATGGATCTTGAATGTGTAGTGCCCCAGGAAATCCATCCATCTCCTTTGTCGCATGTTTAGATCTTTCTGATCCAACAAGTATTTCAGGCTCATATGGTCGGTATAGATATCGACCTTCACTCCATACAAGTAGTGCCTCCACAGCTTCAAGGCAAAAATCACGGCAGCTAACTCCAAGTCATAGACTGGATAATTTCTCCCGTGCACTTTCAGCTATCTCGAGCCAAACGCTATCACACTTCCGCGCTGCAGTAGCACACAACCCAAGCCACTGCCCGAAGCATCGCTATGGAGCTCAAAACCTTCGGTCCCACTCGGCGAACTCAGCACAGGCACCATGGTCAACCAACTCTTCAACTCCTTAAAAGCTCGTGCGCACTCAGGCGTCCAAATGAACTTCTGCTCCTTCCTCATCAAATTAGTGAGGGGTAACGCTATCCGCGATAAGTTCTCCACGAAGCGCCTATAATAGCCGGCAAGCCCAAAAAGCTCCGGACTTTCGCTACCGCAGAAAGCACAGGCCACTCTCATTTCACAAAAATCTCCGCCAGATCCACCGCAATGCCCTCTCAACTAACTATGACCAAGGAACGCCACTGAGGACAACCAAAACTCGTATTTGGATAACTTGGCATACAATTGATTCCTCCTCACCATCTCCAACACCAAATGCAGATGCTTGAAGTGATACTCCTCACATTGCGAGTACACCAATATATCGTCGATGAAGATGATCACAAAATGATCCAAGTACTCCCTGAAAGTCCTGTTCATCAAATCCATGAACACCGACGGCACATTTGTCATCCCAAAAGGCATGACCGTAAACTCGTAATGCCCGTATCTCATATTGAACGCTATTTTAGGGATATCACTCTCCCTTATTTTCAGCTGGTAGTAACCGGACTTAAGATCCAATTTTGAGTACAACGTCGACCCGACTAACTGATCAAAAAAATCATCAATCCTCGGGATCGGGTACTTGTTCTTCTCTGTTAGCTTGTTCAGCTTCCGATAATCATTACAAAGTCTCAAGCCTCCGTCCTTCTTCTTTATAAAAAGGACCGGTGCACTCCAAGGCGATGAACTTGGACGCACATACCCTTGCTCCAAAAACTCCTGAAGTTGCACCTTCAGCTCCGCCATCTCCTTAGGCGCTAGCCGATATGGAGAGCATGACACAGGTTTCACACCTGGCACTAGCTCAATCGTGAAATCAATCTCCCATTGAGGCGGGGCTCTAGGAAGTTCGCCAGGGAACACATCAGGGTACTCAGATACCACTGAAATACTATCCAATGTAGGCTTAGGCTTTGCAACCTCCACTAGCGTAAAGAATAGCTCTGCACCAGCACAAACTGCCTTCACCACCTAAAGAGCAGACATCAAAGTCTTCCTCGACCCTTTCAAGCCCGTGAAAGTCATCTCACGACATGTTCCAAACTTGACTTCCTTGCGACCGCAATCAATATAAGCTTGCTACTCCGAGAGCCAGTCCATGCCAAATATTACGTCGAACTCCCCCAGCGGTAGTAACGATGCTAGCAAGTGGAACTCCTGACTCCAAATACGAATCTTAACGCCACAGATTCTCTCCGCATGCATCGAACACCCATTCTGCAATAACACATCCAGTTTGTCCTTCGCCATCAAAGAAGGTACTCCGATGCGCGATATGAATCCTTCCGACAAAAAGGAGTGCGAAGCTCCCATATCAAAGAGTGTTCTCGCCGGATTATCACAAATCAACACAAATCCTAAACAAACAGTGGTAAGGTAACACGCACATAACAAGTATTTAAAAATTGACTTGCTATAAATTTAAACCATACATGTCACCACATCTGCTTGCTTAATGGCCTCCTGTTGGCCAAGATTATAAACTCTTGGTTGAGCCGGAGCATAATGGGATGCGGTTAACTCCACCGCATTGCCCTTCTCTTCATAAGTTGCTCCCGGCTTCCTCTCGGACTTCGGACGTCCGCTCCAGCAGTCACGGGCAAAGTGCCCCCACTTTCAATAAGTAAAGCATGCGCTCGGGGTTCGACCCGTAGTCGCCCCAGAAGCACTAGAAGAAGGAGCTGGACTCGAAGTCCTAGCCTTCTTAAATAACTTACGATACCTAGACTTTGAGGTAGTCAGCACCTTGAACTCAGTCTTCTTATCACCAGAGCTTTTCTTTGCTTTTAAATTCTTCAAGTCTTTCTCCAAGGACCGGGTCGTATTGACCAGGGTGAAGAAGCCATGCGTCATACGCCCCGAGAGCAGTAGCCAAAAGTCATCTCTCAAACCTTCATAGAATCGGTTCGTTTTGCGCTCCTCACCCGCAATTGTGGAGCTAGCATACCAACCCAGTCGAGTAAACTCATGGAGATACTCATCCACTCTACTCTCTCCTTGCACCATCCTCTGGAACCCATTCTCCAATGCTATCCTCTGAGCCAAAGGGAGGTACCTTGCGAGGAACAATCTCGAAAACTCTTCCATCGAGACATCCACGAGTTGCCTTCCTCTCAAGTGATGCAGCTCTATACCTTCCCACCACAACCTTGCATCCCAATCCAACAGGAATTTAGCTATAATGGTCATCTACTACTCCTCCGTTTCAGTAGCTGTCGGGACTCTCTTCACTCAGGAGAGACAGTCTTTAGCTTGAGATGGGGTTCCCAACCCCGAGAACACAGAAGGATTAAAGCTTATAACATGTTTGAGTTGTCTCTCGATTGCTCTCCTCGACACCAAAGGCACCACCACTACCTGCTCCACTCTTCTCGGTTCATCCCTTTGAAGCAGTACCTGCTCCATCGTAGGAGCGGGCTGCTGCATTTGCCTTGCAGGTTGCGCATTGATCATAGCAAGCACTGCTTCGGCAACCAATCGTATGGTTTCAGCCGATGGAGGTGTTGCAGGAGCATCATTTGGTGCACAACTAGCCTCAGAAACTGGATGTTCTGACGGCCCTGCACCGCTTCTGGTTACCTATAGTTGTACAAAACCTCGTAACGCGACCAAACAAAATTGCAAAATTCAATTATAGGAACATGCAGGTTCCTCAAACACGTGTATTTTCATTCCTACGTGGACATTCATGGTTTCTTTTGATGTTATAACGATGTCGCGCACACATGTGCTCACCACCCCTTAAAAAGAATTCGCCTACGAATTCATTTGAAGCCTGACCAAAACCAGTAGTCTGATACCAAATTGTAACACCCCCTATCTATCGCATAGCATATAACGTAGGTTTGGCCATGGCCCGACGCCATATACCACAGACAGACCAGGTTTTTACTTAATGGAAACCATCCAACTAATAACCAACGTCCTACACAGAGTCATTCTAGTAGAAGCTATTATTAAAAGTTTCAAATTAAAGAACCCAGACGAAAAGCATGAATGTCCACTACAAAGCCCAACAGGAATGAAGTACAATACACAGGTACACGGCCTTATGACCTTACAATTGTTTACTCAAATAAAATATGTCTACCATACCACAGCACGCAGGCCGGTCACACATGAATATAACAAGTAAACACTCAAAATTTGGCCTTCGAGGGCCGGCTCTGCAACTTGGGCTTTAGCCCGCTATTTGCCGCTCGGCTCCGCATCACCTGCAAGCAATAATCCACTGCACGGTGGCAAACAAAAGCAACGGTCAGCTATGTTGACCAAATTATAACGATCCCGCCCCCAAACTCGAGGCGGCGAAGCTCCTTTCACTGCACTTTTGTTAGCATAACCAAGCAATATAGATAAGCACTTCATCATAGGCGTGGGCACGCACGGACACATACCCCGTGCTCTCAGGGCACATTCTCGGTGAACCGGTCAACGTCACGTCAATTTAATCCACAGACGCCTCAGTCTCACCACCGCCACTAGGATGGCCAATCTTGCGAGCATTTTTGTCTTCCCGGCATAGGTCACGTCAATTTAAGCCATATACCGCCAAAGACCCTCATATATGCCAACGACTCCCACCGAACGACATAGAATAGGTACGGTTCTGCCTGACCCGTTGCTCACGTCACAACGTCAATTTAAGCCATATGCGCGGGTCAAACCTCCCCGAGTCCCTTTTCTTTCACACACTTCACATAACCCGGTTATGTTCAAGTTGGCTCCCAGGCCACCATGTTGGCAGAATCATGCATCTACCCAGTTTTCTGGGTGCAACTTGGAGTTTGTCCCAAAGGCTCATTATTGCAATCTACCATGTAGAAAAGCCTGAAAACAACCATATGCGCGGAGTCTTCTCGGGCCATTCATGCAATGCAACATTACCGATCCATACCAACTTGTCCAGTAGGCTTCACACATCATGCCTATGTCCGTTTCTCGCTTACGGACTCTATATGTACACAACGGGGACTATTCATGTCTACCCGAAGGAACGCCTCAAAATCACCGCAAACTCACGAGAGCGGGCTTCCTATGCAAAGGAAAAGTGGACTTCACATGTCCTATGATGAGAATCATTACCCAAACATTTTTCCTTAGTGTCATGAAAATCTATGTAGATGAAAAGCACCGCAATCTCCTTGTCTCCATAGATCCGAAGTGGGCTTATGATTTGGAGCTCCGAAGCTCCGTCGGTGACCAGATCTAGCCTCCTTCTTCTTCCTTGCTCTCCCCTCTCTCTAGATCTTTAGAAAGAGATTGTGTTTGAGAAATGAGAGATTTGAAACCCTATTCCCTGGTATATCCCAGGAGGAACCACCCCCAGCCGTCAGATCCCAAAATAAAGAAACGAACGGCCACAATTCGCTATTGAAATCCAAAATCTGGACCGAACACGACCTGTGACATGCCCGTGTCTAGGGCCGTGTTCCCCATTCGCCGTCGAAACCAACCCGTCCCGAAAAGCACACGGGTTCTCGATATGCCCGTGTCCTGATTGACACGCCCGTGTCATCCAGTACACGGCCGTGTCGTTGGCCGTGTTCCTCCATCGACACAGGCCCAACACCAACCCGTCAAGGACACGGCTATTGGACACGCCTGTGTCCCAAATGACACGAACGTGTCATACCTGAAAATGCCTGGGCTCTAGGCCTTGTTTCTCACCCAACTCAACTCGGCCAACCAACTGAGAAGGACACGGACCTGGGACACACCCGTTTCTCAGCCCGTGTTCGCTCGTCGACTCCAAAATTCGTCGACCTCTCGGCCAGATCATCGACCCGAGCACGACATGACCTGGGACAAGCCCGTGTCCTAGGCCGTGTGACCCCTGCTAAGTTCCAAACTTGTCTCAAAATGCCTCTCGTCGCTCTTTTGAGTTTCTGGGCGTTACAGGAAGACATCGACAAGTTTTTACCTTTCTATGGATTCGCTGTTAGAGGAATTTCTCTTGATGGATATATCAGTTGGAAGTAGCGACCCAGCCAGCAGTTTCGAACGAATAGAGCCTTCAAAGATTACACTTACGAGGCTACATCAAAAAGCATGATCCTGATTTGCTGCAACTTTATAATAGTACTGCGAAGGGAGAATTACCAGACTTTTTAATTGATGATGCAGGTACCTTGAAGTACCGTAACATATTTTGTTTTCCCGCAGTTGAGGATAGTCGAGTTAAGCTGTGTAAAGAGGTGCAAGTTTTTATTGTTGCATACCACCTCGGTTTTACTAAAATTTACAAGGATCAGAAGCAGATCGTTTGGTGGTATGGTATGAAGGGCGATATATCTAAATTTGTATCTGAATGTTTTACTTGCAAGCGAGTTAAGGCCGATCATTAAAGGCCTGGAGGCAAGGTGAAGCCTTTAGAAATTCCAAGTTATAAGTGGGAGAGTATTTCAATGAATTTTATTACTAGATTGTCGAGATCTCCCCGAGGACACGATTCAGTTTGTGCTATAGTAGATAGACTGACGAAGTGTGCTCAATTCGTGCCATTCAAGTTCAACTACTCCATAAAGAAAATAGCTGAGTTATACTTGGATGAGGTCATCAGATTACATGGAGTACCTGTTAGTATTGTATCAGATCGAGACTCCAGTTTTACGTCTCGCTTTTGGAAAAGTTAACAGGAAGGGTTGGGTATCGATTTGAGGTATTCCACTGCCTATCATCCGCAGACAATTGGTCAGACAGAGAGAGTAAATTAGATCATGGAGGATATGATCATGTGTTATATTTTGGACCACGGAGGAGTGTGGTATGAGCGTTTGAGATTGATGGAATTTGCATACAACAACAATTATCAAGAGAGCTTGAAGATACCCTTGTTTTGGGCCGAGGTTGGTGAGAGACCGCTGTAAGGTCTGGAGGCCCTGGAAGAAATGGATATCTCTATTAGGCATATTGAGAGAAGCTTCTGATAGCTCAGGAGCGTTATGAAAAGAAAGCTAATCATCAAATGAATGAATTGGAATTTACTGTTGGAGACATGATTTTTCTGAAGGTTTCCCCCAATGTCTGACATTAAGATATTTTGTAAGAACCATAAGTTGGACCTTAGGTATGTGGGATCTTTTAAAGTTATTAATCGGATTGGTGTATCAGTTTATAGGCTGGATTTGCCTGCAAATTTTCCTTGTGTGAACGGTCTTTCACATGTGCCAGTTGCGGAAGTGTGTGCTGAGCGACATGCAAATTCTTGATGTTGTGCCCCAGTTGGAGCCTAACCTTTCCTATGTGGTGGTTCCTGTTCGTGTTTTTGAGACTCAAGATCGGGTATTGTGAATGAAGACAATATCCATGGTTAACATTTTTGTGGAAGAACCAAGACGTGGAGACCACGACTTTGGAGCGGGAGTCAGCTATGAGGGAGGCTCATCCTCATCTGTTCTCCTGAAGCTTTTTGTAAGAGTTTTCCTTGACAGACTATGGTTATTTTCTTTTGTTTTGGATTTGATCTTATTAATGTCAAGTTTTGGGCCGAAACACCTTTTTTTAGGGGGGGGTGGCTGTAACACCCCTAAATTTTCGGTGTTTATTTTAATTCCCGTAGTAATGTTTTGACGTCATGGCATTACGTTGACGCATAGTTAACGGATGTAGTTTCTCAGAACATGGGTTTCTTAGTGGGTTTTCCTGTGTGGTTATTTTGGCTTGGTTGTGCACCTTCCCTTGAGAGTCGGGTATATTTTGGTGACTCGTTCGAGCCTTTTATAGGGATGTGGTGGTGTTTTATCTTTGGGTGGTGTTTTACCCGAGTTTGGTGATGGCCCTCCACGTCGCCCGACCTATTGATTTAATTAGTGGTGCGGGGGTCGAGTTTCGCTGAGGGAGCGAGCGCAGAGGAAAGGGGACTTATCGCAAGTAATACATGATATTCGGTGGGAATATCGAGGTCGTATATTTCCCGGGGTGGGTTGATTATTTCTACTCCTCTAGGAGGGACTATTATTCTACCAAAAATAAAGGTGTCAGATTTTTAATTAACTAAAGCAGTTATATAAAAGCAGTAAAAAAGCACTCAAAAATCGATGAAGGAATAACGCTCGGCATCAATTTGATTAATACTAAAATAATTTTTTATATAACTAGAGATCTAAAATTTCAAATTGATTAAAGGCAACTTGGTCGTGGAGGTTCCACCAGCATGAGCTCACCTATCTCTAGGACTATCCCTTGCCTGAACATTAACACTATTCGACCGAGCTCTCGTTCGATGAAGAATTTCTCTTAATGCCTACATTATGCTAAGAACCCCGCTATTGGGTGCGGGGCGGGACCCAATCCGCTAGAATTCCGCTCCACCACTCTCGAGGGTTAGTGCGGAACTCTCTTTACCCAAGGGTGATCGATCCATACGCATGTCCTCTCGGCTAGCTATCATATAGACAACAAACATAGAGACCACACATCAATTTGTGGTTCTATGGGTCGTATACCCGGGGAAAACCTTCAGTTCTTTAATTAAAGAGAAAACGAGGAACTTTAATTATTTAAAAAGATTTTATCTATCTCAATGCTCTTCGATACTGAGGCTAAGAGCGACTATGTAACGACCCTAGCAGATAAAATGTGACAATGTCACGGTTTCGCTCTAGGCGATGTTATCATGCTGCAGCCCAAGATCACTAACCCCACTCCAGCACTCTAGCGGGTTGTTGGTGGCCATAACCTCCCTTTGATGCGTGAAACTCGATATTCAAGCGCGCACCACAGGGACTTCAGAGGAGGTTGCCCATCCTAGTACTACTCGAGCCTTAGCACGCTTAACTATGAAGTTTCGGAAGTTGTAAAACTCCATATTTAAGCGTGCTCGGGCTGGAGGAGTATTGGGATGGGTGACCTCCTGGGAAGTCCCCGTGGTTCCCGCTTGACTATCGAGTTTGGCTCATCAAAGGAATATTATGGCCAACAACAAACCCGCCAGAGTGCTGGAGAGGTGTTGGGGTGCTTGGGCTGTAGCAGGGTAACATCACCTAGAGCGGAGACTTGACATTATAACGTTGTATCGAATAGGGTAGTTACATAAAAGTGCACTTTTTTATTGTAACGCCCCTTGCCAATCCAACGTGACATTGTCACGGCTCCGCTATAGGCGATGCTACCGGGCTATACCCCAAGCACCCCAATCCCTCTCAGGAACTCTGACGGGTTGCAGGTTGCCACAACCTCCCTTTGATGAGTCAAACTCGATAGTTTAGTTGGGCCGTACGGGAACTTCACAGGAGGTCAACCATCCCAGTTCTACTCCAGCCCGAGCACGCTTAACTATGGAGTTCCTTCACTTCTCATCACCAACTGAGCTGCAACTCAGTTGATGATGAGAAGTGAAGGAACTCCATATTTAAGCGTGCTCGGGATGGAGAAGTACTGGGATGGGTGACCTCCTGGGAAGTTCCCGTACGACCCAACTTAACTATCGAGTTTTCCTCATCAAATGGAGGTTGTGGCCACCAACAACCCGCTAGAGTGCTAGGAGAGGGGTTGGGGTGCTTGGGTTGCAGTCCGGTAGTTTTGCCTAGAGCGAATCTGTGATACTGTCACGTTGGATCGGTTAGGGCCGTTACAGTAAAAGTGCACTTTTTATTGTAACGACCCTAGCTGATACGATGTGACAGTGTCACATCTCCGCTCAAGGCAACATTACCGGGCTGCAGCCCAAGCACCCCAACACCTCTCTAGTGCTTTGGCAAGTTGTTGGTGACTATAGCTTCCCTTTGATGAGCGAAACTCGATAGTCAAGCGTGCACCACGAGGAATTGCCAAGAGGTCACCCATCCCAGTACTACCCCAGCCCGAGCACACTTAACTACGAATTTTTCCAACTTCTCATCACCAATTGTGCTGCAGCCCGGTAACGTCGCATACAGCGGAGCCGTGACACTGTCGCGTTGTATCGCATAGGGACGTTACAATAAAAAGTGCACTTTTATTGCAGCTCAATTGGTGATCAGATGTTGGAAAACTCCATAGTTACGTGTGCTTGGGCTGTATAGTAGTACCTGGATGGTTGACCTCCGTGGATGTCCCAATGTTGTCCACTGAACTGGAGAGTTTCGCTCATTACAGGGGTGATACGACCACCAATAACACGTCTGGATGGAGAGGGGTTGGGGTGCTTGTGCTGCAGCCCGATAACGATGCTTACAGCGGAGCCGTGACATTGTCACATTGGATCGGCTAGGGGCGTTACAGATTAGCCACTCATTAGAATGAGGGCGGCTTATGAAAAATTTAATAATTGAAATTGCAAGTCCTACTCAAACGAGTAGCGGGGAAATTGCAAGGTCTACTCAATCGAGTAGGCGGGAAAAGAAAGCGGTAAATTATAAGTCCAACAGAAACGAGTTGGCGGGAAATGAAAGCGGTAAAATTGCAAGTCCTACTCAAATGAGTAGGCGGGAAATAAAAGCAGTAAATTGCAAGTCCTACTCAAACTAGTAGGCAGGAAATGAAAGCGGTAAAATTGCAAGTCCTAATCAAACGTGTAGTCGCGAAATGACAAGTCCTACTACAACCAGTAGGCAGGAAATTGCGAGTCCTTCTCAAACGAGTAGGCGGGAAATGATAGCAGAACATTGCAAGTCCTGCTCAAATGAGTAGTTGGGAAATGACAAGTCCTACTCAAACGAGTAGGCGGGAAATAAAAGAAGTAAAAGCTAACTCATACACGCACACACTCTACTTGAAGGAAAGAAAGCGATAAAGAAAGCTAAAACAAACAACTCATACACTCACACACTACAAAATAAAGAAAAACAAAGTGATCGAAAAATTAAAACGATTACATTTCTACTGTTAGAAATTGCTAAAAATGCATAAAAAGGAGAAATAAAAATTAAATAAGGAAAAGATTTTCAAAATAAAAGAAAAAAATCAAAGTGTTTCAAAAATTAAAATTACAACTAATTCATTCTTATAACTTTGTAAAAATGCTTAAAAAGTGGAAGAAAGAGTAAAAGAACAAAAAGTTCTGCAAAACTAAAAATACTAAGTTAAAAAAACAAAAATCCTAAACATAAACAAACCTAAGGAACAAGATAAGAAAAGCTATCATAACAACTAATAAGCTTGAGAAAATCTAAAACTAAACTAAGCAAAATGATAATTTGAAAACATAAAAACAACAAATCTAACTCATACAAACACACACACACACCCATATTAAAGAGAAAAGAAAGATACAAAAGATCACTGAAAGAGGGGCAATCAGATGCATTCCAATACAACATAAGGAGAGAAAATCTACATATTTTATTAAGCTAAAACAAACTTACAAATAGTTAAAACAAACACTAAAGAGAGGGGGAGAAAATCTCCTTACATAGCTGAAAAAGAACCCAAGCAGCACTCTACAGCAAAATGGTTCCAATATTTTGAACCCTTGGCTCATACAAAAAAGTTCTACTTATAGTCAAAAATTTCAGATTACACGCCCTGGTCAAGGGCATGTATGGGGGGTGTGTCAGGTCCGACAGATGGATATGCCTAATAGTTATTGGCGGTTGACTTCGGGGCTCTTATAGAAGTTCCACATGGCGGTCGCGGACATGCGCTGAATGATACAGGCATGTAGCACGGGCATGACTGACAAAAGCATACTGGAGGGGTCGAGTCCTTACATCCCTGGCAACGTCTTGTTTGGAAAAGTTGAGGCGATCACAGGCATGCACCGAATGAAACGGGCATGTATGATGGGTGTGACTAGACACCTGACAGGAATTTGATGTCAGCAGCAACTATTTGAATCAGGTTGAAAACTCCAGGACAGACACGAGCGTGTCTTAAATATCACGGTCTTGTCAGTGGCGTTGAGTGTCGACTGGTATGACACGAGCGTGTCTAACGGGACACGGGCGTGTTCAACCCCGATTTTTCGGATTCACAGCGGTAAAAATTTTTTCGATGGCGTCAAAGTGGCACGGGCCGGTCACGGGAGTGACCCAATTGACACGGGCATGTACTTTGAAAATTCACCAATTTCTACAAAAATTTCAGAAAACAAAATAAAGCTAAGTTAGAAGAGTATATACAAAAAGTAAAATTTTATTGAACAAAAGTAACTGAAAATAACGAAAATAAACTAAAATGACCTAAATAAAGTACGTAAAAATACGAATATTTACAACTCATTAAATACCCCAATACTTAAGCTTTTGCTATTCCAGAGCAAAAATTGGAGATATACATATAAGGAATTAAAAGAAATCCTAAATTTAGCAACCGCTTGAATTAAAGACTTCTTGAACTAACCAAATAGCAAGCAAAAATTATAATTGTTAGCTAACAAACATAGATTGGAATTATAAAAACTTTAGCTTATAAGAGTTTAAAGGAAATAATGTAATTTTAAATTTATTGTCTCAAAAATATTTTATATTAAGTCTAGTATCATTGAATATGGCTAAGGGGGTTATTGTTGGTTTATGAAGAGAGCTTTAGTTTTAGAGGTG
This sequence comes from Platanthera guangdongensis, assembly GCA_039583875.1. NCBI lineage: Eukaryota > Viridiplantae > Streptophyta > Magnoliopsida > Asparagales > Orchidaceae > Platanthera > Platanthera guangdongensis. Next base: position 123,703,478 of record CM077151.1, read on the forward strand.
AGGTATGTTTTTCTCAAACCTTTAATGAAATTTTTTTGTTTGAATGTGGATGTTTAGAAAAATGAAATCTTATTTTCCATAACATGTAAAAAAAAATTTTTGAACAACTTCATATAACCCAATGTATATGTATACGAATAATGAATTTTATCCTCTTACTTAGTAATATATAATCTTTTAAAATATTGGATGTCTATGTTTACGGAATGAAATTTTATTCACATTGACATAGGTTCTTTTAAGGTTAAAAATTTTATCATGTCAAGCAAGACATGATAAATTTGGGGAGATTATTTTTTTCAGAAAAAAAACTAGATTTTAATAAAAAACTTTTGAGAGCAACATTGATAAATTGAACGTTCATGTGTTTCAAAAAGCTTGAAGTAAAAATAATTGAAGTCTATTGTTGTTTTTTTTAACATAATACACATGCCTCTATTTTAGATAAATTAGTAGTGCCTAAAACAAGTCCCCTATGTTAAGAAAAAGCATAAAAAATTCTTTAAAACATAATCACAGATATTTAAATCTATTAATCTCTAATTAATAAATGAATAGTAATCAAAAAATTAATGAAATTCGCTTATAAATAAATTGCAACAAGAGTTTTGGAGAGCAAAAATTGTTAAGAATGGTATATTCGATTTATTATATTTATAAATTTTTTTTGGGGATTTATTTAGAGTTATCATCTTTTTTGTGTGTTTTAATTTATTACCTTTTTTATTTTTTTTGGAATTATTATCTTTTTTTTTGTATTTTGTATTTATTTCTTTAATATATACATATTAAAAATGCGAAAAAGATATATATTTTTTTTGAAACAATTTTATTTTATTTTCTAAATTTTTTGTATTTCTAAGATTTTTAAGCAAATATATACAAGAGAGGAAAGAGAGAGAAGTTATTTAAAAAGATGAGAGAGAAAGGAAGGGGGAAAGAGAATATCTACAGAAAAATATTTACAAGAGAGAAAAGAAACAAAAATTTTTTACAATGAGAAAAGGGAGAAAGAGAGGGGAAAGAGAAGAATATTTACAAAACTTATTTTATTTAAATATTTACAAAGTAAAAAATATTTTTTGGAATTTTTGTTTTATAGTTTTTTTTTTCATTTTTGTTTTATAATTTTTTTGTTTTGATGATAAATTAAATTATATTTTTGATGTTTTTATTTTTTGTATTATTTGTTTTTATATTTTTAATGAGTGCAGAATATAGAAGTGTAATAAAAGAAAATAAGAAAACGCCCTATACTTAATTCCAACATTGTCCCCAATATTGCAAAATAAGTATGAGTAACGGAACGAGATGAAAATGCAATATTTACAAAAATAAAGAGGGAGGGTAGAAACTTCCGTGAAACTAGTTTAGGGAGGCTCATTTAGAAACCATGCATTATTAAGATCACATAACAAAAAATATAAATGAAAATCGAAAAAGTTTAACTCGGCCAAAAGTTTGCGGGTGGTAGGGGGCAAGTATTTGTGTAACTCCACAATTAACTAACGTCTTAGCCATTTGGGCATTACAGAAATGCGTTCCCCAATCGCTTACAATAACGCGAGGCGATGCCGAGGCGAGAAAATAAATTTTTTACTATATATATATTTTTTTGATATTCGGGAAAATAAAAAAAATTAAGACAAAGAGGGAAGATTTTTTTTAGTTTTTTAAGTAGTTTATTATTATTATTATTATTATTTTTTGTTAGCTATTCTTTTATATATATAAATAAAAAGAGATAAAAGTAAATAGTTTCTTAGATTTATAATAACAACACATATTCCCCGGCAACGGTGCTAAAAACTTGAAGGCCCTACGTGTTGCCAGACCTTTTGATTTAATTAGTGGTGCGGGGGTCGAGTTTCTCGGAGGGAGCGAGCGCGGAGGCAAGTGGACCTACCACAAATAATATAGGATATTCGGTGGGAATATCGAGTTCGTATATTGTTTTGGGGCGGGTTGATTATTTCAACTCCTCCAAGAGGGACTATTATTCAACCAAAAATAAAGGTGTCGGATTTTAAATTAACAAACGCGATTATATTAAAGATCTAAAAAAGCAATACAAAATCAATGAAGGAATAATGCTCGACATCGAATCGATTACGACTAAAATAATTTTTATATAACTAGAGATCTAAAATTTCAAATTGATTAAAGGCAACTTGGTCGTGGAGGTTGCACAAGCATGAGCTCTCCTATCTCTATGACTATCGCTCACCTGAACATTAAGACTATTCGACCGAGCTCTCATTCGATGAAGGATTACTCTTTATGTCAGCATTAGGCTAAGAACCCCGCTTTTGAGGGGGAAACCAATTCAATAGAATTCTGCTCCTCCTCTCTTGAGGGTTAGCCCGGAAATCTCTTTACCCAAGGGTGATCAGTACATACGCACGACCTCTCGGCTAGCTAGCTTATGGACAACAGACATAGGGACCACACATCGATTTGTGGTTTTATGCGTCGTATACCCAGGGAAAACCTTAAGTTCTTTAATTAAAGAGAAAAAGAACACCTTTAATTTTTAAAAAATATTTTATTTGTCCCAATGCTCTTCGATACTCAGTGTTAAGAGTGATTAGCCACTCATCGGAATGGGCACGCCTTATGAAAAATTGCATAATTGAAATTGCAAGTCAAACTCAAACGAGTAGGCAGGAAATTACAAGTCCTACTCAAACGAGTAGGCAGGAAGTGAAAGGGGGAAAATGAAAGTCCTACACAAACGAGTAGGCGGGAAATGAAAGAAGTAAAGAAAGTAGTAAAATGCGAGTCCTACTCATACGAGTAGGGGGGAAATGAAAGCTGTAAAATTGCAAGTCCTACTCAAACGAGTAGCCGGAAAATGAAAGCAGTAAATTGCATGTCCTACCCAAACGAGTAGGCAGGAAATATAAGCGGTAAAATTATAAGTCCAACTCAAATGTATAGGCGGGAAATGACAAGTCCAACTCAAAAGAGAAGGCGGGAAATTGCAAGTCTTACTCAAATGAGTAGGCGGGAAATGAAAGCAGTAAATTGCAAGGCCTACTCAAACGAGTAGGCGGGAAATGACAAGTCCTACTCAAACGAGTAGGCGTGAAATGAATGCAGTAAAAACTAACTCATACACACACACACTACACTTGAAGGAAAGAAAGTGATAAAGAAATCTAAAACAAACTAACTCGTGCACTCAGACACACAAAAAATAAAGATGAATAATATGATCGAAAAATGAAAACGATTACATTTCTACCATTAGAACTTTCTAAAAATGCATAAAAAGGAGAAATAAAAATTAAAGAAGGAAAAGATTTTCAAAATAAAAGCAAAAAATCAAAGTGTTTCAAAAATTAAAATTACGATTAATTCATTCTTATAACTATGTAAAAATGCTTAAAAAGTGGAAGAAAGAGTAAAAGAACCAAACGTTTTACAAAAATAAAAAGACTAAGTTAAAAAAAACCACTTTAAAACCATATTTATAAATCCATAAGAATGAATGAAAAGCACAAAAATCCTGAATCTAAACAAACCTAAGGGACAAGATAAGAAAAACTATCGTAACAACTAATAAGTTTGAGAAAATCTAAAACTAAACTAAGCAAAATGATAATCTGAAAACATAAAAACAACAAATCTAACTCTCTCTCTCTCTCTCTCACACACACACACACACACATATTTAAGAGAAAAACAAAGATACAAAAGCTTACTGAAAGAGGGGCACTCGATGCATTCCAATACAACATATGGAGAGAAAATCTACAAATTTTATTAAGCTAAAAGAGAGTTACAAAAAGTTAAAACAAACACTAAAGAGAGGTGGAGAAAATCTCCTTACATAGCTCAAAAAGCACCCAAGCAGCACTCTAACAACAAAATGGTTCCCAAATTTTGAACCCTTGGTTCATACAGAAAAGTTCTACTTGTAGGCAAAAATTTCAGATTACACACCCTAGTCACGGGCGTGTAGGTGGGGGGGTGGTTGGTGTCGGGTCAGGCGGATGGATATGCCTAATAGTTATTGGTGGTTGACTTCAGTGCTCTACTGTAAATTCTACATGGCGATTACGGGCGTACGCCGAATTACACGGGCATGTAGGATGTGCATGACAGGTGAAAGCGTGCTGGAGGCATTGAGTCCCTGCCTTGCTGGCGGCGTCTTGTCTAGAAAAGTTGAGGAGGTCACAAGCATGTGTTGAATGACACAGGCATGTATGATGGGTGTTAGTGGACAACTGGCAGGAATTTGATGTCGGCAGAAACTATTTGAATCAGGTTGAAAACTCCAGGATGGACATGGGCATGTCAGAAAGGTCACAGGCGTGTCTGCGGCATTGAGTGTCGACTGGTGTGACACGGGCATGTCTGACGGGGCATAGGCGTGTTCAACCCCGATTTCTCGGATTCACAGCGACAATAATTTTTTTGTTGGTGTCAAAGTGACACGGGCCGGTCACGGGCATGACCCAATTGACATGGGCGTGTACTTTGTAAATTCACCAATTTTTACAAAAAATTCAGAAAAGAAAATAAAGATAAGTTAGAAGAGTATATTCAAAAAGGAACATTTTATTGAACAAAAGTAACTGAAAACAACGGAAATAAACTAAAACGACCTAAATAAAGTACGTAAAAATATGAATATTTACAATACATCATTTGGTTTGTCGCATTTGGATTTCGTCTTCATTGTTAGATTCGTAGCGTCAGTATTTAGCTACAGTGCGATTCTCGTAAGATCCCGAGTTGGTTTGGATATCGTGTCATTTTGTGGTTCTTTATTATTAATTGTAATGTAAAATTAAAATTATATATATATATATATATATATATATATATAACCGGTAATAAGGGTCCCGTCAAAACCATATTCATCATCTTCCTAACCCGAGCAGCGATAATTACATGAGCAGAAGAGGAGCGACGACTTCATATGCGGTTGGCCAGCGATATAGAGTGATTCGATGGTCGATTTTGTCAATAGATTAGAGATTTGGAAAGCTCTCGCCGAGATCTACGCATTTGTGGTAAGCTTTCCCTGTTTCTCTGATTTTTGTGTTTTAGGGTTTGTGGTTTTGACCTCCTTTTCCCCAAAAGTTACAAGAAATGCTGCTTAGGGCTTTTGGAGGCCGATCCTTGTCGCAGAGCGACATATTATCTGAGTTTTGAGGCAAGTGGCGATTTTCTTCTTGTAAACATTTCTTGCCCTACTTTGTTTCATTTCTCCTCCTTAGAGCATAGTAGTAGTGTAGGGATTAAGCTAGAGTAATCCATAAGAGAGTTAGAAGATTTAAGCCATTATCCGTCGAGTTTAGGCGTAGTGGTCTATCCGAAATTCATTGAGTATCATAGTTCAGCCTAAGGACAATTTTGGCGTATATACTAGGTAGAATTCATCGAGTATGAACTAGTTGTAGGAATTCATTATGGCAAATTCTTCGAATATTGTTCGTCGAGTATAAGTATAATTGCTTAAGTCCAATTTCGTCGAGTATCGGTTGGCGTGGCATTGAGTAAGGTAGATTCATCGAGTATCTAGGCGTCAAGTTCGTCGATTGTCAACGGGTGTGGCATTAAGTGAATGTAAAAGGTGTTGAGTGCACTCGATGAATTGTCAATTATGGACTAGAGTAGGAGGTGTTGAGTGCAATCGACGAATTCGTGTTTGGCATAGGCTTAGGAATCGTTGAGTGACCGGACCGCCAATTCAAAATCGTCGAGTATAGTTGGTTTATTCGTTGAATATCATTAGTCTTCGTCGTATAGCAGAAGTCAAATCATCGAGTATCGGCAATGTTCCTAGGGTATACTCGCCGAACTGTAACTGGATTTAGTGTTTTTCGCCGATTTGTGCCTGATTCGTTGTGTATGGTCCTTATAGTAAATTTAGGGCTTGTAACGAACTTATTTGGGTTTAGGCTTGAGTTTGGTTCGAGGTATTTGGGTATGATGTTTTCTTCGGTTGGTCATCGGTTTGTGAATCATTACACTTGGTGGTTTGTTTGGTCTCTGTTTTATGGGCTGTTGGGTTGTGTTTGGGCCTGGTGGCCACACCCCGCAGTACCTTTTATGAGACGTTTGGGTTTGGTAGTTTGGTTTTGGACATTTTTGGTCACCAGTGCCGACCGAGTTATTTTTACCAAGTGTTAACAGTTCACATTTTCGAGCTATTTTGTGCTTAGTTTGCTTCTTATAGAATAGTTTATACTTTTCATGCTTATCCTTATAGATTTTGTCGAAGCATGGCATTATTCCACACTTTGTGCAAATTTATTTTTATTCATTATTGTTAACTTTTCACTTTACCTTTTTCTATTTGGCTAATCAGCCGAGGATTAAGCTTTTCTGGTAGTCGGGTTTGATAAACCTTACCTTGCCTTTTTACTTTTTACTGCTATTTCCATTGCCATTTGCAAATATCTTGCGGAGGTGTTCTTTCTTTCAATTCCTCAAGTTAAGGGTTGTAGCCAGTCGAGCGGCTGTGTCGGGTGGTAGCTTGTGGACTGCAGTTGTTGTGGTGGTTTTCCTCACCGTTGTGAGGTAGTTTGTTGTTTTCGGTTTTAGTTCAAACATGCATACTTTTAGTGGGTTTGTGTCTGATTGTTGACGCTTACTGGTAGTTTTCTTTTGAAATGTTAAATACTTTATTAGCTGCTAGTTTACCTTTTGGTTAGTTGTTCTTGCTCTTTGGGAAGGATTTGTGCTAGGTTACATGTTATATATTTTAAAGTATAAAAACAATACTAGTACTACCTCATGCATGCCATATTTCAAAGCTAACGTCACCATATTTTAACTAATGTAAAAGATATTTCCATTCATATACTAAATCTATAGTCTCGCATACCATGAGTTGTCCTTTGGGGATGTTTATACTCATGTAGGACGTCTAATATTATAAATAAAGTATTTTCCGCTGCGTATAATTATCTTTTTCTCGTGGGCTAGATGAGCCACTGAGCCGAGGGATACGAATAATCGCTTAAACTTTAACTGGATTTTTCTCTTAATAACTTATAGATCTTTCATAAAAGTGTTAAGTTAGGGTTTTGCCTGAGCACCTACAGTTAATCCTTGGTGACGTGGCATCTTGATACGCGTTTTCTCTTACTCTGATATATCATTAAATACAGAGAAAATGTGGGTTATGACACGTTTGTCGATACATGTCCATGAAGGGAGCTGATAAGTAAAAAACTAATTTTGGAGATAGTTAAAATTAAAAATTAAATTGGATTTATAAATTAGGCGTTATGTATGTTCTATCTCTTTTTTTACATATATACTTAGATTAAGACTAGTGTACCTTTCGAGTAATAGTATAGTTTTTTAAAATATCAAGGCCATATTTTTCCACGGAACTGTGTGTCGAGTACTCTACTTTAAGGAGTAGAACTATTATTTTATCGAAAAGATTTAAGTGTTTGTTTTGAAAATGAAAATAAAAGTAACACGTTTGGTTTTGAAAATAGATGAGGTAGAGAGCCCTCGATTTCTGATTTACTTTGAAAAATACTTTTTTAATAAGATAAACACTACTATTTTTTAATTAAAATACTTGACTTTGGAGGTTCCCTAAAAATGAGTGCACCTCTATCGAGGATAAATCCACCTGTGATTACATACTTTGACTGAACTTTCGTATCGAATCAAAAATACCTTAATTCACTATTTTTGTTGTGAACCCCGCTATTCACCTCCTTCTAGTTTTCGAAGGTTCAACCTGAGAGGCTTATGTTCATCTCTTTTGAGAATGAGACGCTATTTCTCTTTACCTGAGAATGATCAATTTCTCGGTAAGTATTAAGTTTTTAATTTATAAAATAAGGTTTGTAAAAAGCAGAACTAATATCCTTCCCAAAGATCATCTCAATCCAGTGCTAAATGGTTCTTATCCTCTCATCGGGATGGGGATGGTAGTAAAAAATTAAAATACTTATAAAAGAGTAGAAATAATATCCATCCCAAAGTATCTCAGTTGATGTTAATAAGTTATTAGCCTCTTAATTAGTATAAGGGTGGAAGTAATAAAATTAAAAGACTTATAAAAGTGCAGAAATAATTTCCATCCCAACCATTTAAATTAAGAGCTAAAAATTTATTATCCACTCATTCGGGATGGGGGTGGTAGCAAAAGAATTACGAAAAAAGAAAGAAAGTACTTAGGCACACACCTTATCTCAATAGAAATGGAACTAAGTTAAATGTAATAAGAGTTGAAGAAGTACGTGAAAACTGAAATTTTATTACTTAAAAAAGTGTTACACATTAGGTAACCCAAATTACGTTTAGGAAACCCAAACTAGGGTTAGGAAAATATTACTCAAAAGCTACTCATAAACAGTATATAGAACTATATGTAACTCTACCAGTTCTCCTTAAACATCAGCCCTGGCCCTCCTTTTGTAGACAAAACATTTGAGGTACACGCCCCCCTAGGGCGTGTCATTGATATGTCAGCTCTGGATAGAATTTATGAAGGCTTTTAGATTGGATTGACCAAGTACACTGGCATGACTTGAGGGTTATGGGCATGACTTGAGGATCAAGGGCGTGATATGAGGATCACGGGCGTGACTTGAGGGTCACGGTCATGACTTGATGGTCACGGGCGTGTCATCTGGGTGTGACATCTTGGCATGTCTCCAAGGCATGATAGATTGGCTTCTTCGGGCTGAGGTAACATGCATGACAGCTGTCACACGGGCATGTTGCACGGCGTGACTCGAGTTTGCTGGCTTTAAGACTTCGACATGGCATGACAGTGGGTTCTTTGCTTGTCCAAGGGAGATGTCATGAGGGTGACAGGTGTAACACAAGCGTGTAACACTGGCGTGACTACGCTTGCTGTCCAAAATCTGCGAACATGTTGGAACTGCTAGTTTTAAAGTTACATGCCCTAGGTCATGGGCGTGACTTAGGTGCGTGACATTATTTTTTTGCTAAATTGCCCCAAATATCAAGAAATAACGATAGGGCACAAAAATAGATAATGTTTGAACTGAAAGTAAAAAAGAAATGGTTTTTTAAAATATTTACATAATATAATTACAATTTTTTATTAAAACAAAACAAAAATATAACCTAAAATATGTATATTTTGCTACGCATCAAATAACCTCATACATAAGCTTTGATATTCCAGAGCAAAAGTATGAGTTGAGTATACAAATAGTTATAAAATTTCAAATTCAACTATCAATTTAATAAAGCAACGGAAGAGAGACATAAAGATCCAGAGTATAAAGAATTAAGTCTTATATTATGCAAATGATTTAGCTAGAAATAAATGTTCTTAGGCATAAGACTTCTTGAGAAACCAAATAGCAAGCAAAATTGCAATCATTATTTACAAGTTAGATTTGAATTATAAAACTCGTACTCTGAAAGAGATATGATGGAAAATAGACAACCTTTTAAATATGCTTTCTAAAAATTTTAAGCAAAGTTAGATCAATTTGTAGTGGTTTTATGAGATACAAACTTAGTGTTTGCCTATATAGTAGGCTTTTATGTAGGAGGTGATGAATTTTATCCTCTCACCTTATTCTTGCTTTATTATAACTGTGTAAGGAAAATTATTTCCAATGCAAAAAAAACATAGAATAATTAAATTTTTTTATCTATTGTATATGTTTAGGAGCACATACTCCATTTCATATAGTCATTTATTAATTATTGGATGCCTATGTTTACGGAATAAAATCTTATTGCCATTGACATAAAATCTTTTTTTTCTTTGAGCACATAATAATAGATGCTTGCATGCGTAAGAAAATATTTCAAGCAAAAAAGTAAATAGGCAAGGGTTTAAAACAATATTCATATTTAGATAAAAAATTTTGAGAGCAACTATAATAGCTTGAAAATTCCTATATTTCAATAAGAATGGTGTTTAGATAATTATAGTCTATGACGTTTAGCTAACATAATACACATGCTTTTATTTATCGTAAACCAGAAGTAGTGCTTAAAACAAATCTTCGAACTTTTAAATTCAATACACAAGATATTTCGATCTATCTATTTATGATAAATAAATGACTAGTAAATTGAAAAAAATAGATAACTGTTTATATATCAACTCAAAATTATTTTTAGTTTTGAACAAGAGACAAATAAAGTATGGGTTTTAATTTTGTTTTTGGATGATTGATTAAGTAAAATACATACAAAGGAGGATTTTTATTTTTTTTATTATTATGTTATATATATTTTAAACAAATATATACATAAATTTGATATGAAAATATTTTGTATAAAAAACTAGACTTATTTTTTTTGAAAAATACATATACATATAAATGCAGTTTTTAAGCAAAAAAATACATCCCATACTTATATTGGTCATAAGTATAAAGAAAAAGATGATATGTACAAAACTGTAAAGTATAACAAGATAAAGATGTTTTCCTGATTGGAAGTTAGGGAGGCCAAAAGTAAAAAACTTACATATTTAGTAAAACAAAAATATATAAAGCAGATAACTGTGGGGTGCCTCCCACAAGCGCTTTGTTTAATCGTCACGTAGCTTGACTTATTTAGTGGGAACATTTATATGGTATGAAGGATGTGGGATACCATTTGTTTATTTTAAAAGTCCCCCACAAGATAAAGTTTTAAGCAATGTCCTTTTACTTTAAAAGATCCTAGTTCCGGTGAGAAATAAGAACAGTCCTATATGTCAAAACCTCTTTAACAATAAAGGGGTCAGATCATCGAGATTTTAATTTCCCCGGAGAAATTCTAAGGCATGAGTTATAAAGAAGGACGAGATCGCCTGGTGAAAAAGATTTTGGAAATTTTATTTTTTTATCATTATAAAACTTAGAACGTTCCTTATAGAATTTATTGCTTTCATAGGAATTATCACGACATTCATCAAGTTCATTTAGTTGAAATTTTCATAGTTTGGTGGCTAAGTTCATATCTAATTTTAAAAATTTTCGCGCCCAGTATGCGTAATGTTCTAATTCTACCGGAAGATGACACGCTATTCTGTATACTAAACGATAAGGTGTACAATCGATAACAGTTTTGTATGTCTTGTAATAAACCCAAAGTGTGTCATCAAGGTTAAGCGACCAATCTTTTCGATTGATGGCTACATTTTTCTCCAAAATACGCTTCAGTTCCATATTAACTACCTCCACTTGGCCAATATTTTGCTGGTGATAAGAGATGGCGAGTTTGTGAGTGACTCCATATTTAGCTAAAATTTTAGCAAACTAGGTATTATAGAAATGTGTGCCGCGATCACTAACAATTGTGAAAGTGAGGGATTGATCTAACTAACTCTAGAGGGGGGTGAATAGACTACTTTAAAATTTTACTTTGTTTTTATAGTGTAGTAAAATAGGTGATATATATATAAAGAAATATCACATCACAGAAAATAAACCAGTAAAGCACAGCTAGACGATATAAGGAGTTTATAGTCGTTCCCCAATAAACCTGGGTACATCCACACTTCTACTACCCTGATATGAATCCACTACAGGTTTTTACTCAGGTGCCCTGCCACCACAGGTTTTTGATCCGATGACCGGTCACCACAAGATCTATTTTCTAAGGGAGATCTAGCAACCCTTTGAGCTTTTGATCAGGTGCCCAAAAACCAAACCAAGTATTTTGATCAGGTGACTTGTGAACCAAATAGTGTAACTTTTCAAAGGAGTTATAACCCGGTACACAGTGGAAGAAAATAAAAGATGTTGTCTTCTCTGTCTCAAATCTTTGAGAAGACTAGCAGATTTTGTTAATGTTGTCAAAGCTCCCCCTGAGTTATATAAATCTGATCAGGAGAGGAAGCTTTGCTTCAGGGTGTAGGCCATATTTGAGAACTTCTTCTCCTAGTAAAATGATTCTGAGAGGTTGAACTTTTTGGTCTCAGACTGAATATGTGTTGCTAGAAGAAAAGCTTGAAGAAGAAGAAGATGAACAAAATGTTTCTTTGTCTCCGTCACTTGTTCTCTGATTACAGATTTTCTCTTTCTTCTTTTCCTTGTTCTTCTTAAAAAAATTTCTGGCAATCCTCTGAAAAATTTTCTTTATGTATTGATTGCTTATTCAAACCCATTTTGAATCTTCTGCACAATTTTTGGGGGTTGGAACGACTGATTTTGTCTTGAATCTGTTTCCTTAACTGTCCCAGTAAAAAGTGCTAGAGTAATAACTATGTGATCCATAATTAATGCTGCCATTAAACGGCTATATTCTTAATAATATTGAGCATTAATTAACAGAGTATTACTGTCTTAATATTTGAAATCAAACTACTTTAGTCGAACTGAAAAACTGCAGAGAAGATTAGTTGAACAGAACTGGAAGGAGTTAGTTGAACTTAGCAAAGAATTCGTCAACCAGAGCTCCATGTTCGTCGAACAGAAAATTCTCTTTCGTCGAGCTAAGCTCCAAGATCGTCGAACAGAAAATATACTTGCCAATCTGAGCTCCAAGTTCGTCGAACTGAGAAGGCACTTCATCAACCTGAGATTCTAAGGATGGATCAGAGTTTGTCGACCTCTGCTAGACTTTCGTAGAGCTCAACTCAGAGAAGGAACTCTGAGTTCGTCGATCTGAAAGCGACGATCGTCGAGTTGAGTTCAGCTATCATCGAACACCATTTCTGCAATCTTTAAACTGTCTTGTCTCTAAAGTCTTCTTTCTCTGAAGTCTTCTGAATGTAGGTTTTCAACAATCTAACCTAATGTGACTGACCATAACCCTGAATCTAACTTATGACCCAAGACTATACATGTTGGGTCATCAATCCTAATAGTGAACCTACCCCAAATAACAAGTCGGGTTCAAACAATCTCCCATATTTGGGTGAGGTCAACATAAAAATAAAAATTAAATAAAATCACAAAGCAATAAAAACATCTGACATAATTATAGAACTTCATCAGATATAAACAATTGTGCCTTGTGAATGTACATATAGCAATATAATTCAAAAATGCATAAGCAGAAAAATTATGAGTTTTTCTTTGAAGAATCTAAAGAAAGAGCAGGTTTTGAGAAGACCGTTATTCTTTTAGGATCCTCTGCTTTTCTTTGAGTCATCTTCATGTGTTCAGCATCCAGAATCTTGACTGATACAGCTCTAGGCACTATAGCTTCTGGATGGAGACTCATATAAGTATCAACATTAAAAAGGTTTTTCTTTCATAACTTTCTATCTCTTTCTTCCTGTTGGAGGACATGGTTGAAAATTGAGAAGTATCTTTTCCTTCTTCCCTGGCTTTCCTTATCTGTGAAAGTGTTATAGTCTCCTCGAATATGGCCATTCTAAAATTATGATCCATTTCTGGATCATAGACTGGAGATAGTGGCCTTTCTGGACATGATTTTTCTTACCGATTTGTTCAGATGGCTGCTGGCTGCTGTGCTTTCTTTGTTGTTGTTTGCTGCCCTAGGGACTGTGTTGTTGTCTGCTGCTGCTTTGAGATGGTCTGGAGTGACAAGAAGTTGTAAACCTTTTAACTTGAGAAATATTTCCTGCTGATCCTACTGCAGGAGGAGGAGGAGGATCTCTCCTAAATTATGGAGGTGGAGAGTATCTCCTGCTCTTCTTCCTTGCTTTCATCTCATTCTTTGAATACCTCATCCAGTGAGGAGTGTTTGGAGTGAGATTGATGTTTTGCAGAATATAGTAAGGAGTGTCTGCAGTAGGAGAGGGTCTAGGAGCAGCCTTGGATGTAACATTCTTCTCAAGTTTTCTCTTTTTAGAAGCAAAGTCTTCTAATTCATCTAACTTATCATCATCATCATCAGATTCATTGGCAGGATTATCATAGAGAGCATTAATCTTTTTAAGCATTTCAGCAGAGAATATTGGATGAGCTTGTGACTATTCAGCTATATTTCTTCTTCATCCTGAGACTGTGCTTGAACTTTTAGCTCAATATCTGTAATAACTTGAGCCTAAACACTGGCAGTCTCTGGTTCCATTTCTTGAAACATGAATTCATCAAGATTGGGCATGGGGGATTCAACCCAGCCAAAAGTTGGAGTTGAGAAAGCCTTTGGCTTTGTATAACTTTCTTGTTCTATAATATTCTCATTAACTGTAAGACTTGTCCTTAGTTGTTCCAAAACTATAGGACTTATTGGTGCTGTATAGCAGACTATAGCTTCAGAATAATTATCAAAAGTTGGTAAGGTGGTGCTATAAAATGTATTAAAAGAATAAAGGAATGAAGAAATATCAACTGTGGAATTAATGATAAAATCACCACCAGTGATGATTTCTGAAAATGAAACATCTATTGCTTCTTCTTCTATATAAACTGAAAGCATTTCTGTATCTGCTCCTGCAACTTCTGAAATTACTTCTGCTGGATTTGCTGATGGAGCTTCTTCATGAACTGCTGGAGCTTCTTTATTGGACATCTCCCCTGCCTGTATTCAGAGAGTCCTGAACTCGGGCCCCAAAAGAAGGGACAGTGGAGAAGGCAGCAAGCTGTGAAGAAAGAATATTGATGGAAGCAGCAAGTGGGGCAATGACCTCATCTTTGAGTTTCTTGAGTGTAGGGGTAATAGAGTCAACAATGTTGGCTGATATAGAATAGAAATCAATGTACATGTACACATTTAGATTAGTAGACATTGAAGGTTGGTTGGCAGTAGAAGAGGATGACATGGAGTAGGTTAGAATGATGGTAAATGCCTGTGGAATGGAGGGTGTTGGAATGTCTATTGGAATGTTGGAGGTTGAGACATCAGGGAGGATAGTATCTTCCTGAATATGGGAATGAGGTGGAGATGTATGAATTTGAGGTGAAAGAGGTGGAGTGTGTTGTGGAGATGAAGATGAAAGAAGATCAAAATTTAGTGATGACAGTAGTGGATCTGTGTCATCAATGTGTGATGGTAGATGTAATTGAGGAGGTGGAGACCTTGTATCCTCAGGAAAGTGGATTGGTGAGTGTGGATATGGTGGTCTGGATGGCGAGACTGGATGGATGGAAGTAGAAGGTGTGTCTGTAATGACTGTGGATGGTTGTTGAGAAGGCACTACAAGAAAAATGTCATTTAGCTAGGTAAATTAGCAATGCTTAAAAATTTATTGCTAATTAGCATCAAATTTAGCTACGTAAATTTTTTTTACTTTACCAATGAAAATAGCAAGGAGTTTTTTTGTTCCTAAAATAACAACGAATTTTTTTGTTGCAAAATTTGTGTTGCTAAAATAACAAGGAATTTTTTTGTTGCAAAATTTGTGTTTCTAAAATAACAAGGAATTTTTTGTTGCAAAATTTGTGTTGATAAAATAACAACGATTTGTTTTCTTGCAAAATAGCAACAATTTTTTTTGTTGCAAAATATTTATTGATGAATTTTTTTTCCAAAAAATGACATGACTCTTTCTTACAAAATTATCTTTTTCCATAAAACATAATTGTTGTTTAATATATTTATAAATAGTGTAAATTATTTACATTCAACAAAATAATCATAATATATGTAATTATTTATATAATTTTATATTTTTATATATTATTTAAATTCGTATATATAAATTTATAAATTAATAGAGATTATTTGTATTCAACGAATTAATTGTAATTATAATACATTTAAATTATATGAACAATATATAATATAAATAACTATACATATACATATATATTATAAAGTTATATTCATTTATTATATAGTACTTTATATATATATATATATATATATATATATATATATATATATATATATATTATCTATAACAAAAAAATATCGTTATATATAATAAATATATATTATATATAATTAATATATATATACATATTATATAATAAAAAATATATATATGTATATATATTATATAAAGGAATATATAAATATTATATAAAAAAATGTATATATATTATATATTTACATTTTATTATATAATTTTATTAATTATGTATACGTTACATATAACTAGTATCGTCACCTATAAACAAAGAATTAAGTTATTGTAGTTGTTAAGAATGGTTGGTTGTTTGGAATAGGTTCAGTGTTCGAAACCTAGCATATATAATTAAATAAATAAATTTTTTAGTATTCGTTATATTTGATTTTATTTACCAGAATTATTAAATATTAGCAACAAAATAGAATTCCTTCCTAATTTAGAAAGGATAAAATACCTTGCTAAAAAATCCTTGCTATATAGAAAGAAAAAAATTTTGTTGTTAAAATTAGCTAGGAGCATATTAGCTACGAAATATTTTTGTTTCTAAATTCATTGCTAATTAAAATTAGCAATGAATATAGAGGATTAGCAAGGTATTCTACTCCTTGCTAATAATGGTTTTTCTTGTAGTGAGGAGAGACATCAACAAATGGAGTTTATGAAGGAAATATAGAATAATGTGGAGATGGAGGAAGAGAAGAGGGAATGTGAGGATCATGAGCTTCTTTTGGGGTTGGTGAAGTGGCTATTTCAGCCCTTGTGTCCTCTGAAGCTATCCTGGAAGAGGAAGCTCTGCAGGGCTTTGCGATAACCCTCTCCCATCTGCCAAAGAGGGCAGAGGTAAGCCTCTTAGAGGCATTGATGAAAATGATCTGGGAGACCAAAAGTTTTGGAAACTTTACCTGTAAGAGAATTCCGAGTACTCTACAAAAACTAACGTCCTTCTTACTAATCTTCTTCTTAATAAAATCAAACACAATTTCACCCCAGTTCACTGATTTTTGACTAACCAGGGCACTCATAAGAAGGAATTGGTGCCTGGTTATGTATTCATAGGCAGAGTGTTTGCCTAAGATTACCTTGCCAAAAACATCTGCCAAAAACTTCTATTCAACTGACAAGTTCTTCTTCAGCAATTTGTTAGGATTTCCCTAGGAGTGACCCATTATAACTAGCATATCATCAAACTCAGTACTAGATAGTTCAATATCATCTTCCCCATTGATAAATCCAAAAATTATAGTTAGAATAGCAGGGATAAGAGAAACCTGGTGTCCAGAAATCGATCCAGAAATGGAGGTTTGATCTGGAAAGGTTGATGTTAATACCCATTCCTTGATTTCTTGAACTGGAAGGTTGATCCTTAAGGTCATGAACTTTCCCAACTGTGGAGCCTCAAACAACTGAATGATGTTCTTGAAGATTTTATCTGAATGGCTGAATGAATCGATTAAAATGTCAAACCCTGTATCAAATTTCATGCCAGAATGTGTCGGCGATGAAAACGACATTGCCTGTAAAAACAAGAGATCAAGTGCAAAAGAACTGGAAAGCGCGGGATGGAGTTCGATGAAAACCCAATTATTAGTTTTCAAAAGATGAAAAGATGAACTCTGTCTGACGACAAATAAAAACTTCGAACTCAGTTTGACAAAAAATTTCATAAAGAAATAAAAGCATCGATTTAAGTTTGAGGAGGGGCAAAAAAATTCGTCGTTCTTCGTCCGACGAAAAAAATTTTCTGAAACAAATTCGTCGATCTCCTTTCGACGAACAGTTTCACAAAGGAAGGTTCGCTAATCTCCGTTCGACGAACACTCCACGAAGAGTTCGTAGTTAGTCGATCTCCGTTCGACGAAACATGAACAATTCATCGATCACAAAAAGAAATCAAGTTAAAGCTTCTTCATTAATCGTACCTAGCTGATTTAGGAAGAACAGATGTTTCTTTTCATCTAATGATTTGGTGAAAATGTCTTCTCTTTGTAAATCAGTAAAGATAAAGACAAGTTTAATTTTATTTTTGTCCAAGCAATCTCTAATGAAATGATGTATAATGTCAATATGTTTTGTCCTACTATGATGCACTAGATTTTGTGAAATAGAAATTGCACAGGTATAATAACAATAGATAATTGAATTATTTAAGTTGAAATCATAATCCAGGAGCTGATTTTGAATCCATGAAATTTGTGAACAGCAATACCAGCTTCTATGTATTCAGCTTCAGCAGTTGATGTGGACACAAATATTTATTTTTTTGCAAAACCCGGACACAAGCCTATCACCAAAGAACAGACAAGTTTTTGATGTACTTTTCCTATCCCCTCTACATCCACCAAAGTCAACATCTGAGAATCTAGATAATTCAAATTCTGACTTAGTAGGATTCCAGAGTCCTAGATTAGGAAAACCCTTTATATATCTTAAAATCCTTTTTAGTAAAATAAGGTGTGATTCTTTAGGATTGACTTGAAATATAGCATAAATGCAAGTAGTAAATATTATATAAGGCCTACTAGCTATAAGATACAATAAGGACACAACATAAACCTATACATTTTCTGATCAACTGTCTTGCCCTTTTTATCAAAATCAACTACAGTATTGGATGATATGGGTGTTTTCTTGGCTGAGCCATCTGTCATCCCAAATCTTTTAAGTACCTCTTTAGCATATTTAGACTGAGATATAAAGCTACCATCAGGGGTTTGCTTAACTTGGAAACCAAGGAAGTAGGATAGTTCACCCATGCTACTCATTTCAAACTTTGAATGCATCAGGTCAGAAAACCTTTTGCAAAGTTTGGAATCAGTAGAGCCAAATATTATATCATCTACATATATTTGGACTAGAAAAATTTTTGACGTACGATGTCTAATAAATAAAGTTCTATCTACAATGCCTCTAATTAACTTATGCTCTAAAAGGAAGCTAGCTAAGGTCTCATACCAAGCTCTTGGAGCTTGCTTTAGACCATAAAGAGCTTTATGAAGCTTAAAAACATAAGAGGGATGAGTTGAGGAGATAAAACCTGGATGTTGTTCAACATAAACTTCCTCTTTTAGTTCTCCATTTAGGATTGCACTTTTGACATCCATCTGATAGACCTTGAACTTCTTGAATGCTGCATATGTAAGAAAAATTATGATGGCTTCAAGTCTTACAACAGGATCAAAGGTTTAATCATAATCAATGCCTTCTCCCTATGAATAACCTTGAGCTACCAGCCTAGCTTTGTTTCTCACAATATGTCCTTGTGCATCCAGCTTGTTCCTAAAGGCCCATTTAGTTAAAATGACTAGGTAGCCTTTGGGTCTTGCAACTAAATCCCAAACTCTACACCACCCAAATTGATTGAGCTCCTCTTGCATTGCAATAATCCAGTGGGGATCTTGCTCTGCATATTTTATGGATTGAAGCATAATTTAAGAAATGAAGTAAGCATGCATCAGATCTTGGTTGAGTTGATGCCTTATTAGCACATCAGCTAATATGTCTCCAATCACTTGAGATATGGTAAGATCTATAATTGTGACAAGATTAGCAGAAGGAGTTGGTTCATCAACAGCTTGTGGAATTAATTCCTCTTGTTGAATTATATTTGTTGTTGTGGGTTCAACTACTTCAACACTTCTTCCTCACTATCTTCATCATTATGTGGATAAGGATGCAATGTAACCACTTGGGTAAGGTTTAAATCATCCTACTTCTCACAAAGATAGGGTACCTGCAAAGTGTCTATCATAGAAGAATCCTTCTCCTTGTAAAACATGTTAGCTTCATCAAAGGATATATGTACAGATTCTTCTACTTTCAATGTTGATTTGTTAAATACCTTATAGGCTTTGCTGACTTGGGAATATCCAAGGAAACTTCCCTCTACAGCCTTGCCTTCAAATTTTCTTAGGTGTTTCTTGTTATTATTGTGAATATAATATTTGCATCTAAATATTTTAAAGTAATCTACTTTAGGTTGCTTCCATTTAAGTAATTCATAGGGAGTCTTACCCTTTAGCTTATGAATTAAACTTCTATTACGAACATAATTTGTTGTGCTTATAGCCTCTGCCCAAAAGGATATGGTCAAATAAGCATGTACAAGCAATGTCCCAGCAAATTGAATAATGGTTTTATTTTTCATTTCAGCTACCCCATTCTGTAGAGAAGTTCTAGGTGTAGAAAAATAATGTTTGATACCTTCCTTCTCACAGAATTCTTGCATGAGAAGAGATTCAAACTCTATGCCATGATCACTTCTGATCAATGCAACATGAGTAGAGTATTCATTCTGTATGCCCTTAAGAAAATCTGTAAGAACTTTAAAATTATCTGACTTATTTCTCAGAAAGAACACACAATTGAATCTCAAGAAGTCATCATCAATAACTAGAGTTTATGAATTTCCTCCCAAACTTTGTACAGTAATGGGCCCAAAAAGGTCCATATGTTGTAGGTACAAAATCCTGGGTGAATCACTTTTGTTGATGGATTTAAAACTATTTTTTAGTTTGTTTGCTTAATTAACAAGCCCTGCAGAGTCCATCCTTCTTGTATGAACCAGAAGCCAGTCCTCTAATAAGGTTGTCCCTAGATAATTTAGCAATGTTCCTAAGGTTTACATAACCTAGTCTCTTATATCATAAATCATTAATTGAATTAATTTGGTTAAATAACAAATTTCTATATTAGCTGATTTGAAATTAACTCTATATATGTTTCCTTATCTAATTCATGTTAAAACAGTTTTGTCTTTATCAGAAGTAATGATACAAGATGACTGATTAAATGATACCTAATAACCTTCATCACATAATTCGCTTATGGATATTAGGTTATGCTTGAGACAACTTACATATACTATCTTCCTGAAGGTAACAACGCCAACTTTGTCATTTCCATATCCTTCTGTCTGTCCACAGTTGGAGTCTCCAAATATAACTTTTGGTCCAAGCCTTGCTTTGAAATCAGTCAGGTTATCTTTACTTCCTGTCATGTGTTTTGAACATCCACTATCCAGATACCACTGTTGCTCTGTGGCAGGATAGTTCTTTACTAGTAGAAAATAAGATTAGTCGTTCTTGATCGAGGTAACCTTGGGTCAATGATTTCATTCAAATTTATAACTAGAGATGTAAGAAAATTCAGGTTTATCCTTATAACCTAGTGGATGATATCTTCTAGGGGTAATAATCCACAGAGTAAAAGGATTAAGAAAGGTTTTAGTTTGATAAAATTTTTGAAAAGAATTCAAGTTTATGTTATGAGAAACTGGGTTTGACGAATTGTAATATGTTCGTTGATCAGCATTTGACAAATAGGGATGAGATCGTCGAACTCTATTCACAGAATGAAAGTGTTCATTCTCTGAGCCCCACATTCGTCGATCGATGTTCGACGAACCATATTGTGTTCGTCGAGTGCAGTTAGACGAATAGTTATACCTTAAATCTGCATTCATAGTTCGTCGATCTGAGTTCGACGAACCACATTCATTTCTTCGAGCTTGGTTCGATGAAATTTGTTGAACATAATTTTTGTTAAAATTTTTCTTTTTCTTAGGTTGAGTCTTATGTAAAATTTCTGTTTCTTTATTACTAACTTCTAACTTTTCTTTACCTTTTCTAGAAACAAATTTTATGGGAGTAGAAAAGATATTTTTCTATAAAAGTGGAGACTGACTAGATGAAGCTCACAAGCCAAGCTTGCCATAAAGCCCGTCATTCACTGTGCTTGTGATATCCTTCAATTTGATACTTATCCCATTAAGGGATTCTTCAAATTTCTTAGCCTTATTTAGTTTATCTTTTAAAGATAGCATGTGTTCATTTGCAATTTTTAAATCTTCTTTAAGTTTTGAGTTTTCAGAAGAAAAATTGTGAAATTCAATTCGTTTTTCTCCGAGGAGTTAGATTTCATTCTAAGATTTAATTAAATCAATGCATAATATTTTGAAATCAGTTTTAAATTGATTAGAAGTAAAATCAAAAGAAGAGATTACCTGATCTTGTTTTGAAACAGGTTCATCTTCTAAGTGGTCAGCTTCTGAATCAGCATCTTTAGAGTTGCTGCAAGACGCATTGGTTTCCATCAAGCATATCTCTCTGGCTTTGGCCTCTTCTTCATCTTCACTGGAGCTGGATGAAGATTCTGACTAAGATTCACACCAAGTATCAATAATAAATCCTTTATCCTTCTTTTGTATTTGCTGGAGGAGGGCTTGCTGGAATGTTTCCTGGAGTCTCTCTCCTTTCTATTTTCTTTCTTCCATGTTTCTGGACATTCTGGTAGTATGTCTCCAGGTTTCCTGCATCCATAGAAAACTATTTCTTTAGTAGGGGTTTTATCATACCTTTGTTTATCATCTATTCTGAAAGATCTTCTCATGAAATCCTTTCTTGCCATCTTGTAGAATCTCTTAGCCAAGAGACTCAATAGATCATCATTATCTGGAGTGTCTTCAGCTTCTTCACTTGCTTTGAAAGTAATGCTTTACTCTTTCCTTGCTGAAGAAGAAATCCTTTGCTCAACTTCCCTGGTCTTGATGAGCTGCTCATATGACTTGAGCTTGCCCAACAAGGTTTCACTAGAGATCTCATTCATGCTTCTAGCTTCTTTGATTGGACAGATCCTAGAGTACCATGTGCTAGGGAAGCACATAAGGATTTAATCATTTATCTCTGTCAATGAGATGTCCATGTCCAGAGTTTTCAGCTCATTTATTAGGAGGCTGAGTCTATGATACATATCTGTAACAGATTCTAACTCTTTCTTCTTGAAATTTTCATAATAAGAGATAAAGTGTGACCTCCTATCTTTCCTTTCATCAACAGATCCTGCCACCATAGAATTTAGAGAGCCCCAAATGGACTTTAATGAAGTACATTCATTAACCTTCTGGAATATGTCATCAGACATAGTTTGGGCCAGAATATTCATTGCTTTAGCATCAACAATCATGGCCTTCTTTTATGCTTCAGTCCACTTAGGTGGTGGAACAACATTGGTACTAGTAGTTGCCATTAGTATTGGGGAACCTGTCAAAATAGAATTATATATATCTTCATCAATGGAATTCATATAAAGCCTAATACTTGCCTTCTAAAGTGCAAACTTATTAAGATTGCATACTGATGCGTGTAAATCGGCAAGCACACCGGTCGCACAAGTAATAAATTTTGGGAATAAATCCCCGAGTGTCGGTCTCTTGAGGAATGCAATTAGCATAGAGCGACAACAATTTAGAAAATATTGTTATGAGGGTTATACTTAGAAAAGAGTAAAAAGGGGGCTTGAGAGATTGTGGTTTCATGATCTACTAAACTAATTAAAGCTATGCGGGTCGAAGGCACCGCTTCGCAAGGAGAGGTGAGTGTATCGGCCACGATGCCGAACTTCAGTTGGGCGAGTGGACGGAAAGCTACTGGGTGGAAGTTTTCTTGTGCAGAGTGCAATCAGTTGAAACAAGGGTATGGAGTGGATGTGGAGTGGGCGAGGCGCATTCACAACACACAACTCACAAGCAAATGAAAACCACAAACATCCACTTAGACATATAGTAGAAAATGTAGTTCATTACAATAGAAAATAATTCCATACAACGGAGGAAGAGGAAGAAGAGTAAACCACTAGAGGGTGAAGGTCCACCGCAGGTCGTGGCCGGAATAGCGAGTTGGCAATCCGCTTCCAGGCTCAGTCAGAGGAGGCTTCGGGTACCAACGAGCTGTCACCTCGAAGGCCTTTGAGTCCATTCTCTAGGTCGTCTTCTTCACCAACTCCGGTGGAAAGCTTGGATTTGAGGTCATCAATGGCCGGGAGATTCGCCGGAGGGTTTGGAAAGCTTCAGAATCGCCGGCTACGGACTCCCGATGAAGGTGGAGGTGGATGGAGCAGCTGGAGAAGTAGAATGGAACTTCCCGCATACTCCCCGATCGCAGAAATGACGAATGTTGACCTAAATCGCGGAGCAGGCCCATAAATACGGAGGCAGCAAAAGCAGCGCGCACGATCAGTGGCGCACGACCAGTGGTCGTGCACACTGTCGGTCGATGATCGTGCGCATTTTCGAATTAAACCTGCAATTTGGAAAGAAACATCAGCAGATATACGCACGATCAGTGGCGCACGACCGGTGGTCGTGCGCACTGAATCCACTGATCGTGCGATTAGCTAAGACAGATTTGCAGAAAGTAAGAGGTAAATGAGCACGAGAAGTGGCGCACGACCAGTGGTGGTGCGCACTATGGCCAGTGCTCGTGCGATTATCCGGGCAGAATTAGGCAAAGGAGAATGTAATGTGCAGGATCAGTAGCGCACGACTAGTGGTCGTGCGCAGTCAGTCCATTGATCGTGCACAGTATTCCTGTATCGTCGGGGTCTCCCGAGCGGTTCCAGAGCACGCACACGACCCATGCACCAGCAGAAGAGGCAGATAGGCCATCAAAAGTGCACACCACATTCTCAAGACATGTCTAAAGAACAAGTAAAATAACAAAAACACAGAAACATATAAAGCACACAGAAAACAGGCCTAAAGTGCACTTAATCAGGAAATAGGCAAATAAGCAAATATAAGCAGTTATAGCTCTCAAGTGCAGTGCTAAGACGATAAAACTGGCCCATATGAGTCCAAAAATCAGTGTAATATTTGGACTCATCACACCCCCAGACTTAGCCATTTGTGCGTCCCGTGCAAATCATTACTCCGTGGACTATAAAAATATCTAGCTGGCTTAAAAACTTCAAAATAAAGTAGGACGAGAAATCAAATACATCATGCGCATATAAAATAGAATAGAAAAACTTTTAAGTATACTACGAAGCTTAAATTATTCGACAGAGGTAAATAAATATTGTGTCTACTTAAAATTAGAATTCTAGAGAATTGTTTGGTCATGTGTACGGAGAAAGTAGACAGGCCACTAAGGGGAGCATTAACCAAGACCGTGGCTCGTGATCACCTCCAAAGAAATCCATCAATATCGGGAACCATAAGCTTTCCCTTTCACACTCTCTCCACGATGCTAAGTAGACTCAAATGTGAATCAACAGGACTTGTAGGTTGAATGGGGCTAAGGCTAAGGTGTGGTAGTCATTGATAAACAAGGAGGCTACGCGAAACCAAAGCGAGCAAACACGAGCTTAACCCAAACAGTCACTAAGAAACGCATGTGTGACACACCCCCAGACTTTGCTTGATAATCGGGTGTGCACACGGCCTAGCACGACCAAAAATGAACACATAAGATGGGGATTGCAATTCTCCTTGTAATAATTTTAAATTTTCTTTTGTTTTTTTATTCATCTTTGTTTCTTTTTCATTTTTTCTTTTTCAATCAGCAATCCCCAAATCCAAAAGTTAGCAAATCATGAATTCATCTCCACATCACATGAAGCCCAAATATCACAACATATCAAATTTGTGAAATTGATCGAGCTCAAGGTTTTGGTTGCGACAAAAGGGTTGACTTTTAGGCTTTGGTGAAAATAGGTGGAGCTGAAACAAAAGGAGGGTAGGCGCAAATTTGGCTTGCAAGGGTTAGCTGCTAGGACTACATACAAAAAAAGCTCAAACAAGCCAAAATGATGGCCTACCTCACGCTCACACTCGACTAACCAGGCACCAATGCTTCGAGAGTAGCTTGGGGCAAGTTCTCAGTCCCCGAAAAAGACAATCCTTACCCCCGAGTCGAGCAATACGAGTCTAGTGACTGCTACCCTCATCTCTACACTACCGTTCGATTACTCCATATTCTACAATTTTAGGTAGCACAAACAAAATTTACTTTTGTAGAGTAAATTTAAGTCTACGAGCATGAAGAAAAAGTAACCATATACTATTTCTATGCAAATCATGAGTACTCGATTAGGAGCACTGCATGAGTTTCGAACTACTATATCCCAAAATCATGAGTAAAACATTTGCCCTGAGCCGCACGCATGGTTAAGTGCGCACTCAAGTGGGTGATTCAGTGTGTGCAAATAGTGAGCAAGAATAAATAAATGCAGACTAGTATGTAATAAACTGTGCTATGTAGTGATCATAAGCAACTCCACCCCCAGACTAGAATGTGACAATACGAAAAAGTAAAACATGTAAATAAAAATAAAGGGGTAGGGGAAGAAGTGCCCATGCTCAAAATTGAGCATACCGGTCGTGCGACGAGATATCCAAGTGCGCCCAAGTTGCTGCGCCTCAAAAATTCCTGCACCTGCGATTTAAATGCATACGCAAAACAAAATATGGACACAGATATATATATATATATATAGAAAAAGAGCTCAAAACACAGCACATGACCAAATGGTCCAACATGGGTTGTCTCCCAGAAGCCACTTTTGTTTACCGTCCTTAAGGTGGACCAAATATCTGTACTAGCAGTTATAATAAAGAGTTCTTCGCAGTTTAAAAAGGTAGAAATAAGATAGAGCGAACTAGAGTTCCATACGCAGCGAGAAAACGGAAAGAGAAGGGTAAGTGGAACGATGGTAGTGCTATCAGCTATAAGCGGATTTGTGGTAAGTCTCTCCGATGGGGTGCGAGGGGACGGCAGATTACCTTTTTGCATGGGGGGAAAGGGGTTTCCCCTTACTCCAATTGTGCTCTTCCTCACACCGGAAGGCAGCATAGCGCTCATCACGTAAACACTTTGCCTCTTTCAGTTTCTCCACCGTGGGAGACTTCCAATGGATGTATTTTGCGGGTTTTCCTATTTTTGTGGTTGGTGGCATCATGTCCGGCACTGTGACGACGACCGGATCTGCCCAAGCTATAGATCGCTTAACAGAGTTATCATCAGTGTTATACAAATAAGTGTCTAGGGATTTCTCCCGGATAAAACTCGGTTCGCCATGCTCAAAAATAGAGATGGCCGGAAGTAGAAAGGCAGTCGTAGCCGTGGCTTTGGCGCACTCGATCTCTTCTTTGAACAATAGCGCTTGAATCTCATCTATCTCCTAGGAGAGTCCTTTCTTTGTCTTCTCTTCCGGATGTGCTTCTTCCAATGTTGGTAGTCCTGAATCTATCTTGGTATCTGTGACACTCAGTAAATTGTTATTTTGGATAGGAGGGGGATGTAAGGATGTGTTATCGTGGGCGGAATCTTCGGTTGGCCAAGTGACGCGTCCTTTGGAAAAGTCGAGGGATGCGCCGCTGGCCATTAGGAATGGGACTCCTAATATAGGAATAGAGTTATTTTCCCTTGGTCCAAAAACCTGGAAGTCAGTGGTTACACTTTTTCGTTGACCTCGATTTCCACTTCCGGAACACCTCCCTCGGTGTCAACCAAATTGCCATTCGCTAAGATAAGCGACTTCCAGTTTTCAGTGTCGACTTGTAGGTGCATCTTCGCAACATCTTGCATGGTGAGGATGTTGCTGGACGCCCCGGAGTCGCATAATGCTGGGGTTTCGAAGCTGTTTATTTTACCATTGATGACAAGTTCGTTGCTTTTTCCCAAATTTTCCTCCCGAAAGCTTTTACCTTGTTCATGGGGGTTCTTTTTGGTGTTACTAGGTAAGGTGCCTTGGGTGCGCTCGGAGACCACTTGGGCCAATTGGCCCAATTGTGCCTCTAGTTTGCGCATCGAAGCGGCTTGATTTGTCATGTTGGTTTGGGAAGTTTCAACGAATTTCTTGAACATTTCATCCAAAGAAATTTTTTTAACGGCGGGAGGCCCTTGGGAATAATTTGGTTGAGGCGGCCGTGGTTCGCTTCGGAGGCATATGCATCGTTTTGATGTTGCCCCGGTTGCCATCTTTGGCCAGATGCGTTTGGATTCCAAGAAAAGTTGGAGTGGTTTCTCACCCCCAGGTTGTATATGTTTCCATAAGGTTCTCCCTTGTTTTGATTTGCTACAAAATTAACTGACTCATTCAGAAAAGTAGATTCGTCTGGTACCTCGACACCTAGGCATTCGAAGCTGTGGTGGTCGGTGCTTCCGCAACCTTGGCATGAGATTGCCATCACTGGGGCGGCGGCGGCGGGCATGGGGATATCCATGGTGAATACTCCGCTTGTGCTTCGTGGGATGTTTCTTCCAGAGGTCCAGTAAGCGTTGTAGGTGGCGGTGTCTTGTAATATTTTCAGAGCATCATCTGGAGCAAGGTTCATGATTGTTCCTCCGGAGTCGGCATCAATCATGGCTCGGTGGTGAGGATCAATAGCGAAGTAGAAACTTTCGACGAGGTTCCTCGTTTGGAATCCATGGTTAGGACACTTCCTCAGCAGCTCGTTGAAACGCTCCCAAACTTTGGCTAAACTTTCTTGATCGGCTTGCCGGAAGTTTGCTATTACTTGCCTCAAGTTCACGATCCGATCTACCTAGTGGAACTTAGCTAGAATTTTGTGGTCAAAGCATCCCAGGTGGTGGCTGTTCCAGGAAGGAGGGAGTGAAGCCATGTCTTGGCTTTGTCCCTTAGTGAAAAAGGGAAGAGGCGGAGCATGACTGTGTCGTCCGGTATTCCAGCATAGCGGAACGTGGCGCAAATTATGGAGAATTCCGCCAGGTGAAGATGGGCGTCTTCAGTGGCCATTCCAGAGAACTGAGCATTGTTCCGAATGATATTCAAGATAGCTGGTTTAATCTCGAACTGTTGGTTGTTGATAGAAGGTCCGAAACCGGGGTATATGCTCCCGATAGTAGGTGTAGTGTAATCCCTCATGGTGCGGACCTGGGGAGAGTTCACTTCATTTTCATCGCCATTTCGGTCGCCATGAGGTATCCCTCCAACTCGATTGCCGGCATCGATATTTAGCTGGTATCCCATTGGGGCTAAAGTGATCGCTGCGGCGTGTCTTCACGCTAGGATAGTACATTCGATCTCTGGGTCGTAGGCGACAAGATCTCTTGTGGCTCGACCCTGCATTAACTACGGCAAACACTAGACAACGAAACAGCAGTCAAAAACACTAACTCTTATAACAATATTTTCAGTCATCCTTAGTCGCTCTATAGTTGCTTTCCCCGACAACGGTGCCAAAAACTTGATGTGTGTAAATCGGCAAGCGCACCGGTCGCACAAGTAATAAATTTTTGGAATAAATCCCCAAGTGTCGGTCTCTTGAGGAATGCAATTAGCATAGAGCGGCAACAGTTCAGAAAATATTATTATGTGGGTTATACTTAGAAAAGAGTAAAAAGGGGCTTGAGAGATTGTGGTTTCTTGATCTACTAAACTAATTAAATCTATGCGGGTCGAAGGCACCGCTTCGCAAGGAGAGGTGAGTGTATCAACCATGATGCCGAACTTTGGTTGGGCGAGTGGACGAAAAGCTAGTGGGTGGAAGTGTTCTCGTGCGAAGTGCAATCGGGTGAAACAAAGGTATGAAGTGGATGTGGAGTGGGCGAGGCGCATTCACAACACACAACTCACAAGCAAATGCAAACCACAAACATCCACTTAGACATATAGTAGAAAATGTAGTTCATTACAATAGTAAATTATTCCATACAACGGAGGAAGAGGAAGAAGAGTAAACCACTAGAGGGTGAAGGTCCACCGCAGGTCAAGGCTGGAATAGCGAGTTGTCAATCCGCTTCCGGGATCAGTCCGAGGAGGCTTCCGGTACCAACGAGCTGTCACCTTGATGGACTTTGAGTCCGTTCTCTAAGTCGTCTTCTTCACCAACTCCGGTGGAAAGCTTGGGGTTGAGGTCATCAATGTCCGGGAGCTTCGTCGGAGGGTCTGGAAAGCTTTAGAATCGCCGGCTACGGACTCCCGATGATGTTGGAGGTGGATGGAGCAGCTGGAGAAGTAGAATGGCACTTCCGGCGTACTCCCCGATCGCAAAAATGATGAATGTTGACCTAAATCGCAGAGCAGACCTTTAAATACGGAGGTAATAAAAGCAGCGCGCACGATCAGTGGCGCACGACCAGTGGTCGTGCGCACTGTCGATCGATGATCGTGCGCAATTTCCAATTAAACCTGCAACTTGGAAAGAAACATCAGCAGATATGCGCACAATCAGTGGCGCACGACCAGTGATCGTGCCACTGAATCCACTGATCGTGCGATTATCTAAGACAGATTTGCAGAAAGCAAGAGGTAAACGCGCACGAGCATTGGCGCATGACCAGTGGTCGTGCACACTATGGCCAGTGCTCGTGTGATTATCCGAGCAGAATTTGGCAAAGTTGAATGTAATGCGCACGATCAGTGGCGCACGACTACTGGTCGTGCGCAGTCAGTCCAGTGATCGTGCGTAGTGTTCCTGTATCATTGGGGTCTCCAGAGCGGTTCCGGAGCACGCACACGACCTATGCACCAGCAGAAGAGGCAGATAGGCCACGAAAAGTGCACACCACATTCTCAAGACATGGCTAAATAACAAGTAAAACAACAAAAACACAGAAACATCTAAAGCACACAGAAAACGGGCCTAAAGTGCACTTAATCAGGAAATAGGCAAATAAGCAAATATAAGCAGTTATAGCTCTCAAGTGCAGTGCTAAGACGATAAAATTGGCCCATATGAGTGCAAAAATCAGTGTAATATTTGGACTCATCACATACTGGAGGTCTGGTGCTTGAATACTCCTTATTTTGTGTCATGATATGTTAGACAACTCGAGTAGATAAGATAAATCAAAGATCTTTTAGTTCAGGTGTTAGCCTGTATAACCAAGTAACCTGTCGCTCTGATACCAATTGAAAGTGAGGGACTAATCTACCTAACTCTAGAGAGGTGGGGGGGGGGGGGTGAATAGAGTATTTCAAAATTTTACTTTGTTTTTATAGCAGATTAAAATAGGTGATATATATATATAAATAAAAATAAATATCACAGCATAGAAAATAAATAAGTAAAGCACAACCAGACAAAACAAGGAGTTTATAGTGGTTCCCCAATAAACCTGGGTACATCCACTCTTCTACCACCCTGCTATGAATCCACTATAGTTTTTTGCTCAGGTGCCGTGCCACCACAGGTTTTTGATCAGGTGTCCTGTAACCACAAGATCTATTTTCTAAGGGAGATCTTGCAACCCTTTGAGCTTTTTATCAGGTGCCCAAAAACCAAACCAAGTATTTTGATCAGTTGACTTGTAAACCAAAGGATTTAACTTTTGAAGGGAGTTATACCACTGTACACATTGGAAGAAAATAAAAGATGTTGTCTTCTCTGACTCAAATCTCGGAGAAGACTAGTGGATTTTGTTGATGTTGTCAAAGCTCCCCCTGAGTTGTATAAATCTGATCAGGAGAGGAAGCTTTGCTTCAGGGTGTCGGCCTTCTTTGAGAACTTCTTCTTCCAGTAAAATGATTCCGAGAGATTGAACGTTTTGGTCTCATGTCACAACCCGCATTTTTCACTGCAAAAAGGAGTATCAGAGTATGGGAAAAAATGTGTGTCATGATGCCACATCAGCAGAGGATAACTGTGGACGCTTAGACAAAACACCTACTTAAATAATAAGAAAGATACTTTAAGTTATTTAAAGGAAAAATCAGTTTAAGTGCAGTAGTTAGCCGTATTCCTCGGCTTAGTTGCTCATCTAGTCCAGAAGGAAGAATAATTAAACGCTGCAGAAAAGTACTTCTTTAATCAAATTAGCCATCCTACAATAGCATAGAGGTTCCCAAAGGACACCTCAAGGCATACAAGTTCTAAATTTAGTAAAAGTAAAAGTAGTTTTGTATGGTCGTTAAATATAATGATTTTACATTTTTAAAACATGTAATGCATGAGTTATAATAGTAATTTTATACATGAAAATAACTACCATGCAATCCTAAAATAAAACATCCCAGAGAGCAAGTAATCTCATACACAAAAGAGAGCTAAGCAGCTAGTAAGTACCCAAAATCAATGATCATGTGGGCGTCAACAATCTGACACGAACCCACATAAAACAAAGTATGTCTGAAACTAGCAAAAAAAACAAAACAACAAACTACATCCCTGAGCCGAGGCAACAACAATGGCCCACACTGCCGCACAAGCACTCCAAAACGAGCACCGAAGAGTCAGCTACTGCTCTGAACCTGAGGCATTCCAAAGACAGAACACCTCAGCAAGAAAGTACAAGTGATGCCAAAAGAAATAAGCCACAAGTACAAAACTAAAGGGGTACCAACCCAAGACCAAAGAAAAGTACATAAACAGGTACAATAATAGGGTGCAAAAGTAAAAGATATAAACATATGTGAAGCGTCACGTACAACAAATTACCCTAAACGCATATAAGGGAGAACAGATCGAGATTTAACCATTGGAGGAGAAACAAACCCCTATTAGCCACCTGTGGTCAACTCCACCTAAAACAACACGGGCGAGGTGATCAACTCATCTGGACACAACCCCAAAGACAATTATCCATTTAAATGTGAGGGAGACAAAACACTCCACCAAACACCGCAAATGCCCAAAAACCCGGTAGAGCTCCACAAAGTACTAATAGGATATCAAACGTTACGGCGGTAGATTCACCCACTAATAACACCCGCAACGAAGATAAACCTGGAAGGAAAACCCCATAATGATCTGAGTTTAGAGCTCAGAGGCACACCACAACCTAATCCGGGCCTGGAGGCTTGTCTCGCCCCACGACATCGCACGAAGAAAAACCATGATAGACATCTCAAGTCAACAACGACACGTCGGATTCTACTAGACAATCCTAAAATGAGAAGCAGTTGATCAACCTTTAGGAAAGATTTCATGGTCCTATACAACTCTTAAAACATCCTTCATAATAGTTATGAATGATTAAAAACCATCGTTTGAATATTTTCACCGAATTTCTACAACACTTACAAGATTAAATTATCATAACAAAACTAATAACACAAGTGGATTCAATGGAAAAAAGTTAAATATATCTACAATGGAAAGGACATTAGTGCAGAAAATTAAAGAACAAGGAGATTTATAGTTATCATCAAGATTGGAAAGAAGAGGGAAAAGGGAAAACCACCACTTACCTTGGTATCGCCGGAAAAACTCCTTAAAATCATTCCTTGTCGTAGATCGGGGCTAAAGAAGACGAGGGGAGTCAAAATACAATAAGAAATAGCCACGATACAAGTTAGGGGCAAAAACTCTAATGACAAAAACTCAAGAAATGTAGAAGATCTTACCATGATGTCGTAGCATACGATGAGGGCTTTCTGTATCTATGATGGGTTCGCGATTTCGAGCACCGAAGCACCGTCGATGGCCACCGGAAGAAGTACGGACAGACAACCTCTTTCTCGCTCATGCCGCTCTGGATCGGGAGGTAGACAAAAATCCCGTTCGGTTAAAAGGTGAAGAAGACGAAGGTATTTATACTAAGCGTGATAACATGATAGGCGTGGAAGGAACAGAGAGAGGCGGTGGAGAAGCAGAGACTGCAGGAGGAAGAGAGGAGTGACTTGAACCATGCCCGTCCCAGGACATAGAGAGTGTCCTCCAAGAGAAGCGACGGGGTGACTTGAACCATGCCCGTCCCAAGCACCAGGGACGGTGAACCATCCGGCACACAAACCAGGGGTAGGCGGTCATGCATTTCAAGGAGAGAGAAGCAATGAGGGTTGCCAGTCATATGATTCGTAGCACCCGAGTTAATCAGCCATTTACCTTGGGTAACGACGTGGGCACTACCTGAAGTCATGGCCACAGAGGCAGACGGCCGAGAGGTGGCGGAGGTAGAGTAAGGAGCTTCACCGGAAGGGCGAAGATGAAGATGTTTCTGCCAGCAGCGATCAACAGAATGACCGGTATGACCACAGTGAGAGCAGAGGAACCTGGAGGAACCATGCCCGCCTGAGTGTCCACGGCCACTAGGACCCCCCCCCCCCCCCCCCCCCCCGCTGAGCCTGGTGAGCATAGGAGTCCTGGGAAGGAGGGTAGGCCAACAGAGGCCGCTGGAGCAGCGAAGTAACAGCGGCAATGCAAGCCGTGGTGGCATCCAAAGTAGGAGATTCCGCCACACCCAAGATCTGCTGGCGGATCATATCATAGGAATTGGGAAGACGGAGAAGATAACAAACAACCAAGAATTCCTGGAAGTGTTTGTGCTGGTCGGCCAAGTCCGCGGAGAAGGGGCGATTCTGTAGGATCTCTGCGCCAAGAGCCTTAACCTGCTGGTAAGCCGCAGCAGGAGACATAAAGGGCGGGCGAAGATGTCCGCATAAAGAGTATAAATACGGGACGTCTGCCCCCCCCCCCCCCCTTTGAATAGAGAGCAGCGAGGTGAAGCCAGGCGGCCTTGACCGTCTCATTATGGCGAATGATGGGAAGGCACTCATCAGAGAGGCTGTTGGCCAGCCAAGTGCGGACATGGGCATCACTCGCATCCCAGTCATCAAATTCAGGAGAGTTGAGAGGAGGAGGGTCATCGGTGAGGTGATGACGCTTGCGCTGAGAGCGAAGAAGAAAGGTGAAAGAAACGCTCCAATCGGGATAGTTGGAGCCAACAAGCTTGGAAAGCGTGTCAAGGTTTCCCGAAGGAGTAGGAGGAGGAGGAGCTAAAGGAGTGGTGGAGGTAGAGATAACGGGGGTGGAGAGACCGGAAGTGTCCATAGAGAAGGCAGGAAACCGCGCGAGAAGAAGAGAAGCCGCGGGGAGAGAAAAAAAGGAGAGCAGGTCGCATGACCTAAGGCGGAGGCCGGGACACAAGAAAGAAACCGCAGCGAACAAGGACGAAACCGCAGCGAGCTAAAGAGAAGAAGTTGCAGCGGCCCTGTGGTAGAACACCAGCGGCCAGGAAGCAGACCAAGGCACAGGGTAAGATGTCGCGCTAACTAAAAAAGTCCGAGCGAACAGAAGAGAAGAGGAAGGAAAGGACCCGAGAGAACAGGTCGAGAATAGACTGAAGAAAGGCGCGCGAACAGGGAGAAGCAGCTCGAACAACACAGCATTCAGAAGAGAAAACAAGCCGCGAGAACAGGTCGCGGAAAGAAGAAATAAGCCGCACACGCAGAGAGAGCTTAGTCAGGGGGAAAGTACCGAGTGCTTTGATAACATGTTAAAAGTAGCGAACACGCAGCTAACAAACGGACAGAAATTTGAATAATTGAAATTTTATTATCCAAAAAAGATATCATTTACAAAGGTATGACCTCCCTTTTATAGAATGGAGGAGATATGAGAGAGTACAAACAAACAATGTGGGTCTAAACATGTACAGGGCTGAGTGGCTAGAAATTAAAGAGACCGCAAAGGCCGCACGGTTAGACAGATGGGTTAACCGCTCGGCAACTCCAGCAGGATAAGAACATGCCGCAATAGGAGACAGATAGACCTCCCGGTCTACAGGCTTCTGAGTGAGGCCGCCATACCGCGCCGACTACAAACAGCAACCGTCTGAATATGAACCTGCTGGGAATTAACCGCTAGACCGCGCAGTCAACAAATCGCCAGACAAGACCGCAAGTCCGCCCGGTCTAATACTTCAACAAAAACTAAACACAAATGCTGAGTATGCTCCTCAACATTACGGGAATACACCAAGATATCATCTATAAACACAATAACAAATCGGTCCCAGAAGTCCTTAAACACCCTATTCATCAAATCCAAAAATCGCAGAGGGTGCATTGGTCAAACTGAAAGACATCACCAAAAACTCATAATGTCCATGCCGCGAACGGAAAGCGGTTCGTGGAATATCAGCCTCACGAATTCGCAACTGGTGGTAGCCTGAACGAAGATCGATCTTTGAAAATACTGAACTACCACACAACTGATTGAACAGATCATCGATCCTTGGAAAGGGAATCCTATTCTTAATGGTTACTTTGTTCAATTCTAAACAATCAATGCATAGCCTCATCGATCCATCTTTCTTCTTTACGAACAAAACCAGTGCACCCCACGGAGAAGAACTTGTTCTAATAAAATCACACCTCAGCAACTCATCGAGCTGAGTACGTAAGTCATCCAACTGAAGCGGAGCCATACGGTATGGTGCCTTAGAAATCGGGAGAGTACCTGGCTCGAGGTCTATCACAAACTCCACCTCTCTCTCTGGAGGAAGTCTTGGAAGACTATCAGGAAATACATCTGGAAACTCTCGCAAGACGTGGCATAACAAAAGTTGTTTCCAGAGCAGAAATAGAAACTAAAAATGCCTCGCAACCAGACTCTATAGCATGACAAGCATGTACCGCAGAAATGACAGGGGAAACCCTTTCTTGAAATCCATAGACACTCATAGGTTGGTCGTTGTCCATCCTAAAATCCAATCACTTTGACTTTCACTGGATGACTTCATCGTACTTGGACAACCAGTCCATGCCAAAAATCACGTCAAAATCTGCCAGATCTAACACCATCAGATCCGCAAAGACAAGAAAGTAACCTATACAAATAGGGCATCTTTGAATTCCCTGATTTGATATCACCAGATTTCCGGAGGGAAGCTCGACATTGAAGGAATCCTCTAACTAAACCACGTCCAAACGATGTCTATTTACAAAACTCCGCACCACAAAGGAATGGGTGGCACCCGAATCGGAATGGACGTGCGCCCACCTATTCCGCACCTTAAACACCCCTAAAACAATAGCATACATAACTAAACGAATGAAAACTATAACAAACAATGGAGAGTAAAAGCCAAGCTAGAATCTAACCTAATATCACTTGTGTAGAGGTTTGAGCAACCTCTCTAGTCACCATATTTAGCTTTCCTTTCCCTTTGTCCTAGTTTGGTGGCGGCAGCAGAGCTCGAAGTGGGGCAGGATGTAGTACGGACTGAGCCTGGGGGCACGAAGACTTCTGGTGTCCCTTCTGCCCGCAATGGAAGCAAATCCTTTCTTTTATCCAGCAATAACTCACATCATGCCCCATCTTTGAATAGTATGAGCACACCAGATCTCCCTTGGGTGCTCCTTGGATGGCAAGCACCTACTGCTGCTTCTGAGTAGCAGTCCTCTTGAAACAGCTCTTGTAAGGGTGTTCAGGTCGACCATAGAAGCTACAAATTTCCCTACTTCTCTTCTTTGATGAAGGGTCAGATGCCCTAGACCTTTCATCTTCAACACCTTTCCTCTTCTCTTTTCTCGCTGTAGCACCTCGGTTCTTAGCGTTTTCAATCGCCCCCACTTTCTGTGCAGCTTCCACTGCCTTAGCATAACTGTCAGCTCTATAAGCACATGCCCACTGCTGGACATAGATTCTTAGTCCTCCCAGGAAACGTTTCATTCGACCCTCCTCAGAAGCTACCAAATCAGGAGCAAACCTACTCATTTTGCTAAACTCAATCTCGTATTCACTCACACTGATTTGTCTCTGCTTCAAATGCAAGAAATTGTTCATCAATCGGTCTTGCTCGACCGATGGTAGAAAGTTTTTCAGCAGCATCTTCTTGAAGGACTCCCAAGAACATCCTTCCGCCAAACTTTCCTTCTCTCGAATCCACCAGGTCTTTGCTAGTCCTTTTAGCTGGTAGGCCGCAAGCATCACACTCTGGGCTTCAACAATCCCAGAATACTTAAACATCTCATCCATTGTGATAATCTAATAATCCAAAACCACGACACTCCCGTCATAAGTGGGAGGTATCAATCGCTCGAAATGCGATATAAGGTTCATCTCTGGAGGTAACGTCACCGAGGGCACTAGAGTGGTAGGGGTATCAGGAATGGCTTGTCCCAAGGCAGGATCTTGCACTAAAGGTTGCTGCACGGGAGCGGCAGACAACAAGGACTGAATTTGCGATTGTATTGCAACTAATTGTCTCAACAGAGCCTCATTGCTCTAACGCAGACTCTCGATAATCGCATCACTTTGTGATCCTGATGACTCGCCCTCCTACTGGGGAGTCGACCTCATTGCAACATGCTTTGGCGGCATTTCTAAAAGGCAAACAAATAACTCATCAAAATCCTAGCTTACAACTAAGCCACAACACTAGTTCAGACCATACTGAAAGACACTTGCCTAAGCTGCAACTTGTTCTTGGATTTTATAATGATGATATGTCCCAGTTAGGATGATATCCTCTCATCCTATTTACTTATGTGCCTATGATATGAATTCATGAATTCTTCATTCTTCTTTAAAATCATGTGTGTACATGTGTCATCATATTAACCTGAACTTAGCACGTGTGCTTATGTGATGATGTGCTATGTATGTGGTGCTATGCACTCTAAAAAGGCCTTAATATATGCATGAGAGGCGCACACATGAAATGTTATGTATCCCATACTACATAACATCGCATGAACCGAGAAAAGGAAATGTGCTAATGGGCACCCATGTGATGATGGTTATGCATCCCATACTACAGAACTGTCACATGTTGCTTCCTATGGTGGATCCATATACAAACACATATTATGAATCCCATACTACATAATATGCCCCATATACTTCTTATCATGCTATGAGTGTAATGATTATGCTTCGGTTAAGGCGTACTGATGACACATCGATGTGTATATGTAAAAGAAAGAAGGAAACAAACTTAATGAGATTGGCTAGTTCGACCAACTTGTCAAACCAACCTCCCTCTGATACTAACTATCACAACCTGCATTTTTCACCGCCAAAAGGAGTATCAGAGTAAGGGAAAAAATGCACGTCATGATGCCACGTCAGCAGGGGATAACTATGGGCGCTTAGGCAAAACACCTACTTAAGCAAGAAGAAAGATTCTTTAAGTTATTTAAAGATAGAATCAGTTTAAGTGTGGTAGTTAGCCATATCACTCGGCTTAGTGGCTCATCTAGTCCACAAGGAAAAATAATTAAACGCTGCGGAATAGTACTTCTTTTATCAAATTAGGCATTTTACAAGTGCATAGAAGTTCCCAAAGGACACCTCAAGGCATTCAATTTCTAAATTTAGTAAAAGTAAAAGTAGTTTTGTACGGTCGTTAAATATAATGATTTTACATTTTTAAAACATGTAATGCATGAGGTAATAATAGTAATTTTATACTTGAAAATAACTACCATGCAATCCTAGCATAAAATATCCCAGAGAGCAAGTAATATTATACAGAAAAGAGAGCTAAGCAGCAAGCAAGTACCCAAAATCAACGATCCTGTGGGCGTCAACAATCTGGCACGAACCCACATAAAATAAAGTATGTCTGAAACTAGCAAAGAAAACAAAACAACAAAATACCTCGCCGAGCCGAGGCAACAATAATGGCCCACACTGTCGCACAAGCACTCCAAAACCTGCACCGAAGAGTCAGCTACAGCTCTGAAACTGTGCCATTTCAAAGACAGAATACCTGAGCAAGAAAGTACAAGTGATGGCAAAAGAAATAAGCCACAAGTACAAAAGTCAACGGGTACCAACCCAAAACCAAAGAAAAGTACATAAACAGGTACAACAGTAGGGTGCAAAAGAAAAAGAGAAAAACTTACGTGAAGCATCACGTACAACAAATTACCCCAAACGCACAAGGCTATAAGGTAGAACAGATCAAGATTTAACTATTGGAGGAGAAACAAACCCCTATTAGCCAGCTGTGGTCAACTCCACCAAAAATAACACGGGCGAGGTGGTCAACTCATCTGGAAACAACCCAAAGACAATTATCCCTATTAATACGAGGGAGACTAAACACTCCACCAAACACCGCAAATGCCCAAAAAATCGATAGAGACCCACAAAGTGCTGATAGGGAGATCAAACATTGTGGTGGGGGATTCACCCACTAATAACACCCGCAACGAAGAAAAACCCGGAAGGAAAACCCCGTAACGATCCGGGTTTAGAGCTCAGAGGCACGCCACAACTCAATCGGGCCCTGGAGGCTTGTCTAGCCCCACGACATCGCCATAAAGAAACACCATGATAGACATCTCAAGTCAACAACGACACGTCGGATTATACTAGAAAATCCTAGAATGAGAAGCGGTTGATCAACCTTTAGGAAAGATTTCACGGTCCTAAACCACTTTTAACACATCCTACAAAATAGTTAGGAATGATTAAAAACCATCGTTTGAACATTTTCACCGAATTTCTACAGCACTTACAAGATTAAATTATCATCACGAAACTAATAACACAAGTGGATTCAATGGAAAAAGATAAATATATCTACAATGGA
This sequence comes from Platanthera guangdongensis, assembly GCA_039583875.1. Classification (NCBI taxonomy): domain Eukaryota; kingdom Viridiplantae; phylum Streptophyta; class Magnoliopsida; order Asparagales; family Orchidaceae; genus Platanthera; species Platanthera guangdongensis. Next base: position 123,743,162 of record CM077151.1, read on the forward strand.
AAGGACATTAGTGCAGAAAATTGAAGAACAAGGAGATTACCAGTTATCATCATGATTGGAAAGAAGAGGGAAAAGGGAAAATAACCACTTGCCTTGGTTTCGCCGGAAAAACTCCTTAAAATCATTCCTTGTGGTAGATCGGGGCTAAAGAAGAGGAGGGGAGTCAAAATCCAACAATAAATAGCCATGATAGAAGTTAGGGCCAAAACCCTAACGAGAAAAACTCAAGAAATAGGGAAGATCTTACCACGATGGTGTAGCACACGACGAGGGCTTTCTAGATCTAGGATTGGTTGACGATTTTGAGCACTAGAGCACCGTCGACGGCCACCGGAAGAAGTCTGGACGGACAACCTCTTTCTCGCTCATGCTGCTTTGGATCGGGAGGTATACAAAAATCTCGATCGCTTAAATGGTGAAGAAGAAGAAGAAGGCATTCATACTAAGAGTGATAACAGGATAAACAACATAATAGACCGGCTTCGGCTGAATTGGTTTTCCCGATTCAGAAGGAATGGCTTAATCGAGTACTAAGGAACGATTACTCGAGTACTATAAGGGGATTAATTGAGTACTAAGACGACAACTCGAGTACTGAAAGGCGATTACTCGAGTACTAAGACCACTACTCGAGTACTGCAAGGGGATTACTCGAGTACAAGGCGACAACTCGAGTACTCCAAGAGGGTTACTCGAGTACAAGGCGATTACTCAAGTACTGAAGGCAGAACTACTCGAGTACAAGGGAAGAATCTCTCGAGTACCAGGATGGAGAATTACTCGAGTGCTATAACACGACTCTAGTGCAGAAGGGGAGTACTCAAGTACTAGCAAGTTACTTGAGTTATAGAAGGTAGACACGACTCGAGTACAACAGAAGGACCACTTGACTACCAGGAAAATAGTACTCGAGTACTAAAGAAGGAATATCTCAAGTACACCAGAGCTTCTCGAGATCAACGGCACTTCTCGTGAATACAGAGAAAAATTTCTCGAGTTCAGGCAGGGCATTACTCGAGTACAAGAAAAGGCCTACTCGGGTACAACAGGTAATTCTTGAGAATAAGGAGATACTTCTCGAGTAACAGACATGCATTACTCAAGTACTGAAGATAGGTAACTCGATTACTTGAAGATATTTCTCGAGAACTCCAGGTCCTCTTGAGAACTGAGCAGGATAGATTTGAAAATTTCGGATTGTCTTAAATTTTGGGATAAAGGGCAGACTCTAAGAAATTAGCAGGGGATACAACCCTAGAATCCGACGTACCATTCTTGAGACAATATCAACAAATGCTCACATAATCAGAAATCATCACAAAGATCCAAACACACGCCGAGACTCCAAAATGCTTGGGTCGCAATAAAACTGGACAAGATCAAAACCTCAAAACTCATTCCTTTATTAAGGAAAAGCTTCTAATCCCAACAGAATAATACTGGTAAAACAGACCCAATAGACACAAAAATGCACAAACGGTGCAGTGCCAACATCAAAACAGAGAAGGGTAATGCCCTGACGTCATAATTATGACGTCGACAGACCAAATAATAACACCAGAAAACCAAGGGCATTACATCTCAGACTGAATATGTGTTGCTGGAAGAAAATCTTGAATAAGAAGAATATGAACAAGATGTTTCTTTGTCTCTATCTCTTGTTCTCTGATTACAGATTTTCTCTTTCGTCTTCCCTTGTTCTTCTTCAAAAATTTTCTGGCATTCTTCTGAAAAATTTTCTTTATGTATTGATTGTTGATTCAAACCCATTTTGAATTACAAATTCCTTGAAATCTTCTGCATAATTTTTGCGAGTTGGAACGACTGATTTTGTCTTGAATGTATTTCCCTAACTGTCGTAGTAAAAAAGGTAGAGTAATAAATCTATGATCCATAATTAATGCTGCCACGAAACAACTATATTTTTAAGAATATTGAGCATTAATTAACAGAGTATTACTGTCTTAGTATTTGAAATCAACTGCTTTAGTTGAACTGAGAAACTGCAGAGAAGATTAGATGAACAGAACCTAGAAGGAGTTAGTCGAACTCAGCAAAGATTTCATCTACTAGAGCTCCAAGGTCGTCGAACAGATTATTCTTCTTCGTCGAGCTGAACTCCAAGATCTTCAAACAGAAAATATACTTGCCAATCTGAGCTCCAAGTTTATCGAACTGAGAAGGCACTTCGTCGAACTGAGATTCTGAGGATGGATCAGAGTTTGTCGACCTCAGCTAGACTTTCGTCATGCTCAAATCAGAGAAGGAACTCTGAGTTCGTCGATCTGAGATCGATGATCGTCAAGCTGAGTTCAGCTATCGTCGAAAACATTTTCTGCAATCTTTAAATTGCGTTGTCTCTAAAGTCTTCGGTCTCTGAAGTCTTCTGAAGGTAGGTTTCAACAATCTAACCTAATGTAACTGACCATAACCCTGGAACTAACTTTTGACCCTAGACTATACATTTTGGGTCATCAATCCTAAGAGTGAACCTAGGCCAAATCACAAGTAGAGTTTCAATAAATTGCACGAGGCCTGCCAAAATGAGGAAATAAGTTTTCAAATATTTCACAACAACTCTCGCGTCATTGGTGGGCAGAGCATGCGCTTGTTCCCACCTTGAAATGTAGTCAACCACTACTAAAATATAACAATTTTTATAAGATGGAGGTAGAGGGCCTATAAAATATATTCCCCATAGATTGAATATTTCGCATTCTATAAATAAGTTTTGAGGCATTTCATCCCGACGGGAAATATTACCTGACCGTTGGCCGCAATTACAAGTGTTTACCAATTTCTGAGCATCTTTGAATGAAGTGGGCCAAAAGAAGCACGCTACAAGCAATTTCCGCGCAGTCCGGTTTACTTGATAATGTCCGCCAATTTGTCCTTCGTGGAAGTGTCGGAAGATTTTGACACCTTTCTCGCCCGAAATACATCTTCTAATTAATTGGTCCACACAGACTCGTAATAAAAATGGATCTTCCCAAAAATAGTTTTTCAGGTTTGAAAAGAGTTCATTCTTTTGCTGACTTGAAAAACTTTTTGGAAGGACTCGAGCCACTAAATAATTGGCCAAGTCTGCAAACCAAGGAGTAAAGGAATTCGTTACTATTTCTTTGGCGAGGAGGCGTTCTTCTAGGAATTTGTCCTCAATGTCGGACTCCACTAGCATATCTGTAGCAGTATTCTCTAATCGAGGAATATGATGAACCGTCAAGTTCTCTGTGCCTTTTTAATCTTAGATCTCCATGTCAAATACTTGTTGGAGGAGAATCCAGCTTAGTAGAAGGGGTTTGGCATCTTCTGTAATCAGTAGATATTTTAAAGCAGAATGATCAGTAAAAACTATAACTTTAGATAGCGTTATATATGATCGAAACTTATCAAAAGCGAATATAATTTCCAGTAGTTCCTTTTCTGCGGTGGTGTAGTTGGCTTGTGTAGATGTGTGCGTTTTACTTGCAAAATAAATAGGATGAAAAATACTTATTTATGTGTTGTCCTAATACAGCTCCTACTGCATAATCGCTTGCATCACACATTAATTCAAATGGAAAGGACAAATCAGGTGCTACTAGAATAGGAGAATTGATAAGTTTTTCTTTTATAAAGTTGAATGCGGTTAAGCATTCGCTATCAAAAATAATGGGGGATTCTTTTTCTAGGAGGTGGGTCAACAGTTTTGTAATTTTGGAAAATTTTTGAATAAACCATCTACAGAAACCGCGTGGCCTAAAAAATATCATATAGCTTTTACATTTTTAGGTGGGGGAAGTTTTTCACTAATTTCTATTTTGGCCTTATCGACCTCGATTCCCTGGATAGAAATTTTATGACCGAGAACTAAGCCTTCTCGGACCATAAAGTGACATTTCTCCAAGTTTAGTGCTAAATTCATGTCTTCGTAGCGTTGAAGAATACGAGTGAGGTTATTTAAACAAATATGCAATGAGTCTCCGAATACGGAAAAATCGTCCATAAACACCTCCATAACATCTTCTACTAACTTGCCAAATATTACGAGCATACATCTTTGAAATGTTGTAGGTGCATTGCAAAGGTCAAATGACATTCTTCTATATACGAAGTTGCCGAAGGGGCAAGTAAACATGGTTTTCTCCTGATCTTTGAGGGCGATAAGGATTTGTAAATACCCCAATAGACCACTAAGATAACAATAATATGTGTGGACAGAGAGCCGCTCCAAAATTTGATCGATAAATGGTAGTGGATAGTGATCATTTTGGGTGACATCATTTAATTTTTGATAGTCGACGCACATCCTCCAACCCGTAACAGTACAAGTTGGAATTAATTCCTTATTAGTCTTTGGCACTACCGTTATGCCACACTTTTTCAAGACGACGTGCACGAGACAAACCCACGTACTGTCTAAAATCAGGTAGATAATCCATGCATCCAGAAGTTTCATTACGTAATTCTTAACGAAATCCTTCATATTAGGATTAAGTCGTCATTGGGGCTTGATGGATCTGCGTGGATTATCTTCGAGAAATTTTTTATGTGTACAGAACGAGGGGTTTATCCCCCTAAATATCAGAATTCTGCAATGTAATTGCATGGCGATGTTGTTTTAACACTTCCACTAAACCGGAAGTCTCTGAATCATTTAACTTTGAAGAAATAATAAAAGGGAGTTTTGAATTTTCTTTGAGAAAAATGTATTTTAAATGATTGGGAAGTGGTTTAAGCTCGAGAGTTGGTGGTTCTTCGCGGGGTGTCTTTAGTTTGAAATTTTTAGAAGTAATGGGTTCATAAGGAAATTTTTGAGATATTTCATTTGAAAAGGGTAAGTTTGCTAAATCCATTTCTTCCAAAGTTTTAGAAAATTTGTGAGAAAGAGAAAAACCATTTTCCTCAAAAGTGGCTTCCCACTGAAAGTAAGAATCGTCATTTGAAAGCAAATTCCGCATAGAGGGATATATATTAATCGTAACCTCATTATCTCCAACCCAAAGGAGGAGTCTAGCGTTACATCAATTAGAGCGCGAGAGGTGGCGAGAAAGGGGTGACTGAGTATAATGGGTACATTGGCGTCCTCCTCGATGTCTAGGATAACAAAGTCTACCCGGAAGATAAACTTGTCAACCTTGATCAAAACATCCTCCATTATCACTATCAGATATTTTATAGAATGATCTGCTAATTGGATGCACATTTTGGTTGGGCTTGGAAAACCCAATCCTAGTTTTTTAAAAAGCGAGTAGGGCATTAAGTGAATACCAGCGCGTAAATCTGCTAAGGCGTCTTTTATTAATAAATTACCAAAAAGGCAAAGGATTGAAAACCATCCCGGATCATTTAGTTTTTTGGGTTAATTTGTTTAATAAAACTGTGAAACATTCAGTGTTAAGTGAACTCGCGCTATATCCTCGAGTTTCTTCTTATTCGAAAGTAACACTTTAAGATATTTTGTGTATTTGGACATCTGTGCGATTGCATCGCAGAAAGGAACATTAATTTGTATTTGTTTTGAAATTTGTAAAAAAATTTATAATCCTCGTGTGGCCGTTCATTAATTAGTTTAGAAGAATAGGGTAAAGATGGTGGAGAAATACGCGGTGTAAAATAAGAAGACGAAATAATAGGAGGTGGGGTAGAAACTCTTACCTCAGATTCAGATTCTACTTTGTTTGGTGACTGTACCTCCTTTCCACTTCAAAGTATGATTCTGTGGGCATTCTCCCGCGGATTTGACTCTGTATTTCCTAGTAAAGCTCCAGGTTGGTGCTCCAATAAAATATTTGAAATCTGTCCAATTTGAGATTCCAAATTTTTAATTTATCCGGTTAGGTTTGGGATATTCGACTCATTTGTGACGATATATTTAGTAAAGATATCTTCTATCAGGGCATGTCGTAGTGGCTGTGATTATGGTGGCGGTGGTTGTGGTGCAAATCTAATTGGATTTGCATTAGGTGGGCGTTGAGCATTATTGGGGTTGCTTCATGATAAAATCGGATGATTCCTAAACACTGGACTATATTTATTTTATACGAATTAATATTTGGGCTATAGTAAGGAGGTCGATATGGATTCCCCATATAATTGACTTGATCTTCGATTATATTATAATTTGTTGAATTCCAAGGAGTGGCGGAGGAAGCAGACATCCTCGCTACTTGCCTAGTTATACTTTCTACTTAAAGTGCTAAATTTGAAGAAGCGTCGAGCTCGTAAAACCCAGCGGGTTTGTTAGTGCGTGACCTAAGCACGTTCCATTGGTAGGAATTCATTGCCATTTCATCAAACAAAGCTTGAGCGTCCTCTGGGGTTTTATTATTTAATGTTGCCCTGATGGCAACATCAATCTTTTTTCTGGTTTGTAAATTCAAACCATTATAGAATGTCTACACTTGGAGCCAAGCCGGCAGTGCATGATGTGGACCCCTACGTAAAATTCTTTAAAGCATTACCAAGTCTCATAGAGAGACTCAAACTCACCCCGAATAAAGGATGAAATATCCGTACTTAATTTACTAGTTTTAGCAGATGAAAAGTACTTAGTTAAAATCTTTTCGGTCATATCCTCACAGGTAGTGATGGAGCCTCTAGGTAGAGAACCCAACCACTGCTTGTCTTTCGTCCATAAAGAAAATGGAAATAAACGCAAATAAATGGAATCATCAGTGATGCCATTTATTTTAAATGTATCGCATATTTCTAAGAAATTTGACAGATGAGTGTTAGGATCTTCATCTGGCAATCCATCAAATTGTATTGAGTTTTGAATCATTTGGATTCTGCTAGATTTTATTTCAAAGTTATTATTAACAATCGTAGGGTGAACTATACTTGATCTGGTGCCATTCAAGTTCGGCCGCGCATAATATGACATAGTCCTTTGTAGGGCCGTGAGTGGAATTTTTTCTGCCATAGCTTCTACGTGCGTGGTTCCGATAAACTCTTCCAGATTTATTGCTTGGTCACGAGATCGAAGGCACCTGTGATAGGTGCGCTCGATTTCAAGATCAAAACCAAAATTATGATCAATTAGAGAGTTTCGTCGAGTCATGCAATAAAAAACTATTATATAAAAAAAATTAAAAAAAGTTTTCTTTTTATATTTATTTATTTATTTATTTTTGAACACAAAATAAAAAGGCAAAAATAAAAATGTTGTTAATGAAACTAGTTTTTTATAAAAACAAAGGTTTTGTAATCAGAGAATTTGTAGTGTGTTTATTTTTATAAAAATAGTGTTTTTTAATAACAACTAAGATAAAAGTAATAGTAATTCCTTTTTATTTCAAATTTCAACATAAAATGATCTCCGACTACGACACCAAAAACTTGATAAGTAAAAAACTAATTTTGGAGATAGTCAAAATAAAAAATTAAATTGGATTTATAAATTAGGCATTCTATATTCTATCTCTTTTTTTACTTATGTACTTCGATTAAGGAAAGCGTACCTATCGAGTAATAGTATAGCATTTTAAAATATCAAGGTCGTATTTTTCCACTTATCTGTGTCAAGTACTCTACTTTAAGGAGTGGAACTATTATTTTATCAAAAAGATTTAAGTGTTTGTTTTGAAAATGAAAATAAAAGTAACACGTTGGGTTTTGAAAATAGATGAGCTAGAGAGCCCTCGATTTTTGATTTACCTTGCAAAAAACTTTTTTAATAAGATAAACTATACTTTTTATTAATTAAAATACTTGACCATGGAGGTTCCCTAAAATGAGTGCACATATATCAAGGATGTATCCACCTATGATTTTGTACTTTGACTGAACTTTTGTATCTATTGTAAAAATACATTAATTCACGCTTTACGTTGTGAATCCTTCTATTGAACTCCTACTAGTTTTTGAAGGTTCAACCTGGGAGTCTTACATTCATCTCTTTTGAGAATGAGGCGCTGTTTCTCTTTACCTAGAAATGATCAATGTCTTGGTAAATCTTATGTTTTTAATTTAGAAGGGTTTTTAAAATGCAGAACTAATATCCTTCCCAAAGACCATCTCAATCGAGTGCTAAAAAGTTCTTAGCATCTCATCCGGATGGGGTTGGTAGTAAAAGAATTGCGAAGAAAGAAAGAAAGTACTAACGCACACACCCTGTCTCAACAGAAATGGAACTAAGTTACAATTTATAAGAATTGAAGAAGTACTTGAAAACTGAAATTTTATTACTTAAAAAAGTGTTACCCACTAGGAAACCCAAACAAGGGTTCAAAAAATATCACTCAAAAGCTACTCATAAGCACTATATAGAACTATGTGGAACTCTACCAGTTATCCTTAAACTTCAGCCCTAGCCCACCTTTTATAGGCGAAAAATTTGAGGTACATGCCCCTGACACGCCCCCTAGGATGTATCGTTGACGTGGCAGCTCTGGATAGAATTTTCGAAGGCTTTTAGATTGGATTGACCATGTACACGTGCGTGACTTGAGGGTCACGGGCGTGTAATCCCGACGTGACTGCGCTTGCTGTCCGAAATCTGCCGAACTATTGGAACTACTAGTTTTAAAGTTACATGCCCTAGGTCATGGGGGTGACTTTGGGGCGTGACATTGAATTTTTGCCAAATTACCCAAAATGTCTAGAAAAACCAATAAGGCACAAAAACAGATTAAGTTAGAACTAAAAGTAAAAAAAGGATTATTTAAATATTTACATATTATAATTACAATTTTTTATTAAAATAAAACAAATTTATAACCTAAAATATGTATATTTTGCTACTCATCAGGAGCATAAATGAGACATGTGAGACCTTGCAATGCTGCGAGTTGTCGCATGTGATAGGTGGAATGGCCAATTTTGCCTTAGAAACATTGGTACGGGAAGCTAGGCAGAGCTAAACAAGATTTTTCTGTGATAAAGTCATATCATGATTGCGGCTAGGATGTAGAAGGTTAACGACAAACAAATTCATTCTTCCAAATAGAAGTTGCGAGTGGAAGGAATTCATTATAGACAATAAGTGATGGACTGGGACCGAGTTTTAAGTTTCACTCACGATGTAATAAAGCGCTGGGAAAAGGTCCCTCTCGCTTGCGCGTAGTTGGGACTTATCATTACATGAAAAACATTGAACGTGCGTGCGAGATCAGCCTAGTTGTAAGTAAGGCACAAGTGTGAGGTAATAGACCTAAGCGCAACAAATGGTTGGTTCGCAATAAAGTTCGACACGTTCGCACAATGAGAATTTAAATACCATAACCAAATAAACTTAGACTCATTGGCATGACATGAGCAAAAAAAAAATTATCATACAAAGAAAGCAACGCTTCAAAAACATAGTTGGTGTATATGATTATCAATTTGTTCACAAAGTATTTCTCTCCCCCAAGTATATAAGAATGAAAGGATGGAAAATAACACAACAAGAAAAGTGTCGAGTGCCAAAAATATTTCTAATTTACAGTCTACTTTGCTTGCCTCCATTACCACTGTCGTTACCATCCCCATCATCCCCATAGGTCTCATCATCAAAAAGCGAGTCAAAGTCTTCTTCCGATGAGTCGACCAAGAGGAACAGCTCAGGGACCAGGTCCTTGGTGGTGATCCTCTCGTAGTCAGCCTTTAGGAAGTCGAGAGTCTACATCATTGGAAGCGTGTGCTCATCGGCTTTGATGGTGGTGGATCTCATCATCTTGTCAACATCTCGCTCAGGGAATAATTTTGCTTTGGCAGCCCAGTGGGATGACTCGTCGTGAGTTGACGGGACAAAGGAGGAGACCAATCAGGAGACATCAGTTTTTTGGTCCCTATTCTCCCTTCTAGATAGGTCACGCACGCACGGTTAATTGGCAGTGGCAACATCCTATAAAAGCGAGTGGGGATTGGTTAAAATAGCGAGAGGTAGTTTTTATGCTCTCAGGGAGAGTCAAGGACGCATCACTCCATTAGATCTTGACTCCATGAGTTTCTTGATAGTCGCCAGCCTGAGCGCTAGCCCTTTCTCCTATTCAACCACAACATCCCATACAACTTCGACTCAGTGCCAATCCGTGAAAAGATGTAGGTTGTCACGCGAGTTCATTTGGGCGAGCTCCAGTGATTGCAGTTGCGCACATGTGCTCTCACAGGCTATGGTCTAAGTAGATAGGTCGGCATACTTTGTCACATCCCTCCAACCATAGAGCCCAAAGTTGAGGGCATAAGCGTGCCCGCTGGAGGGCTCCGCTCTTACTAGAAGGGGGAACAGGGTGGAGATTGAGGCCGGTTAAACTTCTCATCCTAGAGAACCATCGGCCCTCTAGAGCTGTCTTTGACCTTTTTCCACAATCCTAAATTGGGGTGCGAGTCGTGTTGCACTTCCTCCCGCCTTTGTCGTCCTGGCCCGGTAGGGGATTCCGGCACCTCTACACGACATCCCCCTTGAGGAGCCTTCTCAACTCCTTTATCCTTGGTCACCGTGGTTTTCTTCATTTTCTTTGGCAGGACTATAGAGGGATATGTGTCGTGGACGGAAGGTGCGTTCTTTTTTCTTCCACTGGAAGATGCGGAGGTACCCGGAACATTATTACAGGCCGCTGTGGCCATCTATGCTCGAACGGGTTCAGTTGTTGTCACCCTGACACTCACATAAGGAGGGTTCATGGGGACGACCCGTTCACCTACAACATGAAGAATTAGTTGTTATCAAGAAGAAGGTAAATAAATGGGAATGACAATGTTTAGGGGAAAGTAAGGGAGATGATACCTTCGCCAGGAGGCACCAAGTGCAGTGAGTTAATGTTTCTCCTCAGATAGGAGACCTCGAAGTTCTTCTATAAAAAGATTCTATGGAGCATCGTGTCTAGGACCCTAACCCGCATCACACAATAGGCTGCCTCATCCTACTAGATTAGCAAATAGGGTATATTCCAGAAGTTCCCTTTGATGAAGATGATCTTTGTGATGTAGTGGTGATGCTTATTGGTGGTGAAAGTCTTTGATTTCAAGGATAGCTAAATCACCTCGAGGGAGGGGGGATGAATCGGTTTCTTAGTCCTTAGTGACTTATCTTTTATTTTCTTTTCTTTAGTTTCTTTATTATTTTGTTGGATTTTGCTTTCATGATATGTAACCTGCAACACAACAAACACACAAAGCACAGAAAAGATTTATAGTGGTTCCCCTAATAAGGGTACATCCACTTTACCTCTCACCTATCCAACTATCTTGTTGGACTAGGCACTTCTCCAAAAATTCTGCTCCAAAGTGATTACACCTTAGATCCCTTAGGATCTCTCAGTCGCCTCCAAGACTTACAACTCAGCCACAAGGGCATACAACTCAGTGATCAGCAGACCACCTACCTCAGGACAAGGGCCCTACACTCAGGCTGGGAGAACAACCCTACATCAGATCCATTAGGTATACTACCATAGAGAGAATGACTCTCCTACAATATCAGGCACAAAGTATGTAAGACCCCCCCCCCTCCCGGATCCCAAAACACGGCAAGAAGGGGGTCTTATGCCCGGAACAGCCGCCTTGCGGTAGTATTAGCACACGGGCTAACTTCTACCACAAGACGCCTATTTCGCCGGCTATAACCAATATCAATATATACATGCCAAACTAACCATAATATAAAGAGGGAGAGAGAGAAGTCAAATCCACACCAAGCAATAATGTCCAAATAGTACAACAAATAGAGAAGCTAAAACATACTTCTACAATATCAGAGTATATCTATAAAATTGCACAAACGGGCTACATAAAAATCTCACAACACTCACATCCGTAACCGATGGTAGCGACGACACCGTAACATTAGGCCCTGTTGTCGTGGCCCGGCTGTTCTGCTGCAAAGTCTGCAGCTGCTATACCTACGGGGTGACCTCCTAAAAAGGAAGACGTAGCAACCGTTAGTCGAAAAGACTAAGTGACTTCACATCTGCTCCCCCGGCGACTCCTCGACACCGGGCGGAGAAAGGAACAAGGGTACAAGTATAATAAATTGTATAACAGGTACAAGCAGGTGGTAATGGTACAATAAGATTAATAGCATTAATTCTAGCAGTTCTATATAAACAATAATAAACTATCAAGTACAAGTATCTACAGCAGGAAAGTAACTTAACTTATAAGGACACCCATACAAGCTTATAAGTTAAGGATCGGGTTACATAAATGTAACTCATCGCATAATAGTGCCCATACAAACTTATATGACGAGGATCTTGTTGTGCAATATTATGAAATGATATGTATGCTATGCAATGACTCACCCATGATCACACACATGCAATTGCTATGCCGACATAGACTATAGTTCCCACTATTCGAGCAGGTAGCTAACCTCTGAGGCGTCAGCCACCGTGTCCATGCGGTGACAGTAGAGCGGGCATCTCTACTACTAGGCGGGTATCTACATGACTTTACCTAGTCCTCCGTACGCCTCAACGCTAAGAACACAACAGCGGAGCCCATGCGTACTATGGCCCAGCAGGAGCCTCGGGTAGATGTGCACCGAGGACCAAGCCACGAACTGACCTTGTGTGACCCGGAAGGAGCCTCGGAAGTAAGCACGAGGAGCAAGCCCAACTGTTCACCTGGCACAATAGGAGCCCCGGGACGTAGACACCGAGGACCAAGCCCAACAGCCCAAAGTCTAACTGTCAACTCCCGTCGGTGTGACGATCGGCAAGCCCGTAGACCTGCCACACTATCCTTAACCCAGGATTACGACACCGCGTGTCGACTCACACCATATGCAAATTCCAGAACACGATGGCATGGAAGGGGCCTCAGAAGTAAGAACGAGGACACAACCCAACCATCTACTCGGCACAGAAGGAGCCCCGGGATGTGAACACAGAGGACCAAACCCAACCGTCCATCTATACCTCATTTCAACATTAACTCAACTAGTGACGACCAACGCCGCACTTACATCCCTCCACAATACTACCCGTAGGGAGACTATGCTCTAAGTTTTGGACTACTACATTTCATTCTAACCATCATACATACTCATGACCTTGGTTTATCCTTCTATTTGTCATTCCAAATGATTTCAACATATTACAAGCATGATGCATATAAATAATAATCTACCAATTTGTATCTAGTCATTTCATTTAAGTAAGCTTGCTTCACAATTCAGTTATACGAAATCCAATTAATAATCTTCATCATTCATAGTACTACGGTGGTTAACATAAAATAGTTCACCAAAATCTTGAGTTAGTTTGCAACATCGATTCCACCGAATCCAAATCCATATTATATAAAAATCGAGAATTTAAGTGCAGAATAAATCTGGACAGCAACTTCAACCGGCGATTCCCGGAGCTACATGAATCTGGTGAAGGTGTGTAACCCCTCGATGGAAAGGTCTTTCCATGAGCTACAACTTTTATGCTCAGATCACAACCCAGATTCAAAGGTGTCATACTTGAAATCAGCCTTGAAGTCCGTTGCATACAAAACAGAATTTCTGCATGCAGGATTTATCGGACGTCATATTCGTCTAGACTTTCCTGTGGCTACAGACTTCGGCTGAAGGCGTGCAACCACTCGTTGGAAAGGTATTTTCAAGGGATTCAACTTTCGGGTTTAGTTGAAAGCGCAGATCTGGCTATATCACATCAGAAAATGACCAAGGAGATCGCTGCGCGCAGAACACCGATTCTGCACGCATCTTAAAGAGGAATGAACGACATCAATTCATCTTCCTCCTCGAGTCGGTCTTCCAAAATCACCACAGAAATTCCTCCTCCCTTATTTACCCTCATGAGGCCTTTACTCTTCACGAAACCATCCCTCATCTATGCATAGAACGTTGGAGAGGTTGAAGACACAACTAGCCCTAGAGCACAAGCCCTAGGACGACCTCTTCCTAGAGAAATCACCATCTCGCATGTCTAGACTCTTTTGAGTCGACACGTCTCCTAGATAACTACAGATCTAGCACCAAGGGAAAGGGGAGGAAGCTCACCTCATTTCCGGCATTTCCACTATTTCCGGCCATGGATCGTGTAACTCTTCTTGGTGGCATCTTCTCCTTCACGGCCACGGCGGATCTTCTCCTCCAAGACTTTCTCCAGCAGTTTCCTTCTCTCCAGAAGTTTCTCTCAGGAAATAGGTGATGAAATGAGCAAGGAAATGGCTAGGGTTTTCACTTCCCTTTATGTATGAAAATTGACACGGGTAGGGACACGCCCGTGTCCTTACCTGTGTCCTGCTTCGGGCGAAGCATCAACAGCGGTTTCAGCATCAGTTCAACACTCGACACGGGTAGGGACACGCCCGTGTCCCGACTCGTGTTCACATGACACTACCGTCTTCCCTGGTCGTGTCCTTCTCTGGATGTCTTTCGACGTACTCAACTCGACACAACAGCACACGGGTAGGGACACGCCCGCGTCTCTACCCGTGTCATACAATTCGTCGATCTCGACACGTAGTTCGTCGATCTCGACATGCTCTGTCGAGTTTAACTCGACACACACGGGTAGGGACACGCCCGTATCGCTACCCGTGTCATTCGTCGATCTCGACACGCTGTGTTGAGTTCAACTCGACACACACACACACGGGTAGGGACACGCCCGTGTCTCTACCCGTGTCACTTCACACAGGTAGTGACATACCCGTGTCACTACCTGTGTCCTACTCTGGACATACTCGAGTTATCGACTCGAGAGCTGGCCACTCCCATACGGGTAGGGACACGCCCGTGTCTCTACCCGTGTCCTATGCTTGACTGATTTCTCCTTTTTCACACGTGTTGCCCGTTGTCAGCACTTCCCCTGAACCCAAGTCAGCTCTCCTGACTCAAAAACACACACGTGGGGCCTAGTGTGATTCAGGATGTTATAAATCCTATAAAAAAAATAAAAGATTTCGTCCTCGAAATCAGGCTTAGGTTATGGGGAGAAAAGCATAACAGAAATATAATATGCTTTAAATAAAATTACATTGAGCTAATAACTCCGGATAGTGTTTTTGCATCACATCCATCGGCTCCCATTTATATTCCTCCTTCCCATGATTGGACCATAGCAACTTCACCAAGGGAACACTTTTTTGGCGTAACTTTCTTATCTCGCTATCTACGATCCGCACCGGCTCTAGTCGCACAGACCTATCAGACGCCACAGCACCATCAGTTGTGGGGATGTATTGATCGGGCCGTAACAGTGCCTTCCGAAGCGACGACACATGAAACACGTCGTGGAGGTTCTCTAGCTCGGGCGGTAACTCCAACCGATAGGCCAGCAGGCCAATCCTTTCCAATATAGTATAAGGCCCAACATACCTTGGGCTGAGATTTTTCAAACCACGCACATGTAACACTCCATGCATCGGTCGGATTTTCAGGAACACCTTATCACCCACTTGAAACTCCACCATCTGGTGCCTTGCATTATAATACTTCGCCTGCCGACTTTGAGCCTCCAACATGCGATCCCGGATCAGTCTAACCGCCGCATCGGTATCATCAATATATTCAACACCCAAAGCCTTTGGGTCTTCATCTTGCACCCAAGTCAAGGGGGTTCTACACCTTCTTCCATAAAGAGCTTCGTGTGGAGCCATGCCGATACTAGCCTTGTGGATGTTATTGTAGGAGAATTCTACCAACATTAAGAGTCTTTCCCACAGCTCTTCTCTATCCAACACATATAATCTCAACAAATCTTCCAATGTCTGAAAGGTCCTTTCAGATGGCTCGTCCGTTTGAGGATGAAACGCGGTGCTGAAGGTAAGGCGCGAGCCCAAATATGCCTATACCGCTTTCCACTCCTTGGAGGTAAACCGACCATCATGATCAGACACGATCGTCTTAGGTATGCCATGATACCGTAGGAATTGCTCCAAAAAGAGACGTACTAAGACATCCACATGAGCTTCTTTCTTCATTGGGATAATCCGGGCTACTTTCATCAGGCGATCAACTATCACCCACACCAAATCATTTCCTGAGCGCGAGCGAGGTTACCCATGGACAAAGTCCATGGAGATATCCTCAAACTTCCACTCGGGGATGGGCAATGATTGTAGCAAACCACCTGGACTCTTGCATTCCGCCTTCACCATTTGACAAGCTTCGCAATGTGTAATAAAATATCAGACATCCTTTTTCATTCCCGGCCAACACATGGTCTTCCGTAAGCCGGCGTACATCTTAGCAATGCCCGGGTGTACTGAATATTGAGAGCAATAAGCCTCTCTCAAGATATCCTCCAGGATTTTTCCGCCCGTGGGAATGTAGAGCCGACCACGAAAATAAACAAGGCCGTCTTTTAGCGTATACTCATCTGTAGTGTCATCTTCGATTGACTTGATTGCCGGGGCCAGAGCCGTATACATACCTTGCTCCACTCTGATTCGGTCCCGGATATCACAAACTATGCCCATGCTTGCCAAGTACTTTGTATACTCTACCAAAGGAGCCTTAAATATCAATGCACCATGCTCGCAAGGACGACCGCCGACACCCCCAGCAACACGCTCGAAAGGGTTCAGCTTAACTAGGTTTGCAGACCATACACCCCAACCCCTCTCCATCCACAAGCGGGTTATTGAGTCCGGGGATCGAAACCGAGACCTCCTTGAATTTGAAAGGCTGACTATCAGTGGTGGGCCCGGGTCTGGACCCTGGTAGGTCGGCGGTGCCAGCGGGTTCCCATGGGATGGGCCTGGACCGTTATAAAAAGTGCACTTTTGTAACGACCTCCCCAGCCCACGACTCGAAAGGACAGCCGCCGGCACTCCCAGCACCACGCTCTAAAGGGTTCAGCCTAACCAGGTCTGCAGACCACCCCAACCCCTCTCCATCCACAGGCGGTTTGTTGAGACTGGGGATCGAACCCGAGACCTCCTTAATAAGGAGTTTTCAAACCACTCCTCATCACCAACTGAGCTGCAGCTCAGTTGGTGATGAGGGAGTGATGGAAAGCTCTCTTATCAAGGTCCTGGGTTCGAGACCCAGTGGCAACAACCTACCGTGCTGATAAACAGGCCAGAGAGGGGTTGGGGTGCATGACCTACAGACTTGAATGTGAAAGGCTGACTACCACTGGTGGGCCCGGGTTTGGACCCTGGTAGGTCGACGGTGCCAGCGGGTTCCCATGGGATGTGCCTGGACCGTTATAAAGGACCTACCATAGATCTATAACCAGATCCTACCTCAGGAACAAGTGCCCTACAGCTCATTGAGAATGACTCAACTAACTCAGACTTGAAACCAAGTCCTACAGCTTAGATTCTCAACAGAGTCCTACGTCAGAGAAAATTTGCTCCTACCACTCAGATCGAAAAGGATCCTACAAGATGGAAGTGGGTTGTGTGGTTGATCTTAACACAAGAGTAGTTTCTGTGTGCCAAGGTTCTGGAAAGAGATAAACTCAGCCCCATTATGACTCCAGGAAAATTTTTCCTGTGTCTACTTTTACCTGAACTGAGATATACTCAGTCTTAGCTTCTTCTTCACAGCTGGGACTGAGAAGTGACTGCAGCAAAACATTTTACTACCTGAGCTGGGAGAATCCCAGCTCAAATTCTTCTTAGCAATAAGGATATAGATTTGACTTGACCTGGAAGCAGCTTGCAGACAATCATTCTACTTCAACTTTCTTTCCTAGGCTGAGGTGATTCAACAATAACTTCTTCTTCACAACCTCCAGTAGATATTCTTCAGAGTTGTACAACTGGTTCTGCGAAGAACTTGATGGTGTAGATGGAAAATAACACCAGCTATCCTGCTTTCTTCCTTCAGAGATTTGTACCCATCTTGCTGATGTCGATGGAGAAGACAATCAGCTAACTGGCTATGTCTTCAGACTTGCTATTTTGAGCTTCCTATTCTTCAGTCACAGCAACAATGGTGATGAAGAAGAATAACACCAACGACTCCTTTTTCTGTAAAAAGGCTTCTCCTTTTATTGATTGTAACCCAACGACTCGTTTAGCAGGGGGTCCCACACCATTAATGGCTAGCTGCAACCTTGCTTTAATGCCAACTGTCGTACAGTATCTATGCGGCGCCTTTTATCTTGTACCATAGCCTTCCTGCTATCAGTCTGAAAAATGTTGACTTGTTGACTTGCTGGCGTCAGCGCCTGTAGACTTAGCCAAAATCAAGCATCATTAGAATAAACGTTGATTGAATTATCTTCACTCAACGCCATGTCACTTAGATCGAATTCTGTTTATCTAGATGTTGACAGCGTTGAGTGAGCAAGCCTCACTCAACGCCTTTTGCCTTAGCTTTTTCTTCAGCCTTTTTTGCATTCTTGGCGTTGAGAGCGTTGAGTGACCGTGCCTCTCTTAACTCCTTGTGCCTTAGCTATGCTTTTTATATTTTAGGCATTGAGAGCGTTGAGTGAGCACTCCTCACTCAACTCTTTCTGCCTTAACCAATTTCCTGCTTCTTCAACATCTTAAGCGTTGAGAGCATCGAGTGAGCACGCCTCACTCAATGCTTTTTTTCTTTAGCCAGATTTTCTAAGTCATGTCGTTGAGAGTGTTGAGTGAGCATGTCTCACTCAATACTTTCTGCCATAGCCAGATTTTTTTGCTCCTTGGCATTGAGTTAGTAAGCTCCACTCAATGACAAACTACATAACAAATTTTATTTTGTTTATCTAGCATTGAGTGAGTAAGCAACCCTCAATGCATTTGGACTTAGCCAAATATCAGCACAGATTTTCTGTGGTTTTGACTTATAAGGCTATACACAACGAATATAGAGTATGACATTAAGTGAGTAATACTCACTCAACGCATTTAGAATTAGCCACTTTTCTGCACATTTCTTCTTAGGCTTTTACTATATTTCCCTGTCTCATAGCCTTTTGCTGTACGCCTGTGGACTTAACCACTTTCTCAGCTTTCCACAACTTTGGCTTTGACTGTATCGGCTCCACTCAGTATTATATGTCATCTGGCATTGAGTGAATGACCTTCACTCAACTCCTGTGGACTTAGACAGTTTTCTACCTATCCACACCTTAGGTAAGTGTTTACCTGACATATCCACTTAGGGTACCTACCCCATCATTATTGCTAGGACATCCCTGCAATCACTAAACTGTAGCATAAGTTAGATCATCACATGTGTATACATTGTTTGCTAGGCCTTCTTCAAATCCAAGACATTGGGATCATTGGATCCAAAAATCTCCCCATATTTGAAGAAGTCAAAACCTACGACAATGTATACACTAACACAATTATGCAGTATAAACAATAACCAGTAATCTGCATCAAACAAAAATAATTATTGTCAACAAAATGATTTTCATTTATCTTTTAATGAAGAACAGTTCTTGTGCATTAGACAAAATAACACACATTCCTTAAGACCCTTAAGCAGAACCTGAAACTTTTCAAGTTTCAGGTTCTCTTATCACAATCCCACTGTAATTTTATTTCTTGACTACTTTCTCTTCGGCAACTGCCTTCTTCTTTCATTTGTTATCTTTCTTGTTTGCTTTAGCTACTTCAGCTTCAGTTTCAGCTTCTTCTTTGTCTTTCTACCTATAAAAGTAGTTGAAGGTCTTGGGGAAGTACATGGAGTGTTCAACTACACCAGGAAGAAAAGTGTTAACATTTTTGTTCTTCCAGAAAATTCTCCTTTCAATATTCCGCTTTTCCATCTTGTTCCATCCCATTTTGCGGTACCACTTTCCTCTACCTGACCTCTTATTTTTGACATGATCCCAAGCAAGCAGAATGATGGATCTGGACTCAGGGCTCCACCGTTCGAAATCAGGCCTTTTTTCATTTCTTCTCTATATATCATCTTTCTTTTCCTGATTTCCTCAGTTTCAGCAGTAATTATCTCTTTCATCTTTAGTGCCTGGTGGTCTATAGTGGGGCTGAAGGAAGGAATCTCAGATGCAGTAGACTGTTCTCCCCTCTGATCACCAGCACTATCATCTTCTTCTATGTACTGTCTATACCCCTGATTATCTTGCTGAGAAGAAATTTTGTTCAAAGCATCTTGTACTTGAGTAAGCATCATTAGAATGTTATCATATTGCACTAGCTCTATTCCCAATGAGCATATTACTACATTGGTTACACATACCATATTTTTTGTGTGAGTCCTTATAGCATCACTCTTCCCCTTTTGACTTCTTCAACTATTTGAATGGTCTGGTAGGTTGTTTCCTTGCTTCTTTCTATTTCTAGATAGTTAACTCCAGCAGTAACATGATTCTTGACTTCCAACATATGGTCATTAAGCAGCTTAGTACATGCCTCTATCTTGGTACATATGAAAGTGACAACATTCTGGCTTGCCTCATCTAGCTTGTCCATGGTGTAGTCCACAGCTGGTGCTGCCCTAGTGAAAAACTTTATAGTTTCACCCTTCAGCAAGTTTACTTCAAATCTAATCGATTTGATTTCTGTGGCTAGATCATTTTTGATATTTTTAAGGGCAACATCCAAAAACTTTTCTAATGCCCTGCTCGGCTCATCCATCATACCTTTTAGTTATGCAAGGAAGATAGGTGAAATCTTGTCTGTTTGAGTAGAGGTTCCTTCAACATGAGGTTCTAGAGTTTGTCTGGCCTCTTCTTTCTCACCAGAGTCAGTATCATTTTCATCTGACTCTTTTTCTGACATTGAGGAGTCAATGTTATGGATATCTATCTGAGCAGGGAGTTCAGATTGAATCTCGCCCTCAACCTCTGCCATGCCCTCACAAGCATTCAGTATAACAACAACAGCAGCTGTATCATTTACAACAGTCTGAACTACTTTTGGAGGGACCTGTCGTTGCTCCCCCACAATTAATGCATCCCGCATTATCTCTTCTGTCAGTTTCTCACCCTCAGCTGGTGCATTCTTTTTCTTAGCAAATTAAACATCCATAACTTGAGTCAGGAGTTGCTCACCTTCTTACATTACAATCTCCATTTATGAAGTCAAATTGATCTCCCCCTCACTCTGAGGCCTGGGAACATCAGCATCATCAGGATTTGATAGGTGATCACCTGCATCATTGGCCCTGAAATCCTCTCCTTCCATCCCAACTGAAATCTTAGTAATAATAATTTCAGCAATATGCTCAGCAACTTCAGCCGAAGCTAAGTCATCATCCTGTCGGGAGTTTCTTGAGACTGAGCACCGCTCAACTTATTTCTTGCAGCATGATCAGAGGAAACTTATACCTGTGCACTTCTGTCCTTCCTTATCTATTCATCAGACCCTGTTGGACTTTAATCTTGAGGCTATCCCTCATCTTTAGTAGAACTGCTTGAGCTACTTAGCTCTGGAGCTGCAACCTTGTTTCCTTTCTTCTCTACTGTGAATGTTCTACGAGGCTGTAGAACTCTTTCCCATCGATCTAGCATCTTTATGTCCATTTCTGCATGTGATGTATTCTCGCCCCAAGCTTTACATTCAAAATTTCTGGGACTATTTGTCGCAGAAACAGGGATAGAATTCTCCTTAAGTTTGGTTCAACAACACATTCTGATATCCTTTCAAATAGAATTCTCCCCAAGTCAGTATTATTTGAAAAGATAGTTCTTGCGATTATCTCGAACATCTTCTTTGATAATTTATCGTGGGAGCCAGTTTTGCAGAGAATGGCTTTTCCAATGATATCAGCTAAAAGCTTACCCCTTAGGTTGAGTTCTTTCCTTAGGATTGACCCGATGGTGTTCTTGGACAACCCACATCATTTCATTGCAGTTTTAATATCATCCTGCGCCAGTTTGTCTTCGTCATCATTCGCAGAGAGCTTTGATAACTGTAGTGCCTTGCTAATCCTTCTAAGGGTATTCTTGATCTTCATCCCACTTACTACAGTCTTAACCTTGCCTGTCGACGCATCTGCCCTGGCATTTGAAAATAATTCTAACACTTCCTTCTTCCACAGCAGATAGGGATCCGTCAAGACGAAGGCTAGGTTAGATTTTTCCAGAAGATGAAGGACATGTTGAACCTCTTTAGGAGCGTCAATTTAACCAACGCGAACAACCTTTGCTCCCTCAAAGAGGAAATCCTGACCTTTGGGCGCCATTTCGCTTTTGAATTTCTGATACCTAGTGCGAATAGCTTTCCGTCGATTCGGCGAATGCGGGCAGGAAAGGGCAAGGAATTGAGACTTTACTTTATGCACAAGTTTTTCTATTTATAGTTAATTATAAAGAGAAGGCAGAAAGACACTTACCTGTTTGGTGATCAAATTTTGATCAATGGTCAGGATTAAGTCCTGCAATTTAGCTGCAAGCTGACTTCTCGACGGACTTTGTTGAGTGACTTCATTTTGCTCAACCTTTTTATTCTTTCTCTTAATTGATTGTCCACTTCATTAACAATTGACTTGCCTCTAGATCCTTTAGTGTTACAAGATTGCTCTATCTTGCAAGGATTAGGTTGACATGTAATGCACATGTAATATGTGTCCTAGTGGAGTGCAACTAAAGTCAAGTTGCCAATATCAATTTTGCGGATGTTGAGTATAGTTGCACCTAGTGACATAGTGAGCAGGAGAGCCACTAACTAATTTATTGAGATAGTTTTTAGATAATTGTCTTACTTCTTCTCAGACTGTTGGGTAATGTATCCACAATTACCTGGATTTGAGGAAGCCAACTGTCAAGCTAAGATGAATTCACAAAGTATTTGATAAAATCTTTCAAGTTGTGCTTGCAGTTATTCCACGCTAAGTGCACACCAATGTCAGGGTGCAGTAGGTCAATATACACGGGTCTGCACGACGTAATCCCTCGTTGAGCAGATCAGTGTGTTGGCCTACGTGTACTCTCTCTATTGGAGTGTACTTATTTTCAAGTACAGGGCTGTGATAATGCAAGAGCAGACAAGGAGCAAGGATGGGTCAAAGAGCAGCTCATGGGCGAAAAGACGAAAAATTGTCTAAGTTTTAATCGACGAGAATCACCAAGTGATTCTCGCCGATTCGGGGAGAATCACTAGTGATTCTCGCCGAATCGTCGAGAATCACTGGCTGATTCTCGCCGTCTCTATCCGGCTACATCTAAGCGTGCAAATCTGCCGCTAAGTCGTAATCGTCGAGAATCATCAAGTGATTCGGCGAGAATCACTAGTGAAAGTCCACCTAGTGTCGGCAAAGTGCACCTATGGGGGGGGGGAATAGGTGACGTGTAGCGCTTTTGCGGAATTTACGAATGTACCTGCACAATAAAAATAAAAGGCACAGCACATAGAATACACAGGTAATTTATAGTGGTTCCCCAACTTGGGTACATCCACTTTCCCCCTTCGACCTATCTCCCAACAAGGGACGACTCGGTCACTTCTCCAACAGGATTTAAATCCAATCCCTGCACTATCGGAAGGAACCCTTCCACACGTGAGAGTCAACACTCCCACAAATCGGGTTGCACCCAACCCTTACAACACGGAACAAAAGTTCCTTTACAACAAAAGTAAATATAGAATGTACACGAGATACAAACTTCGTTTGGAGACTACGGTGTTCCTCTTCGTTCAACGACGTGTTCGTGAAGTCAACGAAGAGTCTACAACCTTGGTCTCTCTTGGAGAGGATCTCCCCGGAACCGGCGGCGGCAACACGAGCGGCGGCTAGCTTCGGGATCGGCGGCTATGATGATGAGCGGCTGCTGAACTTGGAGATCCAAACTTCGTAGCGAAGCTAGCTTGGTCTTCCAACGGTCACATGAGGATCGGTCGTCTCGATCGATTCGGACGGGGAAGTTTTTCCCGGTCAACAAATCGAGAGACAAGAGATCTCTGGATAGACGCGTGAGACTCAAAGCTTTGCTAAGCTTCTGTCGCCAGAGATCGGGAAGAAAAGCGATCAGCAGCGGCGACGGACTAGCGCGAGCGGCGACGGATGCGGCGGAGGTATTTCGCGATTTTAGGGTTTGCTCTGCTCGGCTTCTTTCTGTCTAGGTATTCCGTTCAAAATACCCGTATATAAATACTGTAGATGCTTTCCAAAATGACCGTTGTGGGACCCACAAGCTGAATCCCTAAGTCCCGGTCCATAATCTTAACAGCGGCAGAATCCGGTTCAGGAAATTCCAGAAAAACGCCCAAGTCAAAATCGGTGAGAATCGAAAGTGATTCTCGCCGAGTCGCCGAGAATCAAAGGTGATTCTCGACGATTCGGCGAGAATCAAAGATGATTCTCGTCGAATTTGCCTTGGTTGCACGCACTGCTTTAGGCCAGGTCGAGACGGCGAGAATCAACCAGTGATTCTCGACGATTCGACGAGAATCACTAGTGATTCTCGCCGAATCGGCGAGAATCACTTGGTGATTCTCGTCGATTCTTACTTAGAAGCAGAGGTGCTTGCTTAGAAGTGGCTGGATCGAGTTTGGCGAGAATCAACTTCTGATTCTCGACGAATCGGCGAGAATCACAAGTGATTCTCGCCGAATCGGCGAGAATCACTTGGTGATTCTCGTCGATTTAAACTTAGACAAATTTTCGTCTTTCCACCTATGAGGTGCTTCTTGACCCATCCTTGCTTCTTGTCTGCTCCTGCATATTTACAGCCCTGTGCTTGAAAATAAGTGCACTCCAATAGAGAATACAGGTAGGCCAACACACTGATCTGCTCAACGAGGGATTACGTCGTGCAGACCCGTGTATATTGACCTACTGCACCCTGACATTGGTGTGCACTTAGCGTGGAAAAACTGCAAGCACAACTAGAAAGACTTTATCAAATACATAGTCTATTGACCTTAGCTTGTCCAGGGCCTTCTTCAAATCTGGTGCATTGTGGATACAATACCCAACAATCTCCCCCTATTTGAAGAAGCCTAAACTCTACAAGCTAAGGTGAATAGAGCAAACGGGAATGAAAGCCATAAACTTAAAATTGAGTTGAGTGAGTTATCCCTTACCAATACCAATTTCTTGGGAGCAAGCTTGGAGCCACCTTAGCCTTAGCCGAGAGGGTAATCTCCCCCTTTTCGGCTTCGGCAAATCGGGGTCTGTAGCGTTTGGCCCTTTGCTCCCCCTCAGTTCTTGCATCTGTATTCACGCTGGAGTTCCTTGCTCCCCCTCAGATCATGCACGAGCCTGGAGCTTCTGTAGTCTTCATTCCTCATAATTGAGCATCCCCAATTCGGTCTTGAAAAGATTGAACTTGGCCTCGTCTAAGGGCTTTGTGAATATATCAGCAATCTGCTTGTCCGTGGGGACATAACATAGAGAGATGTCCTTGTTTTCCACGTGCTCCCGAATGAAGTGGTAGCGTACTTCAATATGCTTCGTTCTGCTGTGCGATACAGGATTGTTGGCAATGGCAATTGCACTGGAGGAGTCGCAGTACATGGGTACTTCCTTGAACTGAAGGTCGTAGTCGGCTAACTGGTTTCTGATCCATAGAAGTTGTGCGCAACAGCTTCCTGCTGAGATGTACTCGGACTCTGCTGTGGAGGTTGCAACACAATTCTGTTTCTTGCTGTTCCATGAGATAAGCCTCCTGCCGAGGAATTGACACGTCCCGGAGGTGCTTTTCCTGTCATCCCTGCTCCCTGCAAAATCAGCATCTTAAAAGCCTATTAGCTCGACATCATTGTTTCTCGGGTACCACAAGCCAAGATTAGGAGTACCTTTAAGGTATCTTAGAATTCGCTTTGCAGCGACATAGTGAGATTCCTTAGTGTTCACCTGATATCGGGCACAGACACATGTGGAGAACGTAATATCCGGTCTACTGGCAGTAAGGTAGAGCAGGGATCCAATGATGCTTCTGTATTTGGTTTCATCGAAAGGTTTACCTTTCTCATCCTTATCCAGAGACATGGTGGATCCCATTGGAGTCCTCATAGAGGTTGCACTCTCCATACCGAATTTCTTAAGGAGTTCATTTGTGAACTTCGTCTGAGAGATGAAGATTCCATCCTCAGACTGTTTCACTTGAAGTTCTAAGAAATACTTGAGCTCTCCCATACTGCTCATTTCAAACTTTCCTTGCATAAGTTTAGAAAACTTTTTGCAAAGATTGTTGTCCGTTGAGCCGAATATTATGTCATCGACATAGATTTGCACCAGCAAAATCTTGCCTTTGACTTCCCTGAGAAACAATGTTTTATCTATTTTACCTCTGGAGAACTTATTCTCAAGAAGAAAACTAGATAAAGTCTCATACCAAGCTCGTGGAGCTTGTTTCAACCCATATAAGGCCTTATTAAGAAAATAAACGTGATTGAGATAAGTAGGATCGACAAAACCTGGGGGTTGAGCGACGTATACTTCCTCTTTCAGGTCTCCGTTTAGGAATGTCGATTTCACATCCATTTGATAGACTGTGAATCCTTTGTGTGAAGCATACGCCAGGAACAGCCTGATTGCCTCGAGCCTTGCTACTGGTGCGAAGGTCTGGTCGAAGTCAATCCCTTCCTCCTGTCTGTAACCTTGAGCCACCAGCCTGGCCTTGTTCTTTACGATGACACCATGTTCATCCAGCTTGTTTCTGAAGATCCACTTCGTGCCAATCACATTCTGTTTGTATGGTCTGGGAACCAGCGTCCAAACATTGCAACGTTCGAATTGATGTAGTTCCTCTTGCATGGCCAGAATCCATGTCGCATCCTTGTTCGCCTCGTCGAACTTCTTTGGCTCTACCTGTGACAGGAAGCTAAGATGCAATACTTCGTTAATAGTACCTCTTCGAGTTCTGACACCGACACGAGGATCTCCAATGATCTGATCTCTAGGATGATCCCTCACGTGCCGGAGCTCAAGAAGTCTGGCGTCTGGAGCTTCGACTACTTCTTGTGCTTCTCCTTCTTCTAAGATATTTGTTCCATTTTGATCTTCAACATTTTCAGATGACGTGGAGGTGGAAACTTTGACGTACTTAGGAGCGTCATCTTTAGCGGTCTCATCCAGACTCAGCTGTTCAAGTCGAGCACCTGCATCTTCAAGAATACTACTGGAAGAATTGTTGTTAAGCAAACTTTCTTCATCAAATACAACATTTATTGATTCTTCTACCACTAGGGTTTTCTTATTGAAGACCCTATATGCCCGACTATGGGAACTATAGCCCATGAAAATGCCTTCGAAGCATTTTTCACCGAATTTAGTACGCGGGTACTTCCCATTATTCAGTACATAGCATCGGCAACTAAAAATCCTCAAGTAGGACATGGTTGGTTTCCTGCCTTTCAGTAGCTCGTAGGGCGTCTTACGATGATGCTTGTTGATCAAGGCTCGGTTTTGTACATGACAAGCTGTATTGACACCCTCTGCCCAGAAGTATTCTGGGAGAGAAGCGTCTTTCAACATTGTCGTGCAGGCTTCAATGAGAGTTCTATTTCTCCTCTCCGCAACTCCATTTTGCTGAGGAGTGCGCGGGGAGGAAAACTCATGAAAGATACCTTGTTCTTCACAAAATTCTGTCATTGCACCAGATTCGAATTCTGTTCCATGGTCACTTCTGATTTTGACCACAGAGCAGTTAAATTCGTTCTGAACCTGCTTGACAAAAGTAGTGAAGATGTCAAACGTATCTGACTTTCGTTTCAAAAAGAACACCCATGTAAACCGAGAATGATCATCAACTATCACTAGCATATAGGACTTGCCTCCCAAGCTATGAACTTGCATTGGACCAAACAAGTCCATATGTAAAAGGTAAAGACATCGGGAAGAGTCTTTGTCTGCGATGCTCTTAAAGGTAGCCCGAGTCTGTTTGCCCATCTGGCATGCAGGACAGGGGCTATCTTTGATGCACTTGATGCTGGGAGCATCCCTTACCAAGTTCTTAGAAAACAGCATACTAATTGTCTTGAAATTAATATGTGCCAGTCTCTTGTGTCATTGTTCACAAAGAGATGCACTGCCTGTTGCCACAAGGCATACGGGGGTAGATGAATCTAAACTGAGAAAATCTAAACAGAAGATATTTCTGCTCCTAATGCCTGATAATACCGTTTCAGAAGAGGTACGTGAAATTATCAGACATTTATCCTTGCAGAACTTAACGTCATAACCTTTATCACATAACTGACTTACACTGATCAGGTTATGGTTTAACCCTTCAACATAAGCCACGTCGGTGATAGAGATTATACCGTTGGAAATCATACCATAACCTCTGGTGACTCCTCGATCTGACCCTCCAAAGATGACTTTGGGTCCATTCTCGACTGGAGTGTAATCACGCAGCAGGCTTCTTGTCCCGGTCATATGCCGGGAGCATCCACTGTCCAAATACCAGATCGGCGTTTTGGTGGCCTTTGGACATTCCTGCAAAACAAAATTAATTTGCCTTAGGAACCCAATCGAACTTGGGTCCTAGATTCCTGGTTAGCACACTCCCCCTCGGTTGGTTAACCCTACGAGTGGTCGGTCTCGCATTGCTAACATAGGGAGTCTCGTAATTCCTTGGATTAAACCAACAATCAACGGCAAAGTGACCGACTTTGCCACAGCACCAACAGTTGAATCTGTTGTACCTCTTCCTAGGCTCCTGCCTTACCCTGGGAACGGTGGGTACTGCTGGGGCCTTGGATCTGGAGGTGGAGGCCTCATGGTGATAACAGTCACATGACTTTGTCACCTTCTGTATAACAGGCTTGGCTTTTGGTGCCTGCTTTCCATTATGGCCGCTAGAGAACGGACCATAATTTCCTATGTGGATTTCCTCATAAGGTGCCTTGAAGGCACTCTCACCGAAGTTCTGGGGAAAGTTCCAACCGTCATACCGGCTCTTTGGCTTTGCAACCGAGGGCCGGAAATGATGCCCAAATGTTGACTCAAAGTCATGTTGGTTGCAAGGAAAGCTAGGCTTTCTGAACGCAACAGGACTAAGAGGAGCCTTACCCTTTTCATCAGCAGAGGCCTTCTTGGCGGCCTTATTCTTCCTCTGGTTCTTGTTTCTCCTAGATGAAGAACCAGATACCCCTATATGCCCCAAGCCAGCTCCTTTGGCCTGAGAAGAGAAGGTATCAACGACTGGAAGAACTGTTTTTGTCATGGAGAAGCTCTTGACGATCTTCCTTTCTGCCGCAAGTAGTTCTTCCAACTTGTCGACTTCCTCCTGCTTTAGGTCAAGGAGCTTCAAAGACTCTGAATGCTTTGAAGTCAGGTTAAGGTGTTCCTGTCGGAGAGAAATCAAGCTAGTGACCTCTTCCCTTAGGGATACACACTCACCCTTAAGGAATTTTACTTCCTTCTTCTCAGCCTTCAGTCTCTTTCGGCACTCATCGAAAGTGTTGAGCAGAAGCTCATACTTCTCGAGGAGCTCAGCTTCACGGGCTGAAGGGCCATCCTCAGGTTCATCATCCTGAGACTCAGGATCAGAGTCGAAGTCGGAGAGAGGGGTGTGAGCTTTTACCTTCCCAGTAAATGGGGGACATTCTCCTTCTGAGTCGGAGCGACCCACCAGCCCGAAGTAGGATTCCTCATCATCACTGGAGTCTGAGGAATCAGACTCACTTAGTGTCTTTAGCCTTCTGGCGATGTAGCTCCGCTCCTTCTTCTTATCTCTGGAGGATTTGAGCTCCTCTCCTTTCCCTTTTTCTCTTTTGCTTTGATAGCAGTCGGCCACGACGTGTCCTGGCTTATTGCATCCAAAGCAAATAATATCAGAAGAACGATGTTTGTTACGTTTAGATGCATACCTGTCAGAAGAATAATTTTTCTTCTGATGCCTGGAGGAGGAGCTGTCTTTCTTTCTTTGATTCCTCATCTTGAGGAACTTCTTGAACTCTCGGGTGATGAGGGAGAAATCCTCCTCCGACAGCTCTGAGCCGGAGGAGCATGGTTCAGAGTCCTCCTCCTCTTCCTTATTCCTCGCACGGTATGACATCGCACCCTTGCCCTTTCTGGAGTAACTGGCTTTTAGGGCCACAGTCTTTTCTTTTGTAGCAGCCTTCTCTGCTTCTTCCTCTGCTTTCCTGGTGCTCAGCTGAAGCTCATAGGACATCAGCTTCCCAAATAGGATTTGTGGATCAGTTTCTGCTAGTCTGCCAAATTCTCTGATGGCGCAGATCTTTGTATCCCATTCCTTAGTAAGGGACCTAAGGAATTTGTCATTGAGTTCACCATTGGTGAACACTCTTCCGTAACCCTTGAGGGCGTTGACAATCTTTAGGAAGTTCTCGTAGGTGACTCCGATCTCTTCCTTAGGCCCTTGTCTGAAGGCCTCATACTTCTGGTTCAGGAGGGATCTCCGATCATCCCTCACTTCATCTGTGCCCTCCATTAGGATGATCAGGCACTGCCAGATCTCCTGTGCTGTCCTGCAGTTGCTGAAGTTTTGCATCATAGAGTCATCAACTTGCGCTGACCAGGATGTTTCTTGCCTTCATGTCAAGGCCCACTAGCACCATCTCGTCCTTGTCCATTTCAGAGAGTGTCTTCGGCACTTTCTTGGTGGGATCAATGGTGGAGGCCTTAGTGGGGACATAAGGTCCCTCCAGCACGATCATGAACAGTCAAGGATCCACTGCTTCCATGTAGAACCTGATCCTTTCCTTCCAGATAGGAAAGTTGAGCCTGTTGCACACTGGGATCTTGCCGGAGTACTTGAGCCCGTCCATGGTAGATGTATGCCTCCTTGTTGACACTAGTGGCAGGATTCAACTCAAGGTGTTAACCTTTTTGATGAGTAACCTCGCTCTGATACCACTTGAAAGTCCACCTAGTGTCGGCAAAGTGCACCTATGGGGGGGGGGGGGGAATAGGTGACATGTAGCGCTTTTGCGGAATTTACAAATGTACCTGCACAATAAAAATAAAAGGCACAGCACACAGAATACACAGGTAATTTATAGTGGTTCCCCAACTTGGGTACATCCACTTTCCCCCTTCGACCTATCTCCCAACAAGGGACGACTCGGTCACTTCTCCAACAGGATTTAAATCCAATCCCTGCACTATCGGAAGGAACCCTTTCACACGTGAGAGTCAACACTCCCACAAATCGGGTTGCACCCAACCCTTACAACACGGAACAAAAGTTCCTTTACAACAAAAGTAAATATAGAATGTACACGAGATACAAACTTCGTTTGGAGACTACGGTGTTCCTCTTCGTTCAACGACGTGTTCGTGAAGTCAACGAAGATTCTACAACCTTGGTCTCTCTTGGAGAGGAACTCCCCGGAACCGGCGGCGGCAACACGAGCGGCGGCTAGCTTCGGGATCGGCGGCTATGATGATGAGCGGCTGCTGAACTTGGAGATCCAAACTTCGTAGCGAAGCTAGCTTGGTCTTCCAACGGTCACACGAGGATCGGTCGTCTCGATTGATTCGGACGGGGAAGTTTTTCCCGGTCAACAAATCGAGAGATAAGAGATCTCTGGATAGACGCGTGAGACTCAAAGCTTTGCTAAGCTTCTGTCGCCGGAGATCGGGAAGAAAAGCGATCAGCAGCGACGACGGACTAGCGCGAGCGGCGACGGATGCGGCGGAGGTATTTCGTGATTTTAGGGTTTGCTCTGCTCGGCTTCTTTCTGTCTAGGTATTTCGTTCAAAATACCCGTATATAAATACTGTAGATGCTTTCCAAAATGACCGTTGTGGGACCCACAAGCTGAATCCCTAAGTCCCGGTCCAGAATCTTAACAGCGGCAGAATCCGGTTCAGGAAATTCCAGAAAAACGCCCAAGTCAAAATCGGTGAGAATCGAAAGTGATTCTCGCCGAGTCGCCGAGAATCAAAGGTGATTCTCGACGATTCGGCGAGAATCAAAGATGATTCTCGTCGAATTTGCCTTGGTTGCACGCACTGCTTTAGGCCAGGTCGAGACGGCGAGAATCAACCAGTGATTCTCGACGATTCGACGAGAATCACTAGTGATTCTCGCCGAATCGGCGAGAATCACTTGGTGATTCTCGTCGATTCTTACTTAGAAGCAGAGGTGCTTGCTTAGAAGTGGCTGGATCGAGTTTGGCGAGAATCAACTTCTGATTATCGACGAATCGGCGAGAATCACAAGTGATTCTCGCCGAATCGGCGAGAATCACTTGGTGATTCTCGTCGATTTAAACTTAGACGAATTTTCGTCTTTCCACCTATGAGGTGCTTCTTGACCCATCCTTGCTCCTTGTCTGCTCCTGCATATTTACAGCCCTGTGCTTGAAAATAAGTGCACTCCAATAGAGAGAATACACGTAGGCCAACACACTGATCTGCTCAACGAGGGATTACGTCGTGCAGACCCGTGTATATTGACCTACTGCACCCTGACATTGGTGTGCACTTAGCGTGGAAAAACTGCAAGCACAACTAGAAAGACTTTATCAAATACATAGTCTATTGACCTTAGCTTGTCCAGGGGCTTCTTCAAATCAGGTGCATTATGGATACAATACCCAACAACTAGTGATTCTCGCCGAATCGTCGAGAATCACTGGCTGATTCTCGCTGACTCGTCGAGAATCATCTTTGATTCTCGCCGATTTTGACTTGGGCAATTTTCTGGATCCCGCTGGACCGGATCAAATGTTAAGACGCTGTTTTGAACTGCTTTTAGGGTTTCTTCTGGTGGGACCCATAACGGTCATAAAGGAGTATTCTACTGTATAAATACAAGCATATTTTTGAACAGTGCACGGAGGAGAAGATTTGAAAAAGACGAAGCCGAGCCGCCGACCTTGACCTAGATCGCGAAACCTGCTCCGCCACCGTCGCCGCTCGTGCAAGTAGATCGCCGGCTTTGATCGTGGTTGCTTACAGATCTCCCGGCAACAGAAGCTCAACCAAGCTCAGTGTCTCACGCGTCTAACCAGAGATCCCTTGTCTCTTGATTCGTTGATCGGGAAAACCTTCCCCTTCCGAATCGATCGAGACGATCGATCCTAGTGTGAACGTTGGAAGACCTTGCTAGCTTTGCTATGAAGATTGAATCTCCAAAGTACAGCAGCCGCACATCGTTGTCGCCGCCAATCCCGAGAACCAAGCTGCCGCTCATCTTGCCGCCGCCGGTTTCGGGGAGATTCTCTCCAAGTGAGATCTAGGGTTGTGGACGCTTCGTTGACTTCAAGAACACGTCATCGAATGAAGAGGGACACCTTAGTCTCCATAAGTTGTTTGTATTTCTTGTACATTCTATTTTCATTTTTGTTGTAAAGGAACGTTGGTTCCTAGTTGTAAGGGTTGGGTGCAACCAGCGTTGTGGGAGTGGTGACTCCTACGTGTGGAAGGGTTCCTTCCGTTAGTGCAAGGATTGGATTTCAATCCTGTTGGTGAAGTGATCGAGTCATCCCTGGTTGGGAGATAGGTCGAAGGGGGAAAGTGGATGTACCCAAATCGGGGAACCACTATAATTTGAATGTGTCCTTTCTGTGCTGTGTTGTTTTGTTTTCTTGTGCAGGTACAATTTTAATTCCGCAAAAACGCTGCACGTCACCTATTCCCCCCCCCCCCCCCCACATAGGTGAAGGTAGTTGACACTAGTTGGACTTTCAAGTGGTATCAGAGCCAGGTTACTCATCAAATAGGTTAACACCTTGAGTAGAATCCTGCCACCAGTGTCAAAAGCATGGAGCTGGATCATGGGATCTCTCCACTAAGACTTCCCACGTGCACTAAGGAGTATTATCCCGTCTGGAAGATGAGAGTGTCCTATCACCTGGAGGCTATCGATCCTCGAGCATCTCTCATCTTAGAAGAGGGTCCATTCATTCCTATGAAGACCTCCGGCTCTGGAAAGGATATCCAAATCCCCAAGTGTACTACTGAGATGTCGGAGACTGAACTCTCATTATTTAATCTGGACAATATGATTCGTCAGATCATCATGGATGTCTGGTCTGGAACTTCTCGATCTAGATTGGAAAAGTGTGAGACGGCCAAATCTATGTGGGTAACCATCTCAGATCTCATGGGGGGATCAAAGAAAGCAGGGATCTGCTGTCAGCAAGAGGATGAAGCCTATGTGGGGGTCCTCGCCTCTGACGATGAAGGCAAGGATCAATCGGACATCATCTGGGCTCCGGTGTCCTTGACAGAGACTGAAGAAGAAATTGAGGAAAGCAGTTCTGATGAAGCTGACACAACGGTCTCTGGCGCTAGTGACAATAACTCTGAAGAGCAGGTAACTTCTTCATCTTGCCCCTTCTCTCTTGAAGTCCCTGAAGACAGGAATTGTCACCCTTCAGAAAATCCTGATTCCCTGAAGAGAGCCCTTCAGAATAGCAACCTACTTGTTGAGGAGCAAGCTCAGGAGATTGCTCGACTGAAGATCTTGTTGGTTCTCCAATTGGCATCCAACAAGGTCAAGGACTCTAAAATCTCAGATCTAGAGAGTAGTCTAGAGAATGAGAAAAGGATAGTATCCAACTTTTCCAAGGTTGATGCTTTAAAGAGAAAGAAAGAAAATGGGTGGATCTCCCGAATTATCAATTCATGGAGAAATGGGGAAACGGTATTCAGACCCCCCACTCCAGGCAGGAAGGGTACTCATCATGCCTTCAGGTATGATCACAGGAACAATCGTGGGCACTGCAAGGGTGATCTGTCCTCATGTGGAGACACCTATAGTGCAAGGGCTGTGATGGCCACCCATGAGAGAATACCTAAGGCTCATTCTGAGTCTGTTGTGTTCTCGGCCACTGCCCAAACTCGGCATGAATCTGCTGGTATCAGCTCCCAGAACGCTTCTCACCACCCGAGGACACAGGAAAGGGAGGTTAGAAGTCATGCAGTAAGTTCTCATCGGGCCTCTGGAAGGGTGCTGACTGAAAGGAAGGTACCACCGCCCAGGCCCAATGACGCTCGCTACATGCATTCCTTCCACCCTTCCAAGTGTCACGGTGGAAGAGGCAATTTTGGGAGCAGATCTGGATCTATCCCGTTTGGACCTAGGACTATGACTACCTCAGTCACTGGATCAGGTCAGAAACGGAGGTACAACATTCACACGTGTTGGTGCTGTGGCAAGGTTGGACACTTTGCCATAGACTGTTGGCACAACCCCTCTGTGTCAAGGGCAAGGGCCTATCCACATCTTCTGGGCAGAGGTAGTCTTCCTTACAGGTTTTCTGAGGGAAGGCATTGGAGTTTTTATGCTAACAAGAACCTAGGACCCAATACATATTGGGTTCCTAAGATAAGGTAACCTTCTTTTGCAGGGTAGTCTAGGTTCCCGTAAATATGATGGGAGCTAGACAGAAGATGTTTCAAGACTGAATTGGAACAAGTATCTGGAATAACAGAAGTACTATCTACAATGGTATACTCACAATGAACACCTGGTATGCTTTAACCAGAGGGGCTAAATGATAAATCTCATAATCCCAGGTACTTTTAATCAGCTCCAATACTTGAGTCATATTGTATCGACATTTACATATATATATATATATATATATATATATATATATATATATATATATATATATATATATATATATATATATATATATATATATATATATATATATATCTATACACATATATGTGTGTAGACCTAAGGAAAGATTAACACTGTAAAAATAAACCTTAGACACATTAATAAAGATTTATCTGTAATTTCACAGGTAGATTCGAGAACAAACATCTACAGGCATAAATCAGTTCACTGAAAATTAAAGAAGATACGTCATTGGAGATCACTAAAACTTACAATTGACATCAAGAAATGTATGGAAAAACCCCGTTCAAACCCTAAATAGATTGGCATTAAGAAATATATATATTTAGAAGATTTTTAAATCGTCTTGATATCAGAAGATTTCGAGAATCCGGCATGCCTCTTATCCCGTAGATTCCTATTGAAGAATCCCTTCGATTTCGACTTAGACAAACTCCCGCCGATCCCTTGTATTTCGCTTTTCGCACGAAAACCCAGTTAAAACCCCGTTAAAAACCGTCGATATCGCGCAGGAATCCCGCCGACCCTTCATATTCCTCATTTCCGTCGAAACTCCTATTCTGTCGATATCCCGCAGGAATCCCGCCGCTTCTTCCGTCGATATCCCGCAGGAAACTCGCCGATTCTTCCCTCCGTAGATCACTCCTCTCGCGTCCAGGGTGCTCGTCCAGGGATTTCTCCGCTGTTTCGATCAAACAAAGTCGCGAGCGCCTCCCGGCTTTCCGTCGTCTCTGTCGATTCTCACCATCTATGCTTTTGGGTAACCACATCCTCAACCTTACAGTGACTTACTGTTAGTGTAGCTTCCCTCTTGATTTCTGATTAGGCGTAATCTTGGGATTCCAGCTTTGCAATAGCTCCAAGGACAACCGCCGGCCTGGTCACTGGATGTGAGTTGGTTCGAACCGGATTCTCACATGCCTCGGATGAGTTCAGAAACATCATCATCATGCTTGAAGAGGCTGGACTCTCTTTTATTCTGGAGCACCCCTGCAAAATTTTGGACAAAGAAGTGTTGGAGTTCTTCGCAACCGCCAAACTTCTGAATGAAGACTCTATCATCAAGAGTAAGGTTGCAGGTGCAAGGATCAAGTTGTCTGCAAGCAAACTGACCAAATACTTGCAGCTCACTAGTTCTGAGCACGAGGATTATCTGGAGGAACATGATAAAGCCAGGACATTGTTATTCTGTGGACTAGCTAGAGGGACCAGATCGATAAAGCGAAAGGAAATGAAAGAGAAGGGGAAACTTTTGTCCGACATCATTGGGAAGGTACTGATATGCAAACCCGGATCACATGACCACATCTCAGCTGATATGTTCAAGATCCTTGTGGCGATTGTCTGCAGAAAGAGATTCAACTGGGGAGCTATGCTTTTTGGGAAGATTAAGGACACTCTTAGATCTCCAAGTTTTGGAAGAATCATCAGCTTATATCTTAATCAGTTGAATGGAGATAGGTTCGACATGAGTAAAGGAGTTCCATTGCATTATTTGAAGAAAATGGACTCCAGCGTATTTGACAGATGGGAGCGACGCATCGGTTAGGCTGTAGTGGTAGTGGAACAAGAAGAATCTACTGCCAAGGACAGAATTGGAGCAGATTCCGTGGTTATTCCCAGTGAAGTTCCTGATGCATTGACTGCAGGAATTGAGGGGGAGCCTCTACCCGCTTCTGCTAATGTCATATCTGGCATCTCTTAGATAGCTAGAGATGCTGTTGCGGATCTGCAGGCAGAAAGTGAAGATGTGGTGGAACATGAGGCGGCCCTGAACGTGAATGATCTAGGAACCGGAGGTAATATAGAGGAGAATGATGAGGGAAGTTTGGAAGATGATGCAGCTGAGAATGATTTCATGGATGATGAGGATGAGGAAGAAGGAAATGCGAGATAGGAAGTAATGGAGCCTCAGGACAACACTGAAGTTCCATTTGAAAAGCAAGCTCCTGAGATAGTTCCTGAGAAAATTAGTGCAATAGTGGAGGGGGAGTCCTCTCAGCAGAGGCTGCTAAGTACTTCCGAGAAATCTACTGAGGCTGCAAATATTCCCCCTTTAGAGACTGTGCTAGTGTCCAGCTCTACAAGTGAATCTGCTAAAGAGCAAGGCCAAGGAATGCCTCAGGATCATCCACTACGAGCTGATCTAGCTAATCACACGGTGAATGTTATTCAAGGTATCGTGGATGAGCTCAAAGCGTCTTTTAAGCAAGCTCAGAATAAACTGTTAAAAAGAATTAAGAAATCTGAGAATCTAATGCTCAAGAACATTGTGGAAATCAATCACAAACTGGATTTGATGGAAAAGAAGTTTGAAGACAAGTATACAGCAACCGGCCACGCTGTAACTCTTCTTATGGACGGATTGAAAAATAATACCGATACTCTCGCAGTAGTGAATCAGAATGCTCATGTAGTAGCAAATAACATTCAAAAATTTGATGCCAATATGGTGACTCTTAACAGCAATCAACAAGCCTTGATTACCGAGTTCTCCAAGACTACAAAGCATATTGATGAGTCACTGCATTCTTATGCAAACTCCATTGCCGTCGAAGCCAAAAAGGGGGAGAAAGAATATACAGCTAAGATGGCCGAGCTTCAAGAAATCATAATCAAAAATTTTGAGCAGCCAAACATATATGTTTATGATAGTTGCTGGTGGATGCTCAAACAAGCGTTAGGCGCCAATATCCCTGAAAATCCTGAGGGTAATCCTGCTCCTGAAAATAATACTGCGGCTGATGAGGGAGCAAGTGCTGAAGAAGTTCCTTTAAGTGAAGCTGATGCTCAAAGGGCTGCTAGGGCCACCTCCAAAGCAAAACTGATGGACATGTTTGACCAAGGAGCCCTAACAAAATCTAGGGACAAGAGAAAATCTCAAGAAGGGACATCTAAGGAAACGCAAGCTGAAAAGAGAATCAGATTGAAGGAGGATGAAGTAAGGAACGAAAGGTGGAGTCCGGTATCAAAGAGTATTATCTTGGGCACGTTCTGGCTACAAGAAAAAGGGGAAATCAATCAGAACGACGTATACAGCCAGCATGAGTGGGAGCTGCACAAGACATATGAAGCTAAACGGAACATCTTCTTCAGGACCAACACTGCGGCAGATAAAGCTCCTCCTCCCAGATACTATCCTAAGCCCAAGGAGTATGTTGAGAGGCAAAGAAAGAAGTTGCTGGCTCAAAAACACAAGGATGACCTAGCCAAAGAGCAATAGACAGAAATTTATAGCTTGTCATTTCCTCATGAACACATTTTTCTTTTCTTATTGTTATATGAACAATCTTGGGAATATATATATATATATATATATATATATATATATATATATATATATATATATATATATATATATATATATATATATATATATATATATATATATGATATGATTTATGATTGACTCAAGCTTTGACCTGTTTGCCTCTATTTCCTTGTGCCGTATCTTTAAACTCTATATGCTGTATATATTATCTGGATGGTGGTATTCATCTTAGCTAGTAGGATTTTGGCTTCGTCAAATAGGGGGAGATTGTTGGGTAATGTATCCACAATTACCTGGATTTGAGGAAGCCACCTGTCAAGCTAAGATGAATTCACAATATATTTGATAAAATCTTTCAAGTTGTGCTTGCAGTTATTCAACGCTAAGTACACACCAATGTCAGGGTGCAGTAGGTCAATATACACGGGTCTGCACGACGTAATCCCTCGTTGAGCAGATCAGTGTGTTGGCCTACGTGTACTCTCTCTATTGGTGTGTACTTATTTTCAAGTACAGGGCTGTGATAATGCAAGAGCAGACAAGGAGCAAGGATGGGTCAAAGAGTAGCTCATGGGCGGAAACACGAAAATCGTCTAAGTGTTAATCGACGAGAATCACCAAGTGATTCTCTCCGATTCGGTGAATCGTCGAATCGTCGAGAATCACTGGCTGATTCTCGCTGTCTCTATCCGGCTACATCTAAGCGTGCAAATCTGCCGCTAAGTCGTAATCGTCGAGAATCATCAAGTGATTCGGCGAGAATCACTAGTGATTCTCGCCGAATCGGCGAGAATCACTGGCTGATTCTCGCCGACTCGTCGAGAATCATCTTTGATTCTCGCCGATTTTGACTTGGGCGATTTTCTGGATCCCGCTGGACCGGATCAAATGTTAAGACGCTGTTTTGAACCGCTTTTAGGGTTTCTTCTAGTGGGACCCATAACGGTCATAAAGGAGTATTCTACTGTATAAATACACGCGTATTTTTGAACAGTGCACGGAGGAGAAGATTTGAAAAAGACAAAGCCGAGCCGCCGAACTTGACCTAGATCGTGAAACCTGCTCCGTCGCCGTCGCCGCTCGTGCAAGTAGATCGCCGGCTTTGATCGTGGTTGCTTACAGATCTCCCGGAAACAGAAGCTCAGCCAAGCTCAGCGTCTCACGCGTCTAACCAGAGATCCCTTATCTCTTGATTCGTTGATCGGGAAAACCTTCCCCTTCCGAATCGATCGAGACGATCAATCCTAGTGTGACCGTTGGAAGACCTTGCTAGCTTTGCTACGAAGATTGAATCTCCAAAGTACAGCAGCCGCACACCGTTGTCGCCGCCAATCCCGAGAACCAAGCCGCCTCCCATCTTGCCGCCGCCGGTTTCGGGGACATTCTCTCCAAGTGAGATCTAGGGTTGTGGACTCTTCGTTGACTTCAAGAACACGTCATCGAACGAAGAGGGACACCTTAGTCTCCATAAGTTGTTTGTATTTCTTGTACATTCTATTTTCATTTTTGTTGTAAAGGAACGTTGGTTCCTACTTGTAAGGGTTGGGTGCAACCCGTGTTGTGGGAGTGGTGACTCCTACGTGTGGAAGGGTTCCTTCCGTTAGTGCAAGGATTGGATTTCAATCCTGTTTGTGAAGTGACCGAGTCATCCCTGGTTGGGAGATAGGTCGAAGGGGGAAGTGGATGTACCCAAATCGGGGAACCACTATAATTTGCTTGTGTCCTTTCTGTGCTGTGCTGTTTTGTTTTCTTGTGCAGGTACAATTTTAATTCCGCAAAAATGCTGCACGTCACCTATTCCCCCCCCCCCATAGGTGAAGGTAGTTGACACTAGGTGGACTTTCACAGACTTTAATTTCAGCTACCTTATCACTAAAAATGGTAGTTTTAGCAATTTAGTAAATATTTAGTAGAATTAGGAGCTAGGTGAAATCTACTTATCTCTGTCTGGTAGACTAGAAACAGATGCTGCATTCACAGTCTCTGAACACACCAACTTCCTTGCTCCTGGAATTTAGCCATTAATGTGCATCTAGCTTTCTGTTACTAGCTCCCCCTCAACAGTTGCACATGTCTTTGATATCTTGTGCATGATGATCAATTCATCCATTCCTTGTACCAAGTCGTAGGTCCGGTACATCTCTATCCATGGACCATAAGTGGGTATGGCCACATGGCTTATCCTGCAAAATAAGATTTACCTTACCTTAGGAACCCAATATGACTTGGGACCTAGGTTCCTGTTAGCTTGAAGATTCATAAGTACACCTGTAGGAGTCCTGTCTGGAAGACACTGCCTTGTCTTTAGCACATAGGGGTTATGCCAACAATCTATGACAAAGTCGCCCACTTTGACACAACACCAACATTCATGGATGTTGTACCTCCTCTAATGAACACTCTTGCAGTAGTGCAAGCCACTATAGGTTGTCTGTTCAGTGGGGAGAACTGAGGCATTCTTCTTGTTTCTTTCAGCAAGAGCTTGACCAAAAGTGAGTCTGCTAGTACAAGCACTTGGCTTGCTCTGAACTCCATTAGCAATAGCCTTCCTTGCTGTTGGCATGTTCTTAATGGCTTCAGAGGTAGCCAAGTCAGGATCACTAATAGACTTACATTTAGTTTGAGTTCTTGCTGGAAGAACCTTAGAATAGACAATTGCCACATCCTTTAATGAGGGGGTTGGGGCACTAAATACAAAAGGTCTAGGATGGGCCTTTTGGACTTATAAATGGGGAGCCTTTTGTGCACTGAATCCCATGACATATCTTCTTCCATTGTAGGGTACATTTGTAATCATACAAGGAAGATTCCCACACCTCCAATGACCATGTCCTGTTGGATGGAAGAATTACCTTGTAAGATGTTGACTTAGCTCTGATAGGAGCTTGGACTCTCCTCTGAGAACAGATAACTTTAGAAATCCACTCAGGTTCAGATTTTCTCTTGATAACATCTATCTTATAGAAATTAGCTACAATCCTCTTCTCCCTTTTAAGTTCCTCTTCAAGATTCTTGATAATAGAGTCCTTATATTTGATGGACTCAACATGGATATCTACCATGGTCTTCAGATGAGCTACTTCGCTCTCTTTTATATATGGTAAAGATGAAAGTCACATCTTGCTGGGAAGCAGCCAGCTGTAGGGAGGAAGTTTCCTCTACTTGTTTCTTAACAAGCATCTTGCTTTCTTTGAAAGACTTTAGAAGTACACCATAATTTTCAATCATTTGATTAATATCATCTTCTGAAAGAGGACTCTCATCAACACTTGATGAGGATGCATCAAAATCTATAGAGGATTCATATCTTAACTCTGAGAATGAGCTGGATGGGGAATATACCTGATTTTGTCTATGCTGATCCTAGCAGGATTCATCTTCAGATGTAGCTGTCAGCCCATGGCATCTGCAGTTATCTCTCTCAACTTCATACACCTCTGAATCACTATCTGAATGTGATAGAGAGGCCCTGATCTTTACTCTTGTATCTGGATAAATTTTGTCTTCTACAAGTGCTGTCAACAGCCCATTGCTGTTCTTGTTCTCTCTGCAGACTTGGAGCTCCTTTGAGCTCCACCCCTTATATTTTACCCTTAAACTCATATGTGCAAACCTTTTAGCTATCCTCGGAGGTCAACTCAGACGGTTAGGTCCTTTTTTAGTAACCTCCCTCTGATACCACTTGAAATTCTTTAATTTTAAGGAAAGCTAAATCACCTAGAGGGCGGGGGGGGGGGGATGAATAGGTTTCTTAGTCCGAAGTGACTTATCTTTTATTTTTTTCATAACGAGCTTTATTAGTTGGTTGGATTTTGCTTTGAAGATATGTAACCTACAACACAACAAACACACAAAGCACACACAAGATTTATAGTGGTTCTCATAACAATGGTACATCCACTTTCCCTCCTACCTATCCAACTATCTTGTTGGATTAGGCACTTCTCTAAAAACTCTGCTCCAAAGAGCTTACACCTTTGATCACTTAGGATCTCTCAGTCTCCTCCAAGACTTACAATCAACCACAAGGGCCTACAACTCAGTGATCTGCATACCACCTACCATAGGCCAAGGGCCCTACACTCAGGGTGGGAGGACATCCCTACCTTAGATCCACTAGGGATACTACCTTAGAGAGAATTACTCTCCTACAATTTCGGGCACAAAGGCCTTACCTTAGATCTATAGCCAGATCCTACCTCAAGCACAAGTGCCCCATAGCTTAGTGAGAATGACTCACTTACCTCAGACTTGAAACCAAGTCCTATAGCTCAGATTCTCAACACAGTCCTACCTCAGATAAAATTTGTTCCTACCACTCGGATCCAAAAGGATCCTACAAGATGGACGTGGGTTGTGTGGTTGATCTTGACAAAAGAGATGTTTCTCTGTTCTAAGGTTCTGGATATAGATAAACTCAACCCCACTATGACTCCAGGAAAATATTTCCTGAGTCTACTTTTACCTGAACTAAGATATACTCATTCCTAGATTCTTCTTCACAGCACCAGGGATCTTTCCTGTAGGGACTAAGAAGTGACTGGTGCAAAACTTGCTGCAACCTGAGCTGAAAGAATCCCAGCTCATCTTCTTCTCAACAACAAGGATGTAGATTTGACTTGTGATGGAAGCAGCTTGCACACAATCGTTTTGCTTCTTTCTTTCCTGGGCTGAGGAGATTCAGCCCTAACTTCTTCTTCATAGCCTCCAGTAGATATTGTTCAGAGTTATACAGCAGGATCTGTGAAGAACTAGCTGGTGTAGATGGAAAATGACACCAGCTATCCTGCTTTCTTCCTTCAGAGATTTGCTCTGATTTTGCAGATGGTGATGGCGAAGACAATCAGCTAACTTTCTAAGTCTTCAGACTTGCTATATTAAGATTCCTATTCTTCAGTCACATCAACAATGGCGATAAGGAAGAACAACACCAATGACTCCTTTTTTGTAAAAAGACTTCTCCTTTTATTGATTGTAACCCAACGACTCTTTTAGCAGTGGGTTCCACATCATTAATGTCCAGCTGCAACCTTGCCTTAATTTTAACTATCGTACAATAGCTATACAATGACTTTTGTCATGTAGTGTAGGCTTCTCGCTATCAGTTCGAATAATGTTGACTTGTTTACTTGCTGACGTCTGCGCTCGTGGAATTAACCAAAATCAAGCATCAGTAGAATAGGTGTTGAGAGAATGATCTCCACTCAACTCCATGGCACTTAGATAGAATTCTTTTTATCTATGTGTTGACAATGTTGAATGAGCAAGCCTCACTCAACGCCTTTTGCCTTAGCTTATTCTACAGCCTTTTCTACATGCTTGGCGTGAG
The DNA here is from genome assembly GCA_039583875.1 of Platanthera guangdongensis. Lineage (NCBI taxonomy): Eukaryota > Viridiplantae > Streptophyta > Magnoliopsida > Asparagales > Orchidaceae > Platanthera > Platanthera guangdongensis. The sequence continues at coordinate 123,787,002 of CM077151.1, forward strand.
AGCGTTGAGTGATCACGCCTTACTCAACGCCTTGTGCCTTAGCCATGCTTTCCGTATTTTAGGCATTGAGAGAGTTGAGTGAGCACTCCTCACTCAACACTTTTTTCTTAACCAATTTCCTGCTTCTTCAGCATCTTAAGTATTGAGAGCGTTGAGTGAGCACACATCACACAATGTTTTTTTGCTTTAGCCAGATTTTCTAATTCATGGCATTGAGTGCATTGAGTGAGCATGTCTCACTCAACGCTTTCTGCCTTAGCTATACTTTTCTGCACCTTGGCATTGAGTGAGTAAGATCCACTCAACGCCAAACTACTTAACAGATTTTATTTTGTTTATCTGGCATTAGTGTGTAAGCTACACTCAACGCATTTGGACTTAGCCAAATATCAACATAGATTTTCTGTGGCTTTGACTTTTAAGGCAATACTCAATGAATACAAAGTATGGCATTGAGTGAGTGATACTCACTCAACGCCCGTGGACTTAGACACTTTTCTGCCCATTTCTTCTTTGGTTTTTACTGCATTAGCCTGTCTCATAGACTTTCGCTGTATAGCGTTGAGTGAGTTGACTTCACTCAATGCCAGTGGACTTAGCCACTTTCTCAGCTTTCCACTACTTTGGCTTTGAATGTATAGTCTCCACTCAGCGCTATAAGTCATCTGGTATTGAGTGAATGACCTTCTCTCAATGCCTGTGGACTTAGACAGATTTCTATCTATCCACGCCTTATGTAAGTGTTTACCTGACCTATCCACTTAGAGTACCTCTCCCATCATTGTTGCTAGGACATCCTTGCAATCACTAAACTTGAGCACAAGTAAGATCGCCCCATGTGTATACATTGTTTGCTATGACTTCTTCAAATCTAGAATATTGGGATCTATGGACCCAACAAGGGTTCTCACACACCTTGAAGCGCAAGCTGGAGAAGTAGGCGATACCGTCGTTGTTTGCCCGGTAGATGAAAAGTTTGTGGAAGACTATGATATTAAATTCCATTTGATCCTCATGGAGGAAGCATGATAATGCTACCATCATCGCAATGGCATTGGTATTTAGCTGCTCGGGGATGCCCCTGAAGTAATTTAGAACCTGGCAGACTTTTGGCCATAAGGGGAGGCGCAACCCTACCTTGAAGTGCGAGAAGGGGAAGGCTAGCTCATCCTCATATATGTTGTTGATCGTCTTGACTTTGTTTTGAGCAAACGTGGTGAAGCCCGATAGGATATATTCAGCCATACAGGGGACGTACTCCTACTCAGGTGAATTTCCCTCAAAGGAGTGGTCAGAGAGCAACTTTGCGCAATTCGTCCTACCGTCAGCCGACTCGCCGTTGCCTCCCATTGAAACAGGTTTGACAGAAGTCGAAAGTGTGGAGGCGAATTCTAGGGTAAAGTGAGAGCGAGATCGCGGGAGTAATAAATGTGGTTGGTAAAGAGTGCGGATAAGAGAAGGAGGGCCTATTTCTATGTAACGTCGTAAATGATTGACAGAAAATTGGGGTTGTGTGTGTTGATAGCCAACTTTCCGCTCCACGCCCTCACGTGTAGGTTAGTACTATAGTCCCCACCTATCTTTATAGTGAGTCCTTTGAACATCACATCACTCTCTATAGCTTGCATAAGAGTTTCAACATAGTATGAAGAAAAAGAAAGAATGAACTGAGAAACGGGGAGTATGGGGGCGAGTTTTGGTAGGCTCAAAATTGGAGCAATTTCCAAGTTCTCTGGCCTCACTCTCCCACCCTTGGAGGACGACGATATTTCTTGTGTTCATGATCCGCATTAAGCTCCAATTAGACTTGACATGGGTGCTATGAAATTCACTCAATATGCACCCTGGGGGAGGACAACTCGCCGCTTGCCCACTGTCTTGCCTCCTATGCCATCATCGCGTACTCCCTCTTAGGATTTCTCAGTCATTGCTTATTGGCGACCCGCTCCTCCCAGATAATGCATAGAATCTATCCATACATTAGATGAACCTCCACCATTCAACTTTTCGTCCCTTCAGGATCATTCACGTCACATAGAATGTCCTCCAACACTTTAGGGGGAAGGAGACCGGGACCAAGCCCATTTGTCAGAAAACTCAGTCACCAAGATCTACTGGTTATCTGTGAAGAAATGAATGAGTTTTAAGGATAGCTCCATTATAGAGAAAGAGTGAATCCTTAAACTAACCGCGTGAGGAACCGGTCCCTTCGACCAGGCAACAACAAAATAAGTTGGGTCGCTGATGCTCTAAAGACAAGTGTATCGGTCGCATAAGTAATATAAAATGGGGAGGCTTTCCCAAGTATCGAATCTCTCAAGGAACACCGCAAGGTGGAGTTGTCATTAAAGTGAGGACTTAAGATTAAAGACCTTAGATCGGGGTTACAAAGGGGTATGGTTTTAGAAGCAAGAAAACTAAAGCTAACTAAAACTACTCCTATGCAAGCAGCTATGCACTGCTTTGCTCGGCTGAATGGAGGAAAATACAAGCATAGGAAGTGAATAGAATGACTGATTGATGGTCGCAAACATCTCGTCGCAACGCGCGCCTCTAGTAATCGCTAGAGCAGTAGAACCAACTATGGCGGTAGACAGAAATATAGGCACTGCATGTAACATCCCATTTCCAACTAGACTCCTAAGAATAGTTTTATCATGACTAGGTCATGACAATCCTAGGAAGCCCAAGAGACCAAGTGAATTTAGGAATGAAGGTGAGATCACCATGGTGTGCAAATAAAAATTTCCAATTACCCAACCTAGGGTTTGATTTTAGGGCCTCATCTTGACTCTTTGACCCCACCATAACATCTCTAACCCTTTAGAATGTTCATTGGGTCACAAAGAACCCATTGGGGTCAACTTAAAAGGTCAAGTTGACCAAAGTGAACCCTAATGCTAAAATAGTCAAAGTAGCTTATCTAGGGCCAATGGACCTCCAACTTGCCAACATAACGCCACCTAAACCTCCCTAAACCTTTAAGAGGTACATTAGGTCACTAAGGACCCATTTGGGTCAACTCAAGTGGTCAAGTTGACCATAGTCAACACTAGCTCCAAAGTAGTCAAAGTGTCCTTATTAAGGGTCAGGTGGCCTACAAGGTGTCAAACTAACCCTAACCAAGTCTCCCTAGACCTTAGGGGAGGCCAATGTCTCATCAAGGATGCATTGGGGTCGACCCAAATGGTCAAATTGACCAAAGTCAACTCAACCCTAAAATAGGTCAAACTAGCCTAAATGACCTAACCAAGCCCAAGCCACTTGGGCTAAGCCCAACTTGAGTGGCCCATGAACTTTAGGAGGCTGATATTTATGTGGGATGACACCTAAATTTCAGAGGGGGTGACTAGGAGAGAGAAAATGGGAGTTTTCTCCTTAATGGAGGAGAGAGAAAGAGGAAAAGAGAGAGAGAGGAGTTATGGATGGAGGCCATGGGCCACTCCATTCATCTCTCCATTGTCCCCATTCATCTCTCTTGCCTCTTGGGATGATGATGCTATCAATTACAGCCAGCCAACACTAATGGGGGCATCCCAACCCCAATGGCCAACCAACCCTTCACCTCCCCTCCCATGAAAAATATAAATCCCGCCTATGCAGCCCCCCATTTCAATTTCTTACCTTCCCATCACCTTGAAAACGTCCTTGGCAGTCAAAATAACTTATTGGATCAAAGGTTTTGGTGGAGGATTGAGGAATCGGGCAAGCTCGTCGGAGAGGAAAAACGTCATGGCCGACAATCGCCGCCGTCATCGAACCCCAAGCAAGGTCCGCTTCTCCTCCTCTCCCCTTGTGCTAGTATTTTAGATCAAATTAGGCTGAGAAATCGGGCTCAAACGAGCCGATCCAATGAGAAAAAAAATGAAGTTTTCCGAATACTCATGGTGGCGAGTTCGCCGGAAACCACCACCTCCGGCAGCCAAACCACCGCCGGACAATAGCCACCACCTCGACGGAGATGGTGGCGGCGGTGGCTGGCCAGGGACGTGGTGTAACATCCCATGTTACTTTTAGACCCCTCAACTTAGATTGTGTTAGGCATGGGGTGGGTGATAGAGAATTTAGCTAGGTTTGACCCTAGGTAGTAGGTTGTAGCCATGTGGGGCACACTAAGGGGTCAAAGTCAAACAAGGTCAAACTAGCCTAAATAGTAACCCTAGACACACCATGACCCCACCACATTGCCCTAACCCTAAAACAATCTAAGTGGACCTTAGGGCATGCCATTAGGTCAACCCTTTGACCCTAGTTGACCAAAGTCAACCATGGCCCTAATTTGGTCAAACCTATACCTATAGGCCCAATTAGCCCAAGTAGGGCACCACATTGACCCAACCCAAGTTGGGTGGTGCCCTTAGACCCATGACCACCAAGTGGGGTCAGCCCACTCATCATGGTTGACCAAGTCAACCAAAGTCAACCTAATTAACCTAAAGGAGAAAATGAGAGCTAAGCCCACTGCCCTTGGGCCAAGCCCATCAAACTTGGTCCATAACCAACCAAGTGGTGAATGACCACCCCTAACCTCTGGTTTTGAATAGAGGGACACATGTATGAGGGTAAAGTGGGAATTTTAGGAGAGAGAATGTGAGTTAAGAAGAAGAGGCCGCTTTGCTTTGGCTCCATCAGCCCAAAATGGTGATGGCTGGCCTCCTTAGTGAATTCCAGAGAATTTGGGAGCATGGTGGCCACTTGGAAGCAAGGGTGAAGCCTCCAAAGCCCCAAACCGAGCTCACCTTGATTGTATCTCCCTATACAGTCACTTCCAGCATAAACCGACCACACCATAATCTTCAATTAGGGGAATCGAGTGGAGAACGAGTCCTGGAGCAAAGCTTTTGGTGGAGAATCAAGGATTTGAGCAGGAGATCGCCGGAGCAGCTCATCCATGGCCAACCGCCGCCAACCTCGCCATCGTGCTGCCATTCGGGTCTGTTTCGCCTCCCCTCTACTCATGCTAGATTTCTAGATCTTTAGGGAGAGACATCGGGCTCAATTGAGCCCGATACCATGTGAGGAAAATGGGAAATTTCCGAGCTTTTCTTCTTGCTCGGGTTCGCCGGAGGAGCCAATTCTGGCGGCATCATCGTCGGAAACTGCTAGCCCCCACCTTAGTGAAGGTGGTGGCGACATCGGCCGGCGGTGGTGGTGGCTCAGCTGGCCGGAAATAGCCGGGAAAGGTGTCCCAGCCAGAATCGATCTCAGCAGTTGGCTGATTGGGGACGATGATCGGATCCTGTCAAATGTACTTCAAGATTCGTGCTAAATCGATATTTATTAAATTAAATAAACTATAACATATGTATATATTTGTCATACTTATTCAGTAACTTTGCATGGCTATATTAGGCCTCTTAGATGCCTTTCTATGACCTGAACCTTAAATGAAAATTGTAGATTAACCTCTTTACTTTAATTTGCCACCATAATCTTATAATGTGGAGCTGTATACTGCCCTGTAGGCCAGTTTTCTTAGGACTGGCCCTAGGTAAGGGAAGAACTTCAATTTGATGCCCAAGCCAAACCATTAATCAACATGACCCCAAATTTTGGGTGCATGCATGTTTAGGGCATATTTAGCCCCTGCCAACAACTGAGAATTTTTAGGAAAACGTTTTCTACAGTTTTATTCAAATACACAACATTAAATAAATGAAATAATTGGAGTGTTATGGCTCCAAATGGCCCCATATTTTGGTGGCATGTCCTTGGGGACTATTTATGTTCATGGTAAAAATTTCAGCACATTTGGACCAATACATGTTGGGTAAACTCGCTTGCATGTGTTGATTATATATAGGCTTCGGGTCCAAATAGCCAATTTTAATATATTTTGTATTAAGCCTATTTGGAACATCCAAAAATCATGGTATTGATATCAGAGGTTCATTAGGGTGAATTATACCCCACATTATAATAATGAGATTTTTGGAAGCAAAAATCCCATTATTTGGAATTTTTGGAATAATTGAACTTTTGCAAAATTAATGCAAAAATAGGTCTATCATTGAGATAAAATCCCCAATTTTTGTCAAGGTCAATATTATGTTATATTTAACTCCTGAAAAGTTTTATGTCTCTGTTTGAATAGTTTTGATAGAAGTTATGTGGAAATTACCTTTTTACCCTCATTTTACTTAATTAGCAAATTGGTGTAAATACTCAGTAGAAAATTTTGGAAAATTTCTTGATGATATATCTGAGTATTAATAACCTTGTATAATTTTCTTAGTATTTTTGGATTAATCAGTAATTTTTAAAACCTTATAATGCCATTTTGGTAAATTATTAAGAATTGAAATTTGTAGGCCATTACATTGTAGAGGTTGATGAAACTCTGCCATTAGCCTTAAATTCATGTTATATAAGCTCTGTAAGTTTCCTAGAAGTTTTAGTAATGTATTCCTTATACTTCATTTGGAAAATGACAATTGTATGAATTTTGTATTAACTAAGGAATAAATAGAAATAATCAAAAGAAAATTATAAATTTTGGTAGACAACAATATTATACCAAGATATAACTAATGAAAAATTCCTTAGGTCAGTGGATTATAATTTGTGATACATCATGTATTAAATGACCTATTGTATTAATTAAGTGATTTAATTAGAGGCCTTAGTGACTTAGGAAAATTATGAAAATCAATAGGCTCACTTCATTAGTCCATACCATCCTAGAATAAATAATTAGGGGAGAGTGGCCCAAGGAATTAAAAATTCCATTTCGGGGTGGTATTAGGTCATGGGTTGCGCATAGTGTAAGTAGGTCATGTTATAAGGACCACCATGGGATAGATTAATAAATGAGCTAGAGACATCAATTGGATTATGACCCTGGTGGGTAGAGTCCTCTTAGTGACGAGAGTAAAGTGCAAGCCCTTGGATAGCAACTGGAGTGGAGGCCGGCGGAAGACCGTCACCCTTCTGAAAACGTCTTAAGTCATTAGGATCACTCAAGAGTAATAACGAGAGCTGGGGGTGAATGTTGGGTAGCCATCAACTAAAGTAAATATCCTTGAGAAAGGGAGCTTTGGGCATAATCCCATCGTAGTTCCTAATGCCCCCAAGAGCCCTTCACAGGGTATACCCTGGGTAGTCCTGGGATTAACCTTAAATCACTAAGTATAATAATCTGTAGACAAGAGTAGTCCAATATGTTAGGACATTGTGGTTCATTATTGCCCGTGACGGGTTTGAGGGATTTGGAATAAAGGCACTATTGTGTATTCTCACCCGTGTAGGGTTGGAGGGATTGTCATAAATGCTCACCCGTGTAGGGTTTGAGGGATTCAGGACAGGTCGGTCCTGCGAGCTGAAGGCTCGCGATGAATTACTTGCATGTGCATAAATTTAGTGGCGGGGCATGCGGTACTCGCCGTTCGTCACACCGATGGCAGTACGGTGCACCAGGCGGGTGTGAGGGTTAGAGGGGCCAGTGTGTTGTTTTACACTGCGGTCTGGAGGACGATCCCCGATAACGCACATCCGACCCAACAAGACTGACGGGTTGTCAGCAAAGTACATACGTATAGACTCTAGAGTGTACCTTGGACGTGTACAAAGGCGTATGAGAGGGGTTTAAAGTTTGGTAGTGTGCATACCAGCCTAGAAGTGGAGATGCCCGCTCCGCTGCTGTCGTAGCCACAGCGGTGGTACCCGAGAGTGAAGCTAGCTCTCAAAAAGTGGGAACTAAAGGTCTGTGATCACGGAGTCGTTGTGTGTGAGTTCCATTTGCTTGTGCATAAATTACATCATAAACATTCATTCATATTAGGTCATACGCTTCATAGATACTTATCATATAAATTAGTATGGGCTCTTTTATATGATAAGTTAAATTTCTTGGAAACCTTAACTTATAAATTTGTATGGGCATTTTATATGTTAAGGTACGATTTGTGATGGTAAAGTAGTGGTAGCATAGTTTTACCTTCCTGTTCTTACATTCAGCTCTTTACTTACTTTACCGTACTGCACTTGTCTTACTTACTTCAATTTTTATACTTCATTACCGCACTTGTACTTCTTACATAGAACTGCTAGAGTAGAACAACTATTACTCCTCATATACTTGTTAATATAGTGCCATTGCCACCAGTTTACTCCTGATACCCCTTGTTGTCCTCCGCTTTGTCCTCCCGCACGGTGCCTAGGAGTTGCGGGGCGAGGTGTGGAGGAAACGACTTAGTTTTTTTGACTAATGGTCGGTGACCAAACTATTTTTAGGAGCTCGAGGAAATGGAGTGCCAGTACGACCAGCAGGACGAGATGGCAGGACGTGAGGAGCTGATACCACCACTGACTACTACTACTACTACAGAGTTACCTCAGGTGGGATGACTTGGTGATGATAGATACCTTCCGCTGTTTAGAGTTGAGAGAGAGAGATTTGATTTGATGTACTGGGCATAAGCTCCTATTACACTTCATTTTATTTCTGTACTCATTTGGACTTATGTTTTCTTTAATATATTATATATATGTGCTGTGACTGTGGACTAGCTGTGTTGTACTCTGCTATGTATTACCTCTTTTCTCATATTGGCCTACAAGTTATGATCGTACTAGCCGGCAGAATCGGCGTGTTGCGGTGTCGACTAACCCGTGTGTTAGTGTCACAGTAAGACGGTGGTTCTGGGCATAAGACTTGGTAGCCTGCTTGCTAAGGGGGAGGGTGGGTCTTACAAACTGGTATCAGATGACCGAATGATCATATGAGAAAAAAGTCCACAACACTGGACCACCCCGCGCGAGCATTAGTTTGCGGACAAACTATGCAGCGGAAGTAGTGGTGTGCCCAAATGTAAAAAGTCACATAAACAGTCCATTAAGTACAATGAGTTAGGCCAGTTCTGTTTTAACCTTACCTTTATGCGACCTCCATAGGTTGCCGTGGTGCATGATATTCAGCATGCCATAGATTTGGTTCCTCCCCATCCAGCTGCCACTCCATTTCTACAGACAGAGATGTGCCAGACTTTGACGGTGATCCTGGAAGCCTTCAAAGCCCAGTAAGTCCCGGCCCCGCAGCCAAATCACGGGTCAAGCTGGCTAAGTGCCTTCAAGAGCCTGTCCCCACCGATGTACCGTGGGACAGAGGATTCTGTAAAGACGGAGGAATGGCTGGAGGCCATACACAAGATATTGGCAGGCATCAGCTGCCCGGTCGGCCATGCAGTACCTCTAGCCACCTCTGCACTAGAAGCTCATGCGAAGAGTTGGTGGAAGTTAGTGCGGGAGTCTACATATGCGGACTAGGAGCTATCAGACATATCTTGGGAGGAGTTTGGCGATGTATTTTTGTATCACTTTGTATCTACTACAGACAGAGATGCTTTGGAGGAGAGGTTTCTGAACCTCAGGCAGGGGAGCAGATCGGTGATTGAGTACCAGAGGGAGTTTTCCCACCTTGCCAGGTTCACAGGGATACAAAATACAGATGATAGGAGGTATGCCAAGAGGTTCTACCGGGGCCTCAGAGACGACTTGAGGTAGGCTTTGCTGTTCATTTCTCACGGCACATCAGCCTAGATCATCGAGATGGCAAAGAAGCTGGAAGCTGACCAGCTGATGGTGCAAGGCAGAGGAAAGAGACCGTACGATGGGTCGACATCAGGAGAGAGTAGCAGGGGCTCTCAGAGAGGCAGGATGTTGGGTACATTGGAATATATATACCTGATTTAAAGAAGCCTCACCCTACTCAATGATATACATCAAGGTGTATTTGATTTGTTTTGAGTTTATTTGTGAAGGTTAAGTAACTGCAGGTTTGCAGGAAAAGTTTCTAAGTCCATGTGTCGACACCCAGAAGAAAAGTGTCGACACTTAAGGAGGTTTGTGTCGACACCTAGAGAAGCTGTGTCGACACTTGGAGTAATTATGTCAACACTTAGAAGCAGTGTCGACACCCAGAGCAACTTTGTCGACAGCAAAAGTGTCAACATTAGGAGGCTGTGTCGACACTCAGCAAACATCAACAAAGTCTAAGTACATGTGTCGACACAAAGGAGATGTGTCGACACTCAGCAAAAGTCTCAACACATGAAGAATGTGTCGACACAAAGGAGATGTGTCGACACTTAGCAAAAGTCTCGACACATTCTTCATGTGTGGAGACTTTTGCTGAGTGTCGACACATCTCCTTTGTGTCGACACATTCTTCATGTGTTGAGACTTTTGCTGAGTGTCGACACATCTCCTTTGTGTCGACACATGTACTTAGACTTTGTTGATGTTTACTGAGTGTCGACACAGCCTCCTAGTGTCGACACTTTTGTTGTCGACAAAGTTCCTCTGGGTGTCGACACTGCTTCTACGTGTTGACATAATTACTCCAAGTGTCGACACAGCTTCTCTAGGTGTCGACACAAGCCTCCTTAAGTGTCGACACTTTTCTTCTGGGTGTCGACACATGGACTTAGAAACTTTTCCTGCAAACCTGCAGTTACTTAACCTGCACAAATATACTCAAAACACATCAAATACACCTTGATGTATATTATTGAGTAGGGTGAGGCTTCTTCAAATCAGGTACATATATTCCAATGTACCCAACAATCTCCCTCTATTTGGAGAAGTCATAACCCTTAGTCAATGATATACACCATACATAACAAATTCTCAGTATGATGTAAAACAGTAATATATGACAGGGTAAGAACTTAAACATGTATAAACAGAACATGTATAAACAATTATCTCAGAACACTTAATGTAATAGATTTGAACCATGACACAATGTTCTTACAAATTCTTACAAATTCCAACATTTTCATTAGTCAAAAGTTTACATAGAATTTTAGTACAAATGATTACATTTTGTAAACTTAAGAAAAGGCTATCCTATGGCTACTCTGGTTCCTTGATTACAATCCCCTTTCTAGATTGAATCTTTGCTTGAACTGTAGCTTCAGTGTCATCAGCAGCAGCAGGCTTCTTCCCTTTGAGATCTTTCTTTTTCAGCACTTCAGTCTTTATCTTCTGCCTTTCAAAATAGTGATAAGGATTGGGAAAATACTTGCTAGGCTCCTATGCATTAGGAGGTAGTTTTCCCAGTTTAGCCTTTCTTCTATATTGTACAATGACCTCTTGCCTATTCTCATGCTTCCTCCACTCCAGGTCAGAATACCACTTGCCTCTATCCAGGACATTATCCTTAGCAGCCTTCCATGCAGTCAAGATGATATTCCTAGAAGTGGGGCTCCATTGTTCAAAATCAGGTCTCAATTCAGCTTGCTCTCTGAATCTTTTCTTAGACAATTGAGTCTCTTGTTCCTTTAATAAGGCCTCTTGCTCTTTGAGTATTGCCTCTGGCACAGGCTGAACAACTTTCTCTATGATGACAATTCTGATTTCCCTCAGGAGGACTATACATAGACTGTATCTCTTGATGTATCATGTCAAAGTCTGGTGGAGGGTATATCACTTGAGCCGCTTCAGCTTGATCTCCTGGATTGATTCCAGCCTTGGCAGTAGCACTTGCTGTAGTCTGGGCAGTAGCTATATTCTTCATTTCAGTGACTATGGCATTATGTGAAGCAGTAAGATTATCATTCATCCTTATTTGGTTTTCCAGGACATAGCCTTGCTTCACTTATAGGACATCAAGTTTTGTCTTTATTTTCTCTTGATGTGTGGCCAGATAGACTACAGCATTTCCTCCCTTATAGAAACAATCAGTCATTTCCTTTTTGTTGAGATTCACTTCAAATCTGATAGATGTTGATGTCTCGTGCAAGATCAAACTGAAGTGACTTATGCCCTTCATCCACATACTTTTCTAGAGCTTGCCTTTGCTCATCTAGCTTGATTTGCAATGCTACCATCAGAGAACTATAATCAGTAGTGGTGGCAGGCTGTGGAGCAATTGTCTGTAGGGCTTTCTTATAGTTCTGGCTCCTTCTTTTGAAGACCTGAAACTTCCTCTTCTTGGCTCTAGCAGCCTCTTCATCCTCTGAAGCAGATGTGCTAGAAATATCCACTCTATCCTTAGGACTAGGATGTGAATCCTTCTCAGTCCTTGGTAGCCCTTCAGCATCTCTTGGATCCTCAGTCTCCTTCCTTGCAGTTTCCTCTACTATCTCCACATGCTCCCCCTCAATATGGTCCTTCTCCCCCTCAACAGCAGCTATTTCTTTCTCAAGATCTGTCTGTACAAGATCAGGGAATAGCTCCTCTAAGGTAACTTCCTGTTGAGGAAGGGCAGGAGAATCTCTTATCTCATCAACCACTTTATCAGCAACAAATGTGTCTCCATGACAACATCTTGTGGTTGAGGTTGTATCTGTGTTTGCTGATGAACATTACGTAATGAATCAATCAAAACTTCATCCTCAATAGTGAAATCTAATTGACTAATTTCAGTGATTACCTCTAGTATGGTTTGAGTAGCCCTCTCACTCTCTAGTGGAGTTGGCTCTTCGATAAGTAGAGGCTCCCCCTGAAGTGGATCCAGGTGAATTGGGCTAGCTCCCCCTGCCTCTATGCATCTTCTTGTCTTGCTGGAGACTGTCCAGCATTTCCAACCTCTTCATCATCAGGAGTAAAAACCACTTGCTCTTCAGAGCTGCTGGGGGATTCTTGAGCCACAATGGCTGTCTTCTTCTTCTTCTTCTGAGGTGTTTCCTTTACTGGAGTTGGCATTTCTTTTGTAAAAACTCTATCCCACCTAGAGAAGATTCTCAAATCCATTCTCCTCATGTGATTTATCTTAGAACAAGCTGCTTGATTCATCACCTCTGGAATACTTCCAGCTAGGTATAAACTCAGAATTCTTCCTAGATTGGGCTTCTTCATACTTTCTTTTATCTTATCAAACATAACTGCACACCAATCTGTATCTAGTTTGAAGATAATCCTTGTCATCAAATTGAACATCTGAGCTGAAATTCTGTCATGTCCTCCAGGCTTGCTCAGGATGACCTTACTGATTATTTCAGATAAGAAGTTTCCTTGGATGTTCATCCCTTTCCTGTTGAACACTGATCCAATCTTCAGGTTTGAATCCAGTCCACACCATCTCAATGCCTCTCTAGTCTTAGAAGCAGATACATCCTCTTCCTCTTTTGTTCTTGGTAGATGAAGTACCTTTCTTAGACTTTTTGGTGTGATCTAAACTTTGGTTCCATGAACTCTGGACTTAATCTTGAGTCCAGAGTCGTCAAGCGAAGCTGTACTCAAAAATTCGAGGACCTCCTTCTTCCAGATCTTGATTGGTTCTGAAACAAGGTATTCCAGTCCAGTCTCGGCAATTAGGGTTACAACACCTTTGATTTTGGGTTCCGCATCATCAAAGGCATGTCGCACGAGTTCATATCCTTCATTTATGTTCTCTTCTAGCTTGGGCGCCATTAGGGTTTGAAGAAATTTTGAATTTAGAGAAGAGAGATGTCGACACACAAGTTTGGTCTTGAAACTTTGGTGAGCGTGTCGACAAACAAAGGGGAAAACCTATTTATACCTTTCTAGAATCGAAGGTGAAAAGGCGCGACAAAATAATTAAATTGTGTCGACACTGTTGAAAAGTGTCGACACTTACTGCTAACGTCTCGACAACTATGTGTCGACAAAAGTATAGTCGACAGAATATATGTGTCGACACTTGTATATGTGTCGACACCACTTAGCTCGACACTTAGTCGAGACTCTACTAGACTAATTCTATGTAAAACCTAAGTGTCGACACCATCTTGGATGTGTCGACACCTATACTGCATGTGTCAACACTAATTCTCTGAAGTTTTGACACAAACTTTCTAGATGTGTCGACACCATTTCTCTGAAATGTCGACACCACTTCTATGTGCCGACACAGACAACTCTGTGTGTCGACACCATTTTACGTAGCCAATTTTGTAAACTATTCTAAGTTGATCATCCCTAATTCAATTTTAAATTTATTGAATTTGGTTTCATCTAAGGGCTTAGTATACATGTCAGCTAGCTGATTATCTGTATTAATATACCCTAGTGAAATATCTCCTTTTTCCACATGTTCTCTTAGAAAATGGTATTTTATTTCTATGTACTAAGTCCTACTATGGGAGACAGGATTATTTGCAATAGAAATAGCACTTGTAGAATCACAAAATAAATGTGTTCTACTTTCTTGAATACCATAATCTTCTAGCTGATGTTGAATCCATAGAAGTTGAGCACAGCAACTTCCTGCAGCAACATACTCTGACTCAGCTGTGGAGATAACCACACTGGTCTGTTTCTTGCTACTCCATGACACCAGCCTTCCACCTAGAAATTGACAGGTACCTGTTGTACTTTTTCTATCTTCCTTGCAGCCTGCAAAATCTGCATCTGAATAACCTGTCAGTTCAAAATCTCCATTCCTATGGTACCAAAGGCCTAGATAAGGAGTTCCCTTAAGATATCTCAAAATTCTTTTGACTGCTGTCAAGTGAGATTCTTTAGGGCAAGCTTGGTACCTAGCACAGACACATGTAGCATACATGATATCTGGTCTACTAGCAGTCAAATACAATAGGGAGCCAACTATCCCTCTATACAATGTTTCATCTATAGGTTTCTCTGCATCATCTTTGCTTAGAGACATTGTTGACCCCATAGGAGTTTTCATGGTAGTGGATGATTCCATACCATACTTCCTTATCAATTCTAGGGTGAACTTAGACTGGCATATGGATAAACCATCCTCAGTCTGTCTAACTTGGAGACACAAGAAGAACTTAAGTTCCCCCATACTGCTCATTTCAAATTGTCCTTGTATTAGTTTTGCAAACTTCCTGCAAAGACTACTTTCTGTAGACCCAATTATGATGTCATCTACATATATTTGGACTAAGATAACCTTGCCTCTGGATTCCCTAAGGAATAGAGTCTTGTCTATTTTCCCCCTTGTGAATTTATTCTTAATGAGGAAACTAGATAGGGTTTCATACCAAGCCCTAGGGGCTTGTTTTAACCCATACAAAGCCTTCATAAGTCTATAAACATAATTAGGTTTAGTAGAATCAACAAAACCTGATGGTTGTTATACATAGACTTCTTCCTTCAAGTTTCCATTCAGAAAAGCTGACTTAACATCCATTTGATAGACCTTAAATCCTTGGAATGTTGCATAGGCAAGGAACATCCTTATTGCTTCCAATCTGGCTACTGGAGCAAAGGTTTGATCAAAATCAATACCTTCTTCATGCCTATATCCTTTTGCAACAAGTCTAGCTTTGTTCTTTATAATTACTCCATTCTCATCCAACTTATTCCTAAAGATCCACTTAGTTTCAATAATGTTGTGGCCCTTTGTTTTAGGAACAAGCTCCCAGACTTTGCATCTTTTGAACTGGTTCATCTCCTCTTGCATTGCCTCAATCCAATGAGGGTCTAGGATTGCTTCTTCAAATTTCTTTGGCTCTACTTGGGATAGAAAGTTGGAGTAGAGAACTGAACTTAGATTCCTGCTCCTTGTTAGTACCCCTTGTC
This sequence comes from Platanthera guangdongensis, assembly GCA_039583875.1. NCBI lineage: Eukaryota > Viridiplantae > Streptophyta > Magnoliopsida > Asparagales > Orchidaceae > Platanthera > Platanthera guangdongensis. Next base: position 123,802,461 of record CM077151.1, read on the forward strand.
TGAGATCTCCAATAATTTGATTGGCTAGATGATCTTTCAAATGCCTATTTGCTGGAGGCAGCCTGTCTTCTAGTTGTACACCTTTAGCTTCTTCATTCAGCAGCTCCTCTTGGTCTTCTTCGGCAACAGGAGTATCTTGTACTCCCCCTGGACAGCAGCCACTATCATCCACTTGCTGACTTGCAGTAGGACCTTTTTCAATAGTAAGCTTGTCTATCTTCTCAGTCACACCTGTGGAGCTACAAACACTTCTAGGCAATTCATTGTTAATGAGTCTAGCTTCATCAAAAACTACATGAACAAACTCTTCTACAACTTGAGTAGTCAAGTTGTAGATCCTATAAGCCTTACTGTTATTGCTGTACCCAACAAAGATCCCCTCTTGGGATTTGGCAGCAAACTTGGTTAAATAAGACTTACCATTGTTAAGTATATAGCATTTACAACCAAAGATCCTGAAATAGGATAGATTTGGTTTTCTGCCCTTCACAATCTCATAGGGGTCTTATTGTGGCTCTTGGTGATAGTAGCCCTTTTAATTACATGACATGCAGTGTTTACTGCCTCAGCCCAAAAATATTCTGGGAGAGATGTGTCACTCAATAGGGTTCTACCAGCCTCTATCAAGGTTCTATTTTTCCTTTCAGTAATACCATTTTGCTGAGGTGTTCTTGGTGAGGAAAATTCCTGAAATATCTCAAACTCTTCACATAGCTTTGTCATACTATCAGACTGGAATTCAGTACCATGGTCACTTCTTATTTTGACCACTGTACTATCTAACTCATTCTGAATTTGTTTGACAAAACTATAAAAGATACTAGGAGTTTCAGATTTTTGCCTTAGGAAGAATACCCAGGAAAATCTTGGGTAATCATCTACAACCACAAATGTGTAGACCTTCCTACCTAGGCAGTGAACTGGCATAGGACCAAAAAGATCCATATGCAAGAGGTATAGGCACCTCAAAGCATCTTTGTTCTCAATGTTATTAAAGGTGGATCTGGTCTGCTTGCCTTTTTGACAAGCTGAGCATATCCCATCCTTTATTCACCTAACCTGAGGACCATTCCTCACTAACTATTTGCTAAAGAGTTGGCCAATTGTCTTATAGTTAAGATGAGCCAGCCTCTTATGCCATTTAACACAATGTGAGACTCTTTCATCAGCTACAAGACAAATAGGAGAAGTATTGTTCTCACACATAATGTCTAAACAATAGACATTTCTCTTCCTATATCCTATCAGAATGATCATTTGATCATTTGACCTCTTGATATGACAACCATTTTTGACAAATGAGATGTCATATCCTAAATCACTCAGCTGACTATCCAGAAAAGAGGAAAGAGTCCACTGACAAGAAGAAGACACAGTTCAAGGGCAAAAAGGAGATGTGTCGACACATGAAGAATGTGTCGACACAAAGGAGATGTGTCGACACTCAGCAAAAGTCTCAACACATGAAGAATGTGTCGACACAAATGAGATGTGTCGACACACAGCAAAAGTTTCAACACAGAAGACATTTGTCGACACAAAGAAGATTTGTCGACACTTAGCAAGTTTCAACACAAGGACTTGTGTCGACACAAAGGAGTTGTGTCGACACTTAGAAGAAATCAACTAAGTATTGAAGAAGAAGGACTTGTGTCGACACACATGATCAGTGTCGACACATTCTGAAGAAGCAGTGTCGAGAAGCAGTTTCTACAACACAAGGAGTTGTGTCGACACCATGAAGGCTAGTGTCGACACTTAGTCTACTTGTGTCGACACATAGTCTATTTGTGTCGACACATAAAGACTATCTGTCTCGACACTTTCAGACAGTGACAGAGATTTCAAGAAGTGACTGGATGACTTGACAGCTGCCATTTCAACCGGTCAACTGCTACTGTCAGAGCTGTCAGAAGTTGTTAGAAACCGGATCAGCCAGTCATCATGAAGAAAGCTTATATAAAGGCTTATTCCTTCAACAGAAGACAATCGAGAAATGAATCATTGAAGTACAACATAACAAGAAGAAGACCTTCAAGTGAAGATCTAAGAAGTTGGAGAGAGAAAGCTCCTTCTAAGAAGACAGCTATTGAACCAGGCTGATAAGAAAGTTTCATATTGAGATCTGAAGACTGCAGTTGATTGAAGACCATCTGCAAAGAGATACAATCCTACTGTGTTCTAATTCAAGAAGCTTTGAAGAAAGCCAAGGCAGGTTGATCTCTGCAAAGTTCTTTCAAGAAATCATCAAGAAACCAGTCAACTCATCTTTCTCAATCAGAGTTGTGGTTATTATTCTTTGTACTCTTTATTTTCTGTAGGATCCTAAGGGATCTGAGTTGTAAGCCTATATTTATAAAGGCTGAGTGGTAGGGCCTGTGTGCCTGAGTGTAGGAGATACATTTCTCTGAGTGTAGGCCTTGTTGAAGGCTGAGTGTAGGCCTTGTTGAAGGCTGACTGTAGGTCTTGGTAAAGACTGAGTGGTAGGGCTTTTGTGCCTGAGTTGTAGGAACCTATTTGGGGTTCTGAGTTGTAAGATCAGAGGATCTAAGGAGTAGTGGAGAAGTTAGGACGAATCTAGTACACTACTATATAGGCGAAAGGGGAAAGTAGATGTACCCAGACCTTGGGGAACCACTATAAATCCTGTGTGCTGTCTATGATTGTATGCTTGTATGGTTGATATGCTGTGAATTGAAATTACTGTACTGAATTTCTGCATATAAAGTTTAAAAAGCTATAAGTCACCTATTCACCCCCCTCTAGGTGTTTAGGCACTGTTTCTTTCATAGGACTATTGGATACAAGAGGGGTGGGGGACATCATCATCCCAACTACAGGTAGGAGCAGGGGCCTCCTCAAGCATTAGCTCCCCCACCTCTACAGGTTCATGATCCGAGGATACAAGATGACCATGGACACCGGCAGGTAGTCTGCTACGGATGCCGCCAGCCCGGGCACATTAGGTCAGAGTATCCGCATCGATTCCATCCACCTCCTCCTCCACCTCCAGTGGCCTCAGTATAGTAGGGCTGAGGCCGAGGCCGAGGATGGGGATATCACGGTCGAGGGCGCAATCAGGAGCAGATATACGCTTTGGACCTCACAGGGCAGAGGAACCCCAAGGAGGTGATTACAGGAACTTAAATTGTTTTAATTTAGAAATTTCAATCTTAGTAGTGCCTTGAAAACCATAGAAATAACATCCATTATACCTCAAATAAATCTCAGGCATAGTTATGATCAGCGGCAAGCCCGCTCATACCCTCTTCGACACGGGTGCTTCCCACTCATTCATGTCGGACACTTTCATTGAAGGACTAGAGGGTGTGGAGAGATTCCCTGGCACAGAGATGAGGGTGCGTCTTCCTGATGGCTCGGAGCTACAGACCACGGATAGCTGCAACATGGAGGCTGAGATAGGTGGCAAGACATTCGAAGCTCCGGCGGCGATCTTGAGATTGCCGGACTTTGATTTGATTTTGGGCATGACCTGGCTTCATTGGAACTATGACCCGATCGACTGCCCCTCTAAGAGGATCACACTCAGGCATGGAGACTCCTACATTACTATTGAAGGTATCCGACCTATCCCCTATCTATCATTGTCTTCTGTATAGGCCGTCAAGGCCTTTGAGCAGGGGGAAAAGGCGTACCTCATCTGCTTCGAGATGGTGGGAGTTGAGAGTTCTATAATTGATATTCTGGTGATTCGGGTTTTCTCTGATGTATTCCCAGAGAAATTGCCCGTACTACCACCAGCTCGGGACTTGGATTTCAGAATTCAGTTGGTGTCGGTGGCGAGGATAGTGTCCCGGGCACCTTACAGGCTCCCAGAGAGTTAGCCGAATTCAGGACTCAGCTTCAAGAGCTTGTGGTCTTAGGATTTGTGCGGCCCAGTTCGTCGCCGTGGGGAGCACCATTTCACTTTGTAAAGAAGAAAGATGGATCATTGCAGCTATGCATAGATTACTCGGAGCTAAACCGATTAACGGTCCGTAATACCTATCCACAGCCTCGGATAGACGAGTTATTTGATCAGCTTCAGGGGGCTTTCTAGTTCTCTAAGCTGGATTTGAGATCCGGTTACTATCAGCTGCACATCCGAGAGGAAGACATCCCGAAGACGGCTTTCAGCTCACTTTATGGGTTATACGAGTTCACGATGATGAATTTTGGGCTCACGAATGCCCCTGCCGCATTCATGAGTCTAATGAACTCTGTATTCGAGCCCTTCTTGGACCGCTTCGTGATTGTATTCATCGATGATATTTTGATCTATTCTCGGACTCAGGAGGAGCATACAGAGCATTTGACACAGGTTTTGCAGAGGCTGAGGGAGTCCCAGATGTATGCAGAGTTTTCAAAGTGCCAGTTTTGGCTAGAGGAGGTGTCCTTCTTGGGGCATACGATCAGTGGAGCTGGATTGGCGGTGGATCCCGCCAAGATAGAGACAGTGAGAGATTGTCCACGGCCAAAGACAGCATCCGACATTCGTAGTTTCTTGGGATTAGCAGGTTACTACCGTAAGTTCGTGGAGTGGTTCTCGAGGATAGCACTCCCCATCACGACCTTGATGAGGAAGGATGCAGAGTTTACATGGACAAAGCAGTGCGAGACGGCATTTCAGGAGTTGAAGGACCGACTCACCTCATCCCTTATCCTTGCACTCCCATCTGGGAGTGAGGGATTTCAGATTTACACAGATGCCTTATACGAAGGGATGGGTGTTGTACTGATGCAGCACAGATATGTTATCGCTTATGCTTCGAGATAGTTAAAGAAGCACGAGCATAACTATCCGGTACACAATTTGGAGCTCGGGGCTGTTGTATTTGAGCTAAAGATATGGTGGCACTGCCTGTATGGGATTCATTGTGATATTTTCTCAGATCACAAGAATCTCAAGTACATCGATACGCAGAAGGATCTAAACCTGCGACAGAGGAGATGGCTAGAGTTCCTCTGTGACTATGATTACCAGATTCACTACCACCCGGGGAAGGCAAACACAGTAGCAGATGCATTGAGCAGGAGGGCCGGCACCTCTGGGCCGGAGCCTCGGATAATGGCTATGGAGCTGATATAGGTGATGAACGACATGCATATTACTATGGTTTCTGAGGCCGAACCAGTTGGATACCGAGAGTACCTGAGCTCATTGATTAGTGATGATGACATTCAGGAGCGCACTATGGCGAATCAGAGGCTAAATGCTGCATTGGAGCCGATTTTTAGTGCAATGAAAAGGGGCAAGGTTGAGGATTACACGCTGTAGGATGATCTCCTTCGATTCCGTGGATGCATTTATATACCAGTTGGGGACGGTATCCGGGATGATATACTTAGAGAGGCACATTGTTCTAAATATTCAGTGCATCTCGGCATCACCAAGATGTGAGCAGTTTTACGGAAGACTATGTATTGGCCTGGGATGAAGAGGGAGATCACCCACTTTGTGACACATTGTGAGATGTGCCAGCACGTTAAGGCAGAATGCAAGAGCCCGGGAGGTTTATTACAGCCATTGCTAGTCCTAGAGTGGAAGTTCGAGGACATTGCTATGGACTTTGTGCACGGACTACCTCGCTCCCACTCTGGACATGATTCTATATGGGTCATAATAGACAGACTGACCAAGGTGGCGTGCTTTATTCCAGTCAGGAAGGATGCTCCAGTTGTAGTTTTGGTGAGATTATTCGTGGAGCAGTTTGTTAGATACCATGGCATCCCCAGGACGATTGTTTCGGACCGTGATGGTCGGTTCACTTCGAGCGAGTGGAGGGCTGTGCATGCTTACTTGGGCTCTCGGCTTACTTTTAGTACTGCCTTCCACCCGCAGACCAACGGACAGACCGAGCGGACCATCTGGACCATGGTGGATCTACTCCGCCTATGCATATTGGATACAGGGAAGCCTTGGGAGAGGCTGCTACCATTGATCAAGTTTTCCTACAATAACAGCCACCATGCTAGTATCAGGATGGCTCCATATGCGGCACATTATGGGAGGAAGTGTCAGACACAGCTGTCATGGGTTCAGGATGTGGATACCAATGCTCTTGGTTCTGATTATGTGAAGGATACGGAGGCTCAGGTTCATTTGATTTGGGATCGGCTGCTAGAGGCCCCGAATAGACAGGCGAAGTATTATGATGCTCGACACCGGAAGGTGGAGTTCCAGGTTGGAGACAGAGTTTTCTTGATGATATGTCCGGTACACGGTGTATCTCGGGTGCGGAGGCACAAGAAGCTCAGTCCTCGATATATGGGGCCATACTTGATCCTGGAGCGGATCGGCCCCTTAGCTTACTGACTGCAGCTGCCACCGGAGTTGGGTACCCTACACGACGTCTTCCATGTCTCTTCCTTACGAAGAGCTCTCCTACGGCCAGAGCAGCACGTTACTACTACAGCCGTTCCGATAGCGCCAGATAGATCCGTCAGATTGGAGCCGATCCGGATTGATGATACAGATGTCCGTGTGATGTAGAAGAAGAAGGTCCCTCTCGTGAAGGTGTTGTGGTCCAATCATGGATAGGAGAAGCACACCTGGGAGCCGAGAGATCTAATGTTGGAACGACACTCGGAGCTATTTAATTCAGGTATGCTGCAAATTATGTTTTGAATTTACTTAAACTGTTACAGATAGAATCCCGTAGACCCGAACTTGAATTTCGGGGACGAAATTATTTTCTTGTTTATTGGGATTTGAAACATCCCATGTTACTTTTAGACCCGTCAACTTAGATTGGGTTAGGCATGGGGTGGGTGATAGGGAATTTAGCTAGGTTTGACCCTAGGTAGTGGGTTGTAGCCATGTGGGGCCACTAAGGGGTCAAAGTCAAACTAGGTGAAACAAGCCTAAATAGGAACCCTAGCCACACCATGACCTCACCACATTGCCCTAACCCTAAAACAATATAAGTGGACCTTAGGGCATGCATTTGGTCAACCCTTTGACCCTAGTTGACCCAAGTCAACCATGTCCCTAATTTGGTCAAACCTACACCTATGATCGAGACGTTACTCATCATGGGCGAGCCAACACGTACGAGTTTCAGCACAAGGAGAAGAAGGTCACTATAAAACCTACTCCACCCAAGGAACCGTCTAGCTCCTCGAAGGACACTACCCTTCCGGTTGAGCAGAAGACGTTGAGTTTGTTAGGAAGGCATGAAATAACGTTATAGTTATTTGTTGGCGGAGTTATGAATGCGCGAGTTTTCTTGTTGGCCACGAATGAGACTGTTGACTTGGAGAATATACCCGTAGAGTTGAGGGAGTTGTTGGAAGAGTATAAGGACGTATACTCGGACCTTCTGCTGAAGCGATTCATTTGACATAGCGTCAGCCCATGTGCGGTCCCAGCCTTGCTTGCCCCCTCGAAGGATGGGATGTGGAGGATGTACATTGATAGCCGTGCTATCAACAAGATCACAGTAAAGTACCGTTTCCTTATTCCCCGGTTAGATGACTTATTGGATATGTTAGCGGGAGCCACGATTTTTTCGAAGTTGGATCTTAGGAGTGGCTACCAACAGATTCGAATTCGGGAAGGGGACGAATGGAAGATGGCTTTCAAATAAAAATATAGGTTGTATGAATGGTTGGTCATGCCATTTGGGTTATCCAACGCGCCCATCACATTTTCTCGCATGATGAGCCATATCTTCAGACCCTTCATGGGACAATTTGTTGTTGTGTACTTCGATGATATTTTAGTCTATAGTACGTCGTTGGCTGATCACCCGTCTCACTTACGCCTCATATTCACTACCCGACCCCTTTCAGATCGAACTTTGGTCGGAGTACTCTTGGATTAGTTTTGTTCGGATATAGGAGCTAACTCGACCCCTTCCCGATCGCTCTTTGGTCAGAGTACTCTTGGATTTATTTTGTTTTGTGTGTTTGCCTGTGGAGGGTTGATACGGGTTACAGGTAATCGATACGTGTTGTCTCGGTAGCCTGCATCATTGTTGATGTTGTTGTTGTTGTTGAGGACGAGAAGGAGTGGTGGTGGATGGAGGGATATCTTCTAGAGATAGAGGAGAGGCTGTAACTGCTCTTGTGTTCTCAGAAGTCCTTGAGAAAGAGGAGGCCCTGGAGGGTTTTGGAATGATCCTATCCCATATGCCAAATAGGGCAGAGGTGATCCTCTTTGAGGCATTAATAAATATTAGTTGGGAAACCAATAGTTCTGGTGCCTTTTCTTGGAGGAAAATTCCTAGAATCCTCCCAAAGCACACCTTTTTCTTTATGTTTTTCTACTTTATCAGCTCAAACAAAATCTATCCCCAGTTAATTGATTTCTTCTTTACCAGAGCACTCATCACCATAAATTAGTGCATGATGATATAGTCATGGGCTGTATGCTTGCCCAGCAATACCTTGCCAACTATGTCTTCAAGAAACTTATATTGAACAGACAAGTTCTTTTTTAGGAGTTTATTTGGTTTTCCTTCAGAGTGACCCATTCTGCTCAGCATATTCTCATACTCATCATTATCTAATTCAACATCATGTTCTCCAGAAGCCAAATCAAAAATTTCAGATAAAACTTCAGGTGTTAGAGTGACCTGATTTCCGCTTATGGTGTCGATCATAGTATGCGTGTCAGGAGCTGTTGAAGTAAAAACCCATTCTCGGATTTCAATTACTGGTATTTTGATCCTTGTTGCCATGAACTTCTTCAGACTCTATTCTTCACACAGTTTCAGAATATCTATGAAGATTTGATCTGTGTGGGAGAAGTGTCAAAATCAATGCCAAATTCTGTGTCAAACTTCATGCTTGAGAGTGAGAGCGCCAGAATCGCCATTGTTTTCTTGCAAAAGCAAAAGACAAAGCAAGAGCAAGAGAACAGAAAGCGTGGGATGGAGCATGACGAAAACCTAGTTATAAGTTTTTCAGAATATGAAGCATCGAGCTCTGTCCTGCGAGAAATAAACAATCTTGGAACTCAGGTCGACGAAAAATTTCATGAAGAAATAATATCGTCGATCTCAGTCAAAAGTGTGAAAAACATTCCGTCGTTCTCAGGTCGACAAAATTTTTTCTGAAGCAGAATCGTTGATCTCCACACGATGAAATTTGTTTCACTAAGAAGTGTTCATCGATCTCCATTCGACGAACTCTTCACGAAGAGTTCACAGATTGTCGATCTCCGTTCGATGAACTGTGTCAAATCGTAGACCATAAACAAAAATTAAATTGAATCTGCCCCATTTATCATGCCTAGCTGATTTAAAAAAATAGATGTTTCTTCTCATCTAATGACTTGGTGAAGATGTCTGCTCTTTGTAAATCAGTAGAGATAAAAATAAGTTCAATTTTCTTTTTGTCTACACAATCTCTAATGAAATGATGTCTAATTTCTATACGCTTGGTCCTACTATGATGCACTGGATTTTGTGCAATAGATATTGCACTTGTACTATCACAATATATAGTTGAATTATTTAAGTTGATACCATAATCTAGTAATTGATTTTTTATCCACAAAATCCGTGAACAGCAGCTGCCTGCAGCTACGTATTCAGCTTCAGCAGTTGATATGGACACAGAGGTTTGCTTCTTACAAAAGCAGGACACAAGCCTATCACCAAGAAACTGCAAGTTCCTGATGTTCTCTTCCTTTCCACTCTACATCCAGCATAGTCAGCATCAGAAAATCTAATTAAATCAAATTCTGACTCTGATGGATATAGGAGTCCGAGATTTGGACAACCCTTTATATATCTAAAATTCTTTTTTAATAAAATATAGTGAGATTCTTTAAGGTTCACCTGGAACCTAGCATAAATACATGTGGCAAACATTATGTCAGGCCTACTTGTTGTGAGACATAATAGAGACCCAACAATAGCCCTATAAGTTTTCGAATCAACAGGCTTGACATGTTCATCAGAATCAATCATAGCATTAGCATTCATAGGTGTTTTCATTATTGAGGCATCACATATCCCAAACCTTTTAATAAGCTCCTTTGCATACTTGGATTGGGAGATGAAGATACCATTAGGTGATTGCTTCACCTAGAGTCCAAGGAAGTATGAAAGTTCATCCATGGTACTCATCTCAAATTTTGAATGCATTAGATCAGAAAATCTTTCGCATAGTTTGGGATCAGTAGAGCCAAAAATAATATCATCTACACATATTTGAACTAACAAAATTTTATCTTTATGATGCCTGATAAAAAGAGTCCTATCTACTATGCCGCTAAAAAACTTATGCTCTATAAGAAAGCTAGCTACGGTCTCATACCAAGCTCTTGGAGCTTGCTTTAAACCATAGAGAGTCTTATCCAATCTAAAGACATAAGAAGGATGAGTTGGAGAGATAAAACCTGGTAGTTGCTCCACATACACTTCTTCTTTTAAATCTCCATTTAAGAAATCACTCTTACATCTATCTGGTAGACTTTGAATCTTTTATAGGCTGCAAAGGCTAAGAAAATTTTTATAGCCTCAAGCCTTGTCACTAGATCAAAGGTCTGATCATAGTCTATTCCTTCCTCCTGTGAATATCCCTGAGCTACTAGCATTGCTTTGTTCCTGATAATAGTTCCTTCAACATCTAGTTTATTTCTAAAGGCCCATTTGGTTCCAATGACTGGATAGTCTTTGGGTCTAGGAACCAAATCCCAAACTCTGCACCTCTCAAAATGATTGAGCGCTTCTTCCATTGCAATGATCCAGTGGAGATCTTGCTCTACATCTTTGATGGAGTGGGGCTCAAGTTGAGAAATGAAATAAGCATGCATCACATCATTGTTGAGTTGATGCCTTGTTTGCACACCAACTGAAATGTCTCCAATCACTTAAGATATAGGGTGATCTCTAAGTATGACAAGATCAGTGGGAGGAGTTGGTTGAGCAACAGCTTGTGGAATTAATTCCTCTTATGGAGTTATATTAGCTATTGGAGGAAGTGCAACCACTTCCAAACTTTCTTCTTCACTCTCTTCTTCAACTTGTGGAGAAGCATGTGATGTAACCACTTGGGTGAGGTTTAGATCATCCAATCTCTCACACAAGTGAGGTACCTGCAAAATGTTATTGGTAGAAACTTCTTTTTTCTTGTAATACATGTTAGTCTCATCAAAAGTAACATGAACAGATTCCTCAATTTTTAAAGTAGATTTATTATACACCCCGTAAGCTTTGCTAACTTGGGAATATCATATAAAAATTCCATCTGCAGCTTTTGCTTCTAACTTTCTAGTGTATTTCTTGTCATTATTTTGAATATAACATAAGCATCCAAATACTTTAAAATAGGTGATTTTAGGTTTCTTCCCTTTAAGTAGCTCATAAGGAGTCTTATTCTTAAGCTTGTATATCAGACTTCTATTCAGTACATCATTTGTTGTGCTCACACCTCTGCCAAAAGAGATAGGGGCATGTAAGCATCTGCAAGTAATGTGTCTGCAGATTCAATTATGGTTCTATTTTTCCTTTCAGCAACCACATTTTGTTGAGGAGTTCTAGGAGCTGAGAAGAAGTGCCTGATACCTTCCTTCTCACAGAACTCTTGCATAAGAAGAGACTCAAACTCAGTACCATGATCACTTCTGATCAATAGAACTTGGTGTAGAGTACTCAATCTGTATGTTCTTGAGAAAATCTGTAAGAACCTTGAAGTTATCTCACTTAGATCTCAGAAAGAATACCCAAGTGAATCTTGAGAAGTCATCTACAATCACTAAAGTATAGGATTTCCATCCTAGACTTTGTACAGTGATAAGTCCAAAAAGGTCCATATGTAGCAAGTATAATATCTTAGGTGAGTCACTTTTATTTGTAGATTTAAAGCTATTTTTAGTTTGCTTGCCTAACTGACAAACCCTACAGAGGCCTTCCTTCTTATAGGGGACAGAAGGCAATCCTCTAACAAGGTTGTCCCTAGATAACTTAGCAATATTTTTAAGATTTACATGGCCTAATCTCTTATGTCAAAGTTCATTTTGATTTCTAACCTGATTAAAAAAACAAAGTTCTGAACAAGCTGATTGAAAATATACTACATATATGTTGTCTTGTCTAAGTACAGTTAAAATAGGTTTGTTTTCTTTACAAGAAATAATACAGGAAGATGAGTTGAATGATACATGATAACCTTCGTCACATAATTGACTTATGGATATTAGGTTATGCTTTAATCCACTCACATATGCAACTTTCCTGAAGGTGACTGCTCCAACTTTAACATCTCCATAGCCTTTAGTTTGGCCACAGTTGGAGTCACTGAAGATCACCTTTGGACCTAGCTTGGATTTGTAGTTTGTTAGATTGTCCCAACAGCCAGTCATATACTTTGAGCATCCACTGTCCAGATACCATTGTTGATTAAATACTGGACAGTACTTTAATTGCATAAAAAGGGATTAAGTGTTCTTGTCACAGGTTACCTTGGGTCCTTGTTTCTTTTGATAAGAGAAACTAGAAAAAACAGAAAATTCTGGTTGATTTTTATATCCCAAGGGATGATATCTTCTAGATGGTATTTCCCATTGAGTAAAATGATTAATAAGTTCTCTGAATTGATTGAAGTTTCTAATAAAATTATAATTTTTTATTAAACCTGACTGGGTTCGAGAAATTACTATAAGTTCATCGATCTAGGTTCGACGAATAGGGTTGAGTTCATCGAACTCTGCTCGGAGAATGAACATAGTCATTTTTTATGCCCCAATTTCATCGATCGCTGTTCGACGAACCATATATAGTTTGTCGATCGACGTAAGACAAATTATTATAGTTATAATTTTTGTTCATAGGTCGTCGATCTGGGTTCGACGAACTTTACAAATTTCGTCGATCTGAGTTCGACGAAATCTATTGAACATTGTTTTTATTTAGATTCTTATTCTTTTTCTTTTTATTTGTAGATTTCTAAGAGATATTTGGTTGTGTAGTTTCTCCCACTTTTTCTTTGCCTTTTTCAAATATAAATTTAATTTGTGTTGAATGTATATTTTTCTTTAATATTGGGGATAAGCTTGATGAAGCACCTATACCCATCTTGCCATTTAATCTGGCATTGACCGTGCTTGTGATGTCCATCAGCTTAAGGCTTCTCCCATTGAGAGATTCCTCAATTTGCTTTCCCTCACATAATTCAGTTTTTAGTGAGATGATTTGTTCATTAGCTATGTCTAAATTATATTTCAATTTGATGTTTTCAGCAAATAGATTATCAAATTCAACATGTCTAACTCTAAGAACTTTTATTTCCTTTTCTGACTTAATTAAATCATTACATAAGGATTTAAATTCAGTTTTAAATTCTTCTGAATTAAAATCAAATCAAGAGATTACCTGATCTTCTTCAGATTCTAATTTCTCTTCTGATTCTTCTGCTTGTTCCTCAGCATTAGATTTTTTGCAGGAGGGATTGATAGCCATAAGGTAAACATCCCTTGCCTTTGCCTCCTCTTCATCTTCACTAGAGCTGGAAGATGAGGATTCTTCATCAGTGTCACTCTAGGTCTCAGCAATGAAACCTTTCTCCTTTCCCTTGTGCTTGCTGGAGGAGTGCTTGCTGTAGTGCTTGCTTGAATGCCTTTTATTTTCCTTTTCTTTTCTTCTGTCTGTCATCTGTTCCTCTGGGCATTTCAGTAGAATGTGTCCAGGTTTTCTGCATCCAATGCACACAATCTCCTTGGTAGGAGTCTTGTCATATATTGGCTTGTCATCATTCTTGGATGACCTTCTTCTAAAGTCTTTCTTGGCCATTTTATAAAATCTTTTATCCAATAAGCTTAATAATTCTTCATTGGTTGGAAGAGCTTCTGTTTCTTCTATTGCTTTAAAAGCAATGTTGTGCTCCTTCCTTGAAGATGTGGAAGCCTTCTATTCTGCAACCTCCCTTTTCTTGATCAACTGCTCATAAGACTTGAGCTTGCCAAGGAAAGATTCTGTTGAAATCTCATTTAGACTTCTGGCCTCCTTAATTGGTCATATCCTGGAATCCCAAGTGCTAGGGAAGTACATTAGAATTTTATCTTTTATCTCAGTTAATGAGATGTCCTTATCCAGGGTTCTCCGTTCATTTATGATGACACTGATTCTGTTATACATATCAGCAACAGTCTCAGATTCCTCCTTTTTGAAAATCTCATACTGTGATATACAGATGGATCTCTTATCTTTCCTTTCATCTGATGAGCCAGCAACTATTTGGTTTAGTGAGTGCCAAATTGCCTTTGTAGAGGTGCACTCAGACACCTTCTGAAAGATGTCATCTGACATTATCTGTGTCGTAGTTTTCATTGCTTTGCCATCAGCCATCTTGTCTTTCTTTTGAGCATCAATCGACTCAGGTGGTGGAACTGCTGAAGTTCTTGTTGAAGTAACAACTATAGGTTGAGGGGGACCTGTCAAAATAGAATTGAAAATGTCCTCATCAATAGAATTCATATAAAACTTGATTCTTTCCTTCAAGAGTGCAAATTTATTCAAGTTGCATACAGGAGGTATGGTGCTAGAATATTACTTATTCTGTGCCATGCTGTAAATAAGAGGCTAGAGAGAAAGAGATCTATCAAAGGATCTTGGTTTAGATGTAAATCTATGAAACCAAAGCAACCTTAACCCTCTGATACAAATTGAAGGATGGTAAGAGCTTTACCACCTGAGAGGATAGATCTGTTTAACTCTAGAGGGGGTGAATAGAGTATTTTAAAAACTTAATTGGTTTTTATAGCGGAATTAATAGTGATAAATATATCTTAAGAGAGTGCAGGAAAGAAATACTAACTAACACAACACACAACAATAATAAAATAGAAAGCAATCCAGATGACACAAGAAATTTATATTGGTTCCCCTAAACTTTGGTACATCCACTCTTCTACCACCCTGGTAGGAATCCACTACAAGTTTTTGATCAGGTGCCCGACCACCAACAGCTGTTTACACAGGTGCCCTGTCACCACAAGATCTATTTGTACGGAGATCTCACAACCCTTTAGGCTTTTGATCAGGTGCCCAAAAACCAAGCTAAGTCTTTTGACAATGAGACTTAAGAACCAAGCGGTTAACTTTTGAAGGGAGTTAAAGCCATGTGTATAGTGGGAATAAGAAAGTTGAAGTTGTCTTCTCTTTCTCAAAAGCAACTGAGAATACTAGTGAATTTGATCTTGATGATGTCAAAGCTCCCCCTGAGATGCTGATTGTTCAGGAATGGTTGGAAGCTTTACAGGGTGTAGGCCTTCAATGATGATCTCCAGAAGCTTTCAGGCTGATTGTATTTTATTGTCTCTTGAAAGCTCTGAAGAGTTGCAGATGATGAAGACTGAGTGAATATGCAGACTGAATTTGTTTCTTCTCTATCTTCCTGTGTGTATCTCTTGGGTCTCTGTCTATCTTTTTCTATTCCCTTCCTTATTCTTCTAATTGTTCTTCTGAAAAACAGTCCTTTTATCTTCCTGCAGAAATTCTATCTCTGAGTTTGAATTCTTCTCCATGATTAATTGCTGAAATCTTGGAACTTGGACAAACGTCTAGAAGGGCAATAAGTCAATTCCTTAATTGTCACAGTTATTAAGCCGAATATTAAATCTGTGAAATCCAGTAATTAATGATGCCAATGAATGACTATATTCATAAGAATATATGCAATTAATTACTCAGAGCAATATAGGCAATAATATAATATATAAGTCTTGGTCAATCCAGAATTTAACTGCAGAGAAGTGAAAATAAAGAACTGACAGAAATCATCGAGCTCAGAACAGATTTCGTTGACCTGAACTCCAAGTTCGTCGAGCTGACAAATCGTCTTCGTCAAGGTGAGATACGAGAAAGTTAATCTGGAGAAATAAACTGTCAAAGCTGGGCTCTAAGTTCGTCGACCAGAGATTGAAGTTCGTCAAGCTGAGAACTTGAGAAAAGAGAGAAGATCGTCGAGCTGAGCTCTAAGTTCGTCGAGCTCAACTCAGAGTAGAGACTCTGAGTTTTTCAAGCTGCGATCAACGATCATCGAGCTGAGTGCAAAGGACTTCGAACTGATTTTCTGAACACTTAAAAAGTGCCATTCTTCTAATTCTGGAACTCCGATGTCTTTTGAGGACTGAATCAAAGATTAACTATCCTAGTCAGACTGACCTACACCTAACAGAATGACCCTAGGCTATACATGAAGGGTCAACAACCTAATAATGAACCTAAGCCCAAATCCAAAGTAGGGATCCAACATTTTATATTCTTGGTTGGGTTGACATTGGTTGATATTGGTTTTAGCCAGCAGGATAGGCGTCTAGTGGTACAGGTTAGCCCGTGTGCTTACGATATCACAAGGCAGCTGTTATGGGTATAAGACTCCCCTCGTGTCGTGTTTTGTGTTCTAGGAGGGGTGTCTTACAGTTTTGACCCAAAGGGGGTAGCCCGACCCAAATTCTCCATAGTAAAAGTGCCTGACCTGTAACTTAGAACTAGTAATAGACCCTGAGCTACTATGTGGAGGTCCTGCCACACAGCGGGAAGAACGAAGAGAGCTTTCCCTCCCTAGCTAATACTAAGCTAGGCACCTTGGAGGGCACAGGAAGCCAACTAAAGTCAACTAGAGAAGGAAGAAGCCCGAGAATCAGATCCTCTCCAAAGGCGCCCTTGTGGTCTATTTATAGTTTTCTAACCCAGTCCTGAAAAGAGAGGAATCTCGCCTTTTGGTTTTACTATACACAAACTAAAGTTGTCTGCCAATAGCGAAGCTCCGCAGTAAAAGAGATATGGAAAAAATTCGTGAGGTAAGAGATATAAGTGGTGATATGCATTAAACAACAATAAAAGCAACAAATGGCCAAGAAGATTACACCAAATACTCATTACAAGAAATACTCGTTGGAATTTGGTTCCCCAAAATAAAAGCAACAAAATACTCATTGGAAGAAATGGTGCCCCAAAAAAGGGATAGAAAGAATGAAAAAAAAATCAAAAAGTGGTGATATGCAAAAAAAGGAAGTTGGAATTTTTTAAAAAAAGTTATTATTTACTAAATTTTTTTTCCATGCTAAGAGGAGAGCTAATCATTCTATTATAATAGGTCGAACATATTAATTCTGAATAATGACTTTTACCTGAACATGCACCTCAAGATCATATTAATTTCATGGACTTATTGGTCACAAAAAGTAAACTTATAATTTTCCTTCGAAGAGCAATATTCTTTTGTACGTAACACATTTTAGAACACTACAACATTTTTGGTCTTTAACAACATTTGAAAACTGATGCCTAAAACCGCAAAGCGTTGCCAAAACTTTGAAAACTGTTGTCATAGGGGTGTATGTGTATGCCTGTGTTACCAAAGACCTAAGGCAATAGTTTTCACATGTTTAGGCAACAATACTTGAAACTGTTGCCTATATCCCTAGTAAAGGCCACAGTTTTTACATGGACCTATTGCAACATTTTAAAAATGTTTAGAGTTACATTTAATAAATATTGCCAAAACTATTTAATTAATAAAAAATATAAATTTTTAAAAAACATGAAAATAAATTAAAGCTTCAAAAACAAACAGGTTATATCCAAACAAGCAGTCTAAAGTTCTGAATCTTGCTAGATATCTCATTATGCCCCCATACAATTCAATTTACACATCATTTAAAATAAAGCTTAATCACAAATAACTATTATGGACTAAACAACAGATCGTAATACAAATCAAAATGTGCCTATCCTGGAGAAGACTCTTCCTCTCCATTCTTATTCAAAGCTGAACATAGCACTTTCCTGGAGATGTAAGTTTCAAGTTCTCTTGAGACCTCTGCCAATTTGAGATCAAAACTACTCTTATATTTTTGTGGCCTTGGTGACACAGAACTCAAAAATCTTCTCCTCGTGGAGGCAGAAATCCTTGGCTTCTCGCTGCTCGCTAGCATCTTCTTGATCTTCGCATTAAGTGTTGGTCCCTTCTTCTTCTACAACGGTAAAGGTTTCAACGGCGTAGTTGATGGCTTCTGTCCCCGCAGTATCTCCCTTTTTTTTTCCGCAGCCAATTTTGCTTTCTCCTTGCTCATCTTGATCAATTTCCAGGGGTCTATTCGAACTTCAGCTCTCTCTGAATTGGCTGGAGGGGATCCTTCCTGTGCCAGAATGGATATGCTTTGACTGCTGTGAAAAATTATAGTTTTCTTTTTTAGCAAATGAGTTTCTAAAGTAATATATGTAGGGAAATCTCGCATTTATGTTTGCAAAAGTAAAGTTTGCACACCTCTATCTTTTGAAAATGCAAAAACCTCCCATGTAAGTTACTTTAAATAACACCCTTGGACAAAAATACCTCCCATTTTGTTCATGCATGTTATGAAAAGTAACTTACTGGGATGTTTGAATAATTAATAGAACATATGTATGAAACGTAGAGAAAATGTAATGAAAAAAAATATCTGACAACCTTATATCTTTGACAACTGAACCAATATAAGCATTATAATAGTTATGCTTGAATAAATCTATGAACCATAAGGGGGGAGATTGTCTTTGTGATTAGCCAGGGGATTACTACGATCATTTTCTCATAAATAACCTTGAATATAGCATCATAATACTGGGAAGAGATTACAATAATCTTTCTATTGGTTTTTAACGATTCGACTAACGAAAGGATTTAATAATCATGTTTGGATACCTCTAGAAATCATACAAAAAAGAAAACGCCCTCTGTTAATATCAATACATCATAAATAGCCGTGGGGCCATTTTGATCATATTCTCAGACTAAACCATGATTAAAACGTCACAATAGTAAAAAAACATTTTTTTAAAAAACACATTAGAAGTCAACTGAACTGCAGCTAGTTACCACAATGAAGAGTTGGCTAACCTGAAGCGAACCATAAAACCATATGCCTCAAAAGTCATGCCAAAGAAAGGCCATCCAATTAAAACTAGGAAGAATCCTACAACAAACGAGGCCATGCCCTGCACAATAGAGAAATCAGTAAAGGGCGGTGGAAAAAAATATAAAAGCTCTGTTTGGTTTAAATGAGAGGAAATGGAAGATGTGTTATGGAATTGACTCAAAGTTAATGTCACCAACTTGTTTGGTCAAGAAATTTAGTGAAATGCTTATTTTTCACCTTGATCTTTTAGTCAAAGATTCAGATATTGCTTACACCAGTACCTAAATCTATTATAAACCAACAAAATTTTCTTCATAATTTTCAATGTGATTTGATAAAGATGGTCAATGGAGAAGTGAAGTTGTTCATATTTTCTTAAATTATTTTCAATTACCAATGCTGGAATCAGATACCAATCTTAATTTATCAGGCAAACTACATATACAGTTCCTCAAATCCCTTCAAACCAAACAAGCAAAAAAGAAAATGCCAGTATGTTCATGATATTAACCTTGTAATTCTTACGCTTAGCAAAGAACTGCAAGGTAGATTTCAATCCAATTGTTAGCATCAGTCCTGACAGGAATAAGATCTGCCATTGAAGAGAAAAAAATAATGAGCGTGCTCATCTCTTATTCATTTCCTATAAAACTTGGAAAAAAACAAATTTGAGTTATATGATATATCACTCACATTTCCCATGGCTAAGAGACCCTTATCAAAGAAGAAAATTAATCCTAAAAAGGAGAAAAATACACCAAACCCAATAAGTCCTATGCCAATTTCTGTTTCATGAACCCACTAAAGTTAGTTGATGGAAGCAAGAAACTGCATTTATAATGCGGATTTGTAAAGAACACGCAACTATATGATATATAAAAATGCTCACTTTAGATACAATCATGCAGATTATTAAACGAAAAAGCAGTTAATATCAACTACAGCAGGTTACTGTTTTAAGATTATTGCAGTGGAGGCATAAACTTCGGTAAAACTTCCAAGATAATTTTTTCATAGATTCCAATGGCGACAAAGGATCCATATAGCCGACTCCACTATAGTGGGCTTGAGTGTTGTTGTTGTATTATAACACTCCATTTTTTGTGGAAGTGCAGACAGGTAGTTTGAAGGATGATAATATCATGTTAGCTAAATAAGACCCCCACCCCCAATAATCAAATTCAACCAAGATTATCACTGAGGAGGATGTGAATGGTGATAGAAAATATTGTTATAGCCATTGGGTGAAAAACTTTAAATCAATCAAACACTTCACCATCTTTCTTTAGCAAGTAAACCAAAGTCGTGTGAGAGTGACCACATTCATCAGAGCAGATGATATCAAAATGAAGCAAACTAGGTCAGGATACATGGAGAGGTATGAGCGTCGGCAGAGCTCGATGAGGAGAAAGGTGAGTCTTCTACGGTACCATTTCATTCATAGCAATACCCATATACATAAGGTATTTCACACACACACGGATCCTTTTGAATAATACCCCAACTTTCAAATTCAAAAACACTAGGTTGCTTTGTATTGAATTCCAATCAACCAATAAGTAAGAAGAAAGGGAAAAAGAGGAGAAAGATACTTACATCAAGACGAAGGAGTTAGGGAACAAATTGAAGCACGAAATTGGCGCCACAATAATCCCTCAACACATGTTCGACATCTATCGGTGTCGGCACAGAGAATCAAGAGAAAGAGAGAGATGCGGGAATCCCATTTTCATCATGAGAAAAGGAGAAAGAGGGAGAGGTCGACGAGGGTGTTGTTAACTAGAACTGTGAGCAAGATCAATGAGGCGGCGTCTCGTGCGGCTGTAATCAGGTTCGGTGCAATCGGACTGTCGGTGTCGACGGGTAAGAAGCCAGGTTGGTGCAATCGGACTGTGTCGTCGACGAGGAAGAAGATTTTGCAGGCCGGCGTCAACGGGGAAGAAGATGCACATAGTGCAGCAGCCGAGCCGGGGGAATGAGCCTGTCGTCGCCGGGGAAGAGAAGTTTGGCGCTAGGTATCAGGGAGAAAATGTTTCTGATCGAGTGCCGCCCCCGGACCCCCGCTGTCGTCGGCGCCGGATATGTCAGATGGATTCACACTTCGATTCCTCTAAGCTTACGAGGGCAAACCCGGTGTGAGAAACAAGAGAACTGTAAGTGTTTCACAACTCGAACAAATTTAAATCCCGATATAAGTTAATTAAAATCCTAGGTAGGTATATAGAAAACCAACGACGACCATTTTAAAAATGTCGCAATAAATGTGGAGTCATGATTTTTAACAAAATTTAAAAATCTAACAAGGTCGTTATATAGAAAAGTGTCGCTATATAGAAAACTAATAACGACGATTTTTCACAAAACCTCAAAAATGTGGCCGATATTCATATTTTGGTTAATCTTAAAGTATTATTTAGGCAACAATTTTAAAATATTGCAAATTAATTTTTAAGAAGACAACATATCATAATTGTTGTCTAAAGTGAATCCTCAAGTGTAATATTTCAAAAATGTTTCATATAAGGGATTAGAGAATAGTTTTTGAATGTTGCACAGAAAGTGTTGTCTAAAAAGGTAAACCTATTGTAACACTTATAAACTGTTCTCAAACAAAGTTTAGGAAACATTTTTATAACTGTTGTCAAGTCAGGTGTTGTTAAAGATCAAAAATGTTGTAGTGGAATTTCTAGTTTGCTCAGTGTATTCTAGACCAATGTGACTTGTTGTCTCCTTTGATATTTTAATACTTGTGCGACAACTTTTGTTAACTTTAGAATTTAGAATGTGATCAAGAATTTTGTTGAGATGGTTTGAAAAAAGCTTGAATGTTCAAACCATAGCCATAATACTCTCCTTCCCTCCCTCTTGAAGTATTTAGTTTTTGTATTTTCATTTTTTTTGCTAATGTGGATCAGAGCTTCTCTTAATCTGCACCCTCTTTCTGCAAGCCCTAATACTCTGACCTTTTCGGATGGAGTCTTTTTAGCAAACGTCATCTTGAGAAGTGAGGATCAGAAATTCTCTTCTTTATTATCTCTAGTAGGAAACTCTTCTTTTAAATTATTTTGCAATCTACTGATGACAGGGTAGCCGCTTTCATCTTTCTATTTCCTCCCGTCGGCCTAGAATCCACATGAGTTGGCAAGATACTTTGAATTCCCGATTTTCCCTTTTTGATTTTTCATATTTCTTTCTTTCATAGTAATCAGTGAGCTCTCATTTTCCATGAACCATTGCAAACTATTTTTTTTAAGCTTCGTAATTCAATATTTTTATTTTGGATCGGTAGTTTATTGAATTTTGGGTCATTATGTGGTTAATTTTTTACATAAAACTTGTTTTTTAGTAATCAAGAGAATTAGTTCTATTGAATTTAGTCAAACTAGTTATTTTGTTCATAACACCAAATTTTGTCATCTTCTTCAACTATTTTGACAGATATGCCGATTTAATTTTTTTTTTTTTGATTTTAGGGGAAAATGGAGGAGGATGCAATTAGAGATGATTGCTATTAAAGTAGCTTGGTAAGTTCCTTTAATTTTTTTTATTTTCTCCATGATTATTTGCAAAAACTTTATGCATATTTTGTTGAGACATATTTTTGATCCGTATTTATGTGATTGCAATGGGATTTACTATATATTTTAAACAATTAATGACATAAATTTTCTTAGCAACCATTGTGTTTGCTTTTGATTAATTCCTAATTGTATGTACGTGGATTCTAGGTTGTTTAACAAAATTGATCTACAAATTTTATTTATGTTAATAAGAATACATTACTATATAAGTAAAAAATTTAAATTGTTTTTGTTGGGAAATAAAAGAATTAGGATGAGTGGAGGGGGAAAGATAGATGGTACTACCAAGATTTATGTCATAAGAAAGCGACACTACAATGCAGACATTTCTTTGCTCTTATCATTACAATTTTTCCTCCACCTCATGACTAACACACTACGGATATATATAACGGAAAGTGTCACAAGAAATGTCGAGCAGAGCTCGACGAAACTTCGAGCAGAGCTCGACGAAACGTCGAGCAGAGCTCTACGAAACGTCGAGCAGAGCTCGACAAAACGTCGAGCGCAGAATTCTCCATTGGTGAAATTTCGGGCCGTGTCCTTTCGAAATGACTCATTTAATGTGATGTTTGGCGGTCCAATGTTAGGCCGACACGTGGCGAGGCAGTTACCCTAATTTCTCACAATGGAAAGGGGAGAAAACCATAGCCATCTAATATCCTTCTTGCCAAGTCGTCACTGTGAAAAACCGTCGGAGAAGAAGTGATTGCTGGAACCGATCTTCTTTACCGTGAAGAACGAACACCATCCAAGGAGAAGAAGATGCCGCGAAGAAGTGTGACAAGATCAATGGCTGGAAATGTTGGAAACGCCCGAAATGAGGTGAGCTTCCTACCCTCTCCCTTGGTGCTAGATGTCTAGTTATTCCAAGGAGAGATATTGACTCAAAAGAGACTTGATTTGTGAGAAGAAGGTTTCTAGGAAGAGGCCATGCTATGACTTGTGTCCTAGGAATTAGAGTCTTCAACCTTTCCTCACTTCAAATGAAGTTTGTGGACTGGTTTCGTGAAAACAAGTGGCCATATGAGGTTGTATAAGTGAGGAGAAATTCTGGATGTTATTTGGAAAGTTTGGTTGGAGGAAGAAGACAAACCGATGACATTCAATATGCTTTAAGATGCGCTCAGAAATCTATTTTTTGTGCGCAACAACATTCGAGGCCGTTTTCAGACATGATGCGGCCAAATTTGGGCATTCGACTAAACACGAAAGTCGTAGCCCTTGGAAATACCTTTCCTACGTAGGGTACACGCCTTCACAGGATTCCTGTAGCCTCGGGAATAACCGATCGAAGTTGTTGTACAGTAATCATTCCTGCATATATAGTTCTCATGTTTGTTTTGTATTGGCTTTGGGTTTGGTAGTGACTGTAGTACATTAACGTTAATGTATTGTTGAATTTAGTCTATAAGTAATTGTGATAAAATATGTTAATGACATTTGCTCGATAGATCCGTAATTAAAAAATGGTGTAGTAAAGTGTACTTGATCGACGTGATTTGGTGGAGGTTAGTGAACGAATGGATTGACGAGTTGGGATGGTAGGAATGACTTAAATATGTGAATCGATAGGGATGTACTTGATAATGGTAATACAATGAATAATGATGAGGTTGACTTGAAATTTGCTGTACATAATTTGTAGTAATTGCGATGAACAAATGGTTGATGGATTTTAGTTGGTAGATCCATATATACACGAATAGTTCAAACTTTTTAAAAGAATTGTAACCAGTGATGTTCAAGTCATGTGATCACAGTATACATGTAATTATGATAACCAAATGGTTTGTGAATATGTGTGGAGTACCAATATGTTGATGGTGAACCCCTGGTGTGCTTGGATGCACAAAAATGTGGAAGGTTTGAAAGTGCATGTCTGTTGCAGCACTGGAATTATGTATTGGTAAGAGACTCGGTATGGAGCTCTTGCGTGCTATTGAGTACGAAATGTGAATAATGAAAAGGGGTCTCAATATGGAGCCTCGTATGTGAAATGTATGTGGTGTGAGTCGACACACTGAGTCGTAATCCTGGGTTAAGGATAGTGTGGCAGGTCTATGGGCTCGCCAGTTGTCACATCGATGGGAGTTGCCAGTTAGACTTGGACTGTTGGGCGTTGGTCCTCGGTACTTACTTCCCGATGCACCCTCCGTGCCAGTGGGCGGTTGGCCTTGATCCACTGGTGATACGCTCCTAGAGGTACCTTCCGCACCACAAGATAGGCCAGTTGGGTTGGGCTCTTGGTGAACATCTACCTGAGACCCCTTCTGAGCCGTAGTACGCATATGAGCTCCGTTGTTGTGCTCTTAGCTTTGAGGCGTAGGGAGGCCTAGGTTTGGTAGTGTGGATGTCGCCTAGTAGTGGAGAAGCCCGCTCTACTGTCACCGCCTGGCCATGATGGTTGACACCTGAGAGGTTAGCTACCTGCTCGAAAAGTGGGAACTACAAGTCTATGTCAACATAGCAGTTGCATATGTGTGATCATGGGTGAGTCATTGCATTACATTCAGGGAATTACATTACATCACATACACAAGATCCTCATCATTTAAGTTTGTATGTGCACTCTTATACGATGAGTTACTTTACTGCTGAGTTGATCCTCAACTTATATGTCTGTATGGGCATTCATATAAGTTGATTTACTTTCTATTGTAGCTTTACATTTTTCATATACTGTTGTAGATGATAGAACTGCTAGAGTAGATTGTTTACTCATTTATTATGCTGCAAATATACTTGATATTGCTCACTCTATACCACCTGTTTGTACTACTATTTTATTTATATATATTATACCCTTGTTCTTTTCTACGCCCGATGCCGAGGAGTCGCAGGGCGAGCGACTCATTTATTATACTACTATAGATGATAGAGCTGCTAGAGTAGATTGTTTACTAATTTATTATACTGCTGATATACTTGATATTACTCACTCTATACCACCTGTTTGTACTACTATTTTATTTATATATATTGTACCCTTATTCTTTTCTACGCTCGGTGCCGAGGAGTCCTCGTGGGAGCGGATGTGATAGCCACTTAGTCTTATGACTAACGGTTAATAATTCTTCCTTTTTAGGAGGAAACCCTGCAGATAGAGCAGTAACAGGTTATGCAGCAGGACAGCTAGGCAAGGACAACAGGGCCTGAAGGGACGGTGTTGTGGCTACCGTTAGTGACTTATGTGACTTTTTAAAGATTTATTATATAGCCCTTTGGGAAAGTTTTACTCGTACTCTGATATTATAGAAGCTTGTTGTAGCTTCTTTTTCTTGATGTTCTTTTTGAACTATTTTACTTATGTGTGGATTGACTTCTGTTTTATGAAGGATGGTAAGAGCTTTACCACCTGAGGGGATAGATCTGTTTAACTCTAGAAGGGGGGAGTGAATAGAGTATTTTAAAATCATAATTAGTTTTTAAAGAGGAATTAAAATAGTGGTAAATATATCTTAAGAGAGTGCAGGAAAGAAAAACTAACTAACACAGCACACAACACACATCAATAAGAAAACAGAAAGCAATCCAGACAACACAAGAAATTTATAGTGGTTTCCCTAAACTTGGACACATCCACTCTTATATCACCCTGGTAGAAATCCACTATAGGTTTTTGATCAGGTGCCATGCAACCAACAGGTTTTTGATCAGGTGCCCTGTCACCACAAGATCTATTTGAAGGGACCTCACAACCCTTTAGGCTTTTGATCAGATGCCCAAAAACCAAGCTAAGTCTTTTGATAAGGAGACTTAAGAACCAAGTGGTTAACTTTTGAAGGGAGTTAAAACCATGTGTACAATCAGAATAAGAAAGTTGAAGTTATCTTCTCTTTCTCAAAAGCAACTGAGAAGACTAGTGGATTTGATCTTGATGATGTCAATGCTCCCCCTGAGATGATGATTATTCAGGAATGGTTGGAAGCTTTGTATGGTGTAGGCCTTCAATGATGATCTCCGAAAGATTTCAGACTTATTGTATTTTGTTGTCTCTTGAAAGCTCTAAAGAGTTGCATATGATGAATACTGAGTGAATATGCAGACTGAATATGTTTCTTCTCTATCTGTCTGTGTGTATCTCTTATGTCTCTGTCTACCTTTTTCTATTCTCTTCCTTGTTCTTCTAATTGTTCTTCTGAAAAACAGTCCTTTTATCTTCCTGCAGAAATTCTATCTCTAAATTTGAATTCTTCTCCATAATTAATTATTGAAATCTTGGAACTTGGACAAACGGCTAGAAGGGCAATAAATCAATTCCTTAACTGTCCCAGTTATTAAGCTAAATATTAACTCTTTGAAATCCAGTAATTAATGCTGTCAATGAATAGCTATATTCATAAGAATATATACAATTAATTACTCAGAGCAATATATGCAATAATATAATATATAAGACTTGGTCAATCCAGAATTTAACTGCAGATAAGTGAAAATAAAGAACTGACAAAAAATGTCGAGCTTAGAACAGATTTTATCAACCTGAACTCCAAGTTCATCGAGCTGAGAAATCGTCTTCGTCGAGCTGAGATCTGAGAAAGGTGATCTAGAGAAATAAACTGTCAAAGTTGGGCTCTAAGTTAATCGACCAGAAATTGAAGTTCGTCAAGCTGAGAACTTGAGAGAGGAGAGAAGATCATCGAGATGAGCTCTAAGTTCGTCGAGCTCAACTCTGAGTAGACACTCTGAGTTCGTTGAGCTGCGATCGACAATCGTCATGCTAAGTTTGAAGAACTTCGAACTGATTATCTGAACACTTAAAAGATGTCATTCGTTTAAGTCTGGAACTCTGATGTCTTCAGAGGGCTGAATCAAAGATTAATTATCCTAGTCAGACTTACCTACACCTAACAGAATGACCCTAGGCTATACATGAAGAGTCAACGACCTAATAGTGAACCTAAGCCCAAATCCAAACTAGGGATCCAACAATTTCCCACTATTTAGGTGAGATCACTATAAATAACAAAAAAGAGAAAAATCACAAAGCATAAAAGATATCTGGTAGAATTAAAAATTGTTCAACAGATATTAAAATAGTGCCTTGTGAAGGATTAATCAAAATAAATAGTTCAGAGGGAAACATAGAAAAACTAATTACACTTCTTGGACTTGTCTTTCTTTGATGGCTGCCTGAAAATGATTTCCCTGTTGGGATTTGCAGCTTCTATTTTGGACATAATCAAGTCAGCTGCTCCAATGATATTGCCAAAAGTTGCACTTGGAATAACCGACACTGGATGTAAGCTCATGTAAGCATCAAAATTGAAAAAGTGTTTGGCTTTGTTATACCTTGTTAATTCCTCTCTTCTTTAAGAAGACATTGTAGTGTATTGAGGAGCATCCTTGCCTCCTTCTTTAGCTTTATTTATCTGAGACAGTCCAACCAGTTCTTGAAATCTAGCCATTCTAGAGAAGTTTTCTTGTTCTGGATCAACAAAGGAAACTAGTGAAGAGTAAGGTCTTTCATGAGATACTTTAGCAGATTGATCATCTTCAGATACTTCCTGTTGCCTGCTGTGCTTCTGGTACTGTTGTTGCCTGCTACTACTTGAAGAGTATTGTTGTTGTCTGTTGCAGGAATATCTAGGCTGATGAGAAGATGTAGCTCTATGAGCTTGAGAAATGCTTCCAGAGGATCCTGCTGCAGGAGGAGGACCTCTCTTGAATTTTGGAGGGGGAGAGTATCTCCTACTCTTCTTCCAAGTTTTTTATTCATTTTTGAAATACCTCATCCAATTTGGAGTATCTGGAGTGAGTGTTATGTTGTGCAGGATGTCGTATGAGATATCAGCAGAGGGGTTTGGCTTAAGAACAGCCTTTAGAGGAGTAGATTTTCCAAGAGCCTTCCTTTTTATTGAGCCTTTATTATTTGAGCCATCTGACACATTATCATCATCATCATCTTGAGAAGAATGTTCAGGATTGTCATAATGATCACCTAGCTACTTTGGTAAGTTAGCTGAGATTCCACGAATCTGTGGTTGTGCTATGCTTAAAGGCTCTATAGAGATATATGTAGCAGTTTGAATATTTCCTGCTTCTTATTCCATGTCAGCAAACAGAATGTCATCCAGGTCTGGCATAGGAGACTCACACCAGCCAAAGGTTGGTGGAGAGAATGTCTTTTGCATAGGAGTTGGTTCACTAACAACAAAACTATTTGAAATTTCAGAAACTACAAAATGTGCCTTTAGTTGATCCACAACCTCAGGACTTATTGGAGCAGTATAAGGCACAATAGCTTTGTTCTATTCATCAAAGCTAGGTAGAATATTTCTATAAGCAGAAAAAGAATTAAATAATGAATTTATATCAACTGTAGTATTTATAATGTAATCACCAACAGTGTTTATTTCTGCTATTGCATCATCCATGTCTGTATCAGACTCAATTAAATCTATTATTTCTGTTGGAGGGGCTGGCTCTGCTGAATCATCTAACATATTAGAATCTGCAACTGTTGCTACTGCAGGAGGAGGAACTGGAGCTTCTTCATAGAACATCTCCCCCTAGCTAGGTTCAGTGGGTCCTAAAGCCAGTCCTCCAGAAGAAGGAACGTAAGAGAGAGCAGAAATTCTTAAAGAGAGAGAGAGATGTTGGAAGTAGAGAGAGGAGCAATAGCATTTCATATAAGTTGATCAAGAGTTGGTGAGATGAAATCAAGAAGATCTTTTGCTATATCAGAGAAGTTGAGGTAGAGGGGTTCAGGAGCAGAGGAGGAGTAAGTGGTGTGATGTCCATAATTTGAACACACAAAGAAATCTTAAGAGAAGTCTGTGTGGGTGTATTCTAGAAATATGGAAGTGGGAATGGAATGAATGTCAGCTGTAGAAGTAGGAACTGTGGTAGTGGGAGTGGAGGAGGGTCCCTGAACTGGAGAGTGATGTGGAGATGGTGGAGGAGATAGTAGATTGAAGTTAGGTTATGAGATAGAAGGAATGTCAGATATATGAGTTTGAGGTGGAGATTGAGGAGGTGTGGAGGGAATTTCCTCATGAATGATGGTGGGAGAATGTGTAGGTGATGGTTGAGAGAGAGATGAAAGAGGTTGTTGATGTTGTTGTTGTTGTTGAGGAGGAGAAGGAATGATGGTGGATGGAGGTATATCTTCTTGAGATGGAGGAGAGGCTGTAACTGCCCTTGTGTTCTCAGAAGTCATTGAGGAAGAGGAGGCCCTGGAGGGCTTCAGAATGGTCCTCTCCCATCTGCCAAATAGGGTAGAGGTGATCCTCTTTGAGGCATTAATGAACATTGGTTTGGAAACAAATAGTTCTGGTGCCTTTTCCTAGAGGAAAATTCCTAGAATCCTCCCAAAACACACCTCTTTCTTTGTGTTTTTCTTCTTTATCAGCTCAAACAAAATCTATCCCCATTTAACTGATTTCTTCTCTACTAGAGCACTTATCACCAGAAATTGGTGTCTGGTGATATAGTCATGGGATGTATGCTTACCCAGTAATACCTTGCCAACTATGTCTGTAAGAAACTTATATTTAACAGACAAGTTCTTTTTCTGGAGTTTATTTGGATTTCTTTCAGAGTGACCCATTCTGCTCAACATATTCTCATACTCATCATTATCTAATTCAACATCATCTTCTCTAGAAGTCAAATCAAAAATTTCAGATAAAACTTCAGGTGTTAGAGTGACCTGATTTCCGCTGATGGTGCCAATCATAGTATGCACGTCAGGAGCTGTTGAAGTAAATACACAATCAAGCTATGGGACTTGAACTCTTTGGCTGATAGAAGCTTTCAATGGATACATAACAACTTTAAGATCTATTTTCCTCTCTTGGTGATCCCCTTTTGACTTTACATCTTTAATTTTTCTTGGATTGACTATTGAATAATGTTATTTTTACTGTTGAAATATTCCATAGGGCTGTCATAAGTATGTGCCAAAACATCCCTATAATCATGGAAGTCCTTGACTTTCATTTTTGCTATTAGATCTTTAAAAGTATATGCTGGAAGGGGATTTGTATGTAGATCTGCAATATATTTTTTTATTTCCAAGTACTCTAGAGTGATTTTGCCCATTGAAATGAGATCTGTGGTGTAGTGTAACTTGATTTCTAGTTGTTTGGAATTTTGTAGAAAAATGTGTTTTTGGCTAAGGTTATAACAGATATATTGTCTACAACACCATGTTTGTCAAAAACATATAATAATAGGCCCGACTAGGACCCATTGACATATAAAGCGCACAAGCAAAGTATTATGTAATAAGAATCATAAACTACACTATGCACATCAAAGATTAGTTTCCAATAGAAGAATTTTATTTATAACAACATCAATGTCAACAATACTAGGAATTTCAAACATGTGTAGTATATTGTCCTTAAGGCCTCACATATTTTTCCCAAAATATAATTACATGATTTACATACATCAGCACGTAGGTCGGCAATACATGAAAGTTATAAACAAAACATGGCTTTCGAGGGCCATCTCAGCACTAGACTTTGCCCGCTATTTCATGCTTGCCTCACCAGTACTTGTACTACCAATTAGGAATATTGACTTCAAGATTCTATTTTTAAAGAAGCCCCCAAGATTAAAATAAATACATCTTGTATTTGATTCTAGTGTAAGTTGTTGATGTTATATGTACAACTAAAATGCTTGGCTAATGTAGTATTAGGCTTAAGGTTACTTATAGAAAAAATTACAGATAAATAATATCTCTAAATTCTACTAACTGTAGGAAAGAGCACCTTTCCTTCATAGTGTAGAATACTTTAAAAATAAAAAAATCTAGTGTGGTATTTTTCTGGCTCTGCTGATTACTTCTACTCGCGCAAATTACTATTGTTTTATTAAAGAATAATTATATAAATTTCCTAACAAAATAATAAAGAGTGACAAAGAAAAGAACATTTGATCGGCAATCCTTTTTAAGTAAAATATATCGTAAACCTGAAATTCATAACAAATGATCATGAAACATTCGACCGTACAGGATCCCAAATCATGATAGAACATCTCTCTAGATAACTTCCAACTAACCTTATGTTGATCGATTAAGACCCCGAGGCTAGACAAAAATCATAAGATTGCTTTAGGCAGTGATCCCCACTATTGGATTTGGCTCTAATTCAGAAGATTTCTGTCATCCTCTCTCGAGGAGTGCATGGAACTCCTTCCACCAATAAGTTATCTACTCGAAATCACTGATCTCTTGATCAACTAGAATACTAATCAAAACTTGAATTTCGTACACTAGAAATATGAAACCTATATAATAAAGTCAAAGGAGAATTGTAATTTTCTAAATCAAAAGCTATGAAAGAGAGATTACAGAATGAAATGCTTAAAAGTTTATCCAATCAAACAGAATAAATTTAAATATGCATAATTAAAATGAAAATAAAACTTTTATAAAAATGAAATTTAGAGTACAATTGCATGTAAGTAAAGTTAAAATAGGAATTGAAAGTGTGTAACATTAAAAAAAATACTATAAGTAAAATGCAGGAAAAAGAACTAAAAATGATCCCAATCGAAGCATGGTCTAGATCCCCATTATCTTGGTTGAATTTATAATTTATAGGTGAAAATAGGGAATTCACGCCCCAAGGTCGCGCCCGTGACCAAGGGCGTGTAAGGTATGGAACCGCTATCTAGAAAGCCCTGGAATATCGGGAGAAAAGCTACCAAAATCAAGTAAATCGGCAGTAGTCTACCCTAGGCCATGCTCATGTCCTAAGGGGTGGAAGGTACAGAACCACCATCTAGAAAGCCTAGGAACGTTTGAGAAAAACAAATAAAATCAAGTAAATCAGCGGTAGATGCTCCTAGGTTAAGCCCATGACCTAGGGAGGTCTTGACTATGTCAGTAATGGTTGGAAAATGGCATGAACATGAGTAAATTTGGCAATTGCAAGAGAGGTCACATCCCATGGTCATGCACACGACCATGTGCGTATAAGCTGAAACTGCTGGTGATGTAAACTACTTACTTTGAAGGCTTTATCGTGTTGAGTCATGCCCATGTTCTAGAGGTCACACCCCCTTGTCACGCACGTGACATGTGTCGTGTAACTTAAATAGTGTGTATGCGCGATCTGTAGTATAGGAGAGGAGTCATGCTCATAAACTATGTCACACTCCCAAGTCACGTAAGTGAACTAGGGGCATGTAGTTACGGTTTTTGTAGAAAATCTCCAATAATTCTCCTAGACACGACTGTGAGGTTCAAATTTCTATTTTCAGCATAAAACTACCTGAAAACGCAAAAGAATGTAAATTAGACAATTATTGGGATAAATATAAATAAAACATATTTAATTATTCATAAATACTATAGTAAAATAATGATAAATAATGTATTATCAAATACCCCAAAACATAAGCTTTTACTATTTTATAGCAAAACTAATTCATTAGTATAAGAAGAATTCATAGAACATTCCCAAAAAGATTTACACCTAATTATCTACTCTAAATAATACACGACTAAAATCAAAATAAGATAAAAAATAGAATTTAGACTACTAAGAAATAACTCATAATTCATAAATTGAAATGAGTAGAATAAATATTAGTTTAAAGATTCTCTATCTAAAAATTCATAATAAAACTTACATTGAATTAAGAAAATAATCCAAGATTAAAATTATAAAACATTTAAACTTCATAAGAAACTTTTTACAAAATTACAAAATATAAACTAAACTCTCTCATAAAGACCTTGGATTGTCAAATAATATTTGCTAAACAAGGTAAAATTTACACAGAAAAAGTTAGGAAATGATGAATTTTATCCACTCACATCCATCTTTTTTAAAGTTTTCTTCTTCTTTTAAATATCCTAAATGTATATGTTTAAGAGTGATGATTTTTATGCTTGCATCTCCATACCATATAATCTTTTACTAATTTGGTTGTATACGTTTAGGAATGATGAATTTTATCCTTATTTTCAATGACATAAGATATTTTTACTTTTTAATGCCAAAAAAGA
Source organism: Platanthera guangdongensis (assembly GCA_039583875.1). NCBI lineage: Eukaryota > Viridiplantae > Streptophyta > Magnoliopsida > Asparagales > Orchidaceae > Platanthera > Platanthera guangdongensis. The sequence continues at coordinate 123,835,873 of CM077151.1, forward strand.
GTATAATAAAAGGTAGGGGAAAGGCTAATCTATAAATGCAATAAAGTTCCAAAGACAAATATATTTTTAGAGAATTGAAAATAAATTTGAGCAATCTTAAGAATCCATAAGCTAAAATTAATATAAGAAAAATCTAAAGATTTTAAGCACAATTTCTACAAATTTTAATTATGATATTATAAGGAGAGAAAATAAAACTAAAACATACTCTAAACTATTCAAGATTATAAAAAATTTATTAAGTCAAATTCATTTAAAATTTAAAACTAACAAATTTTGAAGAGACATATATAAAATATAAAATACGTAAAAAGAAAACTCTATAAAAACTATAAATAAAACTAATAATTAAAAATAGCTTTTTTTAAATGAAGTCTGGAGGAATTTAATATTACAATTTTATTTTATTAGAAACTTCTTTTAAACATGTTTTTAAAGTTTTTTCCAAGTTTTTGTATTTTTTTAATTAAATAAAAACATAAATATTTGTTAAACTTTTGGAGTTCCCAAGGGCTACCCAATGATGGGCTCGCAAGGTACTAGGTATAAATAGGAGAACAATTGACTAATTCCTCAGAGATTTCTCTAGAGGTGGATGAATAAATATTAAAATTTATTTCAAAATAAACTATGCAATTTACTGAATTTACATTTACACAAGCTATCAACCAAAATTAAGAATAGATAATAAAATCACAGCAGAATAAATAAGGAATCAAAGAATAATGCACAAACACGAAAAACATAAGAAATATAGTGGTTCTCTAAAACTAGGTTGTATTTACTCTTCTACCCCCTTGGTAGGAATTCACTATCACTAGGCTTGAGTCTTTTGACAATGAGACTCTTAGAACCAATCGCCAGATGTTTTGATAAGGAAATTATGAACTAATACAGTCCGAGTCTTTTCACAAGGAGACTCTTAGAACCTCTAACTGAATCCTTTGAAGATGGATTCTGAAAACTCTTTTTACAAACTAAAAATGTTTATATAACTACAAATAGAAGAAGATTTCAAGATTTAGTAATCTTCTTGATGAGTCCTCTCAGTATAATCCCGAAGAATATTTGGCACTTAGTGAATTGATATCTGGAACTCTAATGAATCCATGAATAGGAAAATCACAAGGATTATAAGCCCTTAATCCAGATTATCCTTTAATCCAGACTGAATTTGATAAAAACAATTGATAATCCCTTGAGAAGAAGAGGAACTTATTCTCTTTGTAGATTCAAGAAGAAAAATGAATGTTGACTGATTTAAGGAAGAACATCAATTGCAGATGTTAATCTTCCCATCATTCTCTATCAAAATCATTCTTCCAAAATCATGATCTAATTTGTATGTGATGATCATTGAAGTGATTGTTGTTAAATTCATCTTGTACCTATATATATACATACATATATATATATATATATATATATAAATTTGTGTGTGTGTCTGTGTATGTGTGTGTGTGTTTGTTGCTGAGTATCTAACATCTGCAATAAATAGTAATTTAATTTAAAACTTTCTTGAATTAATACTGATTTCAGGCTCAAAACAATTTTCATTTAGAAAACTATTAGATGTATTTTTGAGTTAATATAGAAGTTGCATCTAGTTCTATCTTCATTCAGACAATCTATCATATTTGTTTTGTAATCAACATTATATCAACACCACATCAAAGTATACATTGATTTAATCTTTTACTTAACGTCGACATTTCATATTTCATTACTCTGACTTATACTCGAAGTAGCGTTGATATAATGTCAAAGTTGCATCTACTTCTAGTCAGCACATATTGGCATTTCCTAACATTACTCTTAAATTCAGTATGACTTACTCATGCCCTTTACACTAATGATATCCTAGTACTTCTAAGATCATATTACCCTCTCTATACATCATGGGTAATAAACCAAAAATGTAAAATCACTTAATGTAATTTTTTAAAGGTAAATCTTAAGGGGTTATCCCAACAATCTCCCTCTATTTAGTTTAGCAAATGTTACAAAATTTCGAAGGTGATTTTACAAGGATAAATCAGTAAGATTACAAAATTTTGACATACATATAATATGTAATGGACACTGATTAAATTGAAAAGGACATAAATAATAGAGGAAACTGAATATACCATAAAACTTTTGTGTCAAATGTAGTGTTACTTCTTATTCTTGTCAGCAAGAAATGTTGTAAATGTTTTGTACAATTTCTTTGACATCTTTTCAACAAATTCAAAATGAAAACTTATTTCCTTTTTGGGATGACTCTATATATCCTGATAAACATTAAAGAGATTTTGAACTTTTTCCTCTACATTATGTGATACAGAGTTTAGTTCATGTTTGTTGCTTAAATGTTTTACATATAGCTCATTGATAGACTCCAATAGATTGTCAAGAAAAGTATCTTTTGACCTTTCTTCAATTTTTGGTACTTTAGTAGTTGAGGCCTTTATAAATCCTATCATTCCTTATTTACCAATTTCATAAGGAATATATTCATCATAATTATAATCCAAACCTTCTATTCTTTTATGGAAATGTCCAGTAGTGTCCATAATCTGAGTAGTTAGAAGCTTCTTGGCATATTCAATATGATCAAAGATTATTTCTGTAAGAGTAATTGATAATTCGGAAACATTTCTCTTCCCTAATCCGTTAGCATGTTATTTTTCCAGAAAAAATCATTTTCTTTTCAGCTAAATCATCTTCAGATGTTTAAAATTCAACTTTCTCTCTTTCTCTTATTAAATCAAAAGCATTCTCTAGCTCAATGTATTTTGACACTTTTTGACATTTTTTGACCTTGAATATCTAGCATTAAGACTAATAGAATCTCCCCCTATATGATAGGCATCTGAATAATTTTAAAATCTCCCCCCTATTAAACAAGCATTTGAATCATTTCAGAATTCTCTCCTATTCAATAGGCATCTTAATCATTTTTGATTCTGAATTCAAAGCAGTATCTTTATATCTTGAACCATGCCCACACTCAATCTTTCTTAGAGTTTGTTTATTTTTGTCATCACAATTCATATCTAAAAGCATGTCCTCATTCCGTCTTTTTGATATTTCTTTGATATCAGCATTAGAGTTCAAAAGCAATTTTGAATCATGCAAACCCAACCATGACTTTTCTCCCCCTTCTTTAAATCTCAGAAAACTGATTTAAAGACTTCAGCAGGGAGTATCCTTTGAACAACATGTTGATTTAGAAGTTTTACCGAACTTGATAGTTCATTTATTCGATTTTGAAGGGTGATAAATTTACCACCGCACACCTCTTAGAAAATCCTGAATTCCTTGGTAAATTTAGTAACTAGTACAACTAGGGTTTTAACAAGAGCATCCAATACTTCCTTCACAATCAATATTGAATCTATTTGATTGCAATTATCATCAGAGTACCTATACAAGTTACAAAGAACATGAAAGAAAGCAAATATTGGAAAAATAGAGCAGGGAAGATGAAGAGTGTGGAGTAAATATGAAGTCTATATAAGTAGACGAAACATTGAGAAATTATGGCATAAATATTTCCTTAGTCAACATGACAATGACTTCTTTTCGACATATTGTGAAATTATCATAGTCGTCAAATGCGTTGAGCTATGTCAACATTACGTCGACAAGATCCAAAACCATTTATGGACCTGTCCCTAGACGTTGCGTCGACAAGATCCTAAACTCTTCATAGACACCATCTCTAGACGTTGCATTGAATAGAAGTCGAAGTTCCGTTGACTTGTTATCAACATTATGTGAAGTGTACATAGATTTTTTAAGTCTATTGTAGGTTTTCCCAAAAATATATTTGATGAAAACTGTAGGTTATGTTAGTGATAAAATCAATTACTGAGTATTATCAAGCATGCGCAAAACATTAATAAAATATTTTTGCTTGATTTCATTAAAAGGCTTTGTGAAAATATTAGCCCTCTATTTTTCAAAAGGTCATATTCTAGGGAAATTTTTCCTTTTTCCACATTTTCTCTGAGAAACTGATGTCTTATTTCTATATGCTTTGTCCTATTGTGCAAGACAGGATTTGAGACAATTGAGATAGCCCTTGGGCTAACACAAAACATTATTGAATTAGTAAAATTTAAATTATAATCAAGCAATTGATTTTGCATGCACAATATTTGTGCACAACAACTTATAGATGCAATATACTTAGCTTCAACTATAAAAGTGGAGACTGATATTTGATTTTTACTAAACTAAGATATCAGTCTAGCACCTAGAAATTGACAAGTTCTTGAGGTACTTTTTATATCCAATCTGCATCCAACATATTCAGCATCAATATATATATATATATAATTCAAACTCTAATTCTACTGGATACCATAATCTCATCTCAGGTGTACCCTTATGATATCTTAAAATTCTTTTTACTAAACTAAGATGAGATTCCTTAGGATCTACCTGAAATCTTGCACAAACACCTGTGGTAAACATTATGTTTGACCTACTAGATGTAAGATAAAGAAGAGGACAAATGATTGCTCTATATGTTTTCTGATCAACATGTTTACTAGAAATATCTTTATCTAGAACAACATTAGTAGCCATAGGAGTTTTCATGACGGAGGCAGTTTCTATATCAAATTTCATTAACAATTCCTTTATATACTTGGATTGTGATATAAAAATTCCTTCGCCACTTTGCTTCACTTGTAGTCCAAGGAAGAAAGATAATTCTCCCATATTACTCATTTCAAACCTGGATTGCATTAGGTCAGCAAAACTTTTGCCAAGACCCGGGTTAGTTGAGCCAAAAATAATACCATCCATATATATTTGGACAAATAATAGCTTTTCCTTATGTGTTTTTGTGAAAAGTATTTTATCCACCTTTCCTCTTTTGAAAGAGTGATCTAAGAGAAAATTGGATAAGGTCACAAACCAAGCTCTTGGAGCTTCCTATAAACCATATAGTGTTTAATTTAGTTTATAATTATATGATGGGTAAGCTGGATAGACCAAACCTGGTAGAATGGTTACTCAATATAGGCTTCTTCTTGAAGAGTTCCATTAAGGAAAGCACTTTAACATCCATTTGATATACTTTAATTCTTTTATATGCCACATAGGATATAAATAATCTGATAGCTTTTATCCTAGCTTCTGGTGCAAATGTTTTATTATAGTCAATTCCTTCTTATTTTCTATAACCTTGAGCAACAAGTCTAGCTTTATTCCTAACTATCAATCCATTAGAATCCATTTTATTTATGAACACCCACATAGTTCCAATAATTGGGTAATTCTTTGGTCTCTCCACTAATGTCCAAACATTATTTCTTTCAAACTATGTAATTTCCTCTTGCATACAACAATCCATTATGGATCATGATCTTCTTATTCAAATTTCTTGAGTTCAAACTGTGAAAGAAAGCACTGCAACATGACTTCTATTGATAATTACTTTCTAGTTTTCACTCGTTGATTCACATCGCCAATTCCTTTGGTTGATGGATGATTCCTGAGAATTGATCTCTCTGGATCTGTTTAATGAATATCTCCTTATTATTCTACAATTTCTTTTGTATGTTGAAAATCAACCACTCACTCATTAATTTGATTAGTGATAACCATGGACTAAATATTCCTTCAACTGGTACAACATCATCTAAGCTTCTCAGATGAGTTTTCTGTACTCTTCTCAATCTTTTACTCTTTAAACTCATCATTTAAAGGAATCTATTCCTGCAAAAGTTTTTTTGGTGGAAGTCACCCTAGAAAAAGAATGAGTTCCATGAAATACTATATGCATGGATTTCTCAATTCTAAGGCTCCTTTTATTATAACACCTATAAGAATTACTTGATAAAGAATATCCTAAGAATATTCCAACATCAGATTTCTTGTCAAATTTGGCAAGATAGCTTTTTCCAAGTTGAAACTGAAATTCGGCTTCTGTGGAGTCCGAACCCTGGGGAATGGGTGATCGCACACTTACTTTTCCTAGCTAGCTTAGCTGACCGAAGACATAGAACTTATAACTTACCCAAGGCTTCAGCACGAAGGTCCCACCACACACTCGGAAGATCTTAGAGTAATTCCCCTCCTTTTCCAAGTGTTGAGCTAAGGGTACCTCAAAAAGCACTGTAAGATGAGAGTTAGAGAATTGGAAAGCATACCTTCTAAGGTACCCCCTTAGGCATATTTATAGTTTTTATAACCTGGCCTGCAAATAGCGTAACACCACTGCTCTGAATGGTTATATGCAACCAAAAGTGTTCTGCCAACAACCAAACTCCACTGTTCTGGAAGGCTATACGAATCCCCTGCAAGGGTATCCAGGTAATTTTAACTCTGGACCCCACTGCGTCAGTGGCCCATGAAGGTGTCACTCGCCTAAAGGGGCGAGTGCTGGGTAAGCCAGACACTTACCTACATGGCACCCCATTATAGGTAAATGCGAGATCTAAGGCCACTCACCTGTCATGGGCAAGACCCCTTATATCTTCTCTGGGCGAAAGCTCTCCGCCTACTGTGGGAGAGAACCCTTCTGCCCCCTGCGCAAAAACTATTCGGGAATGGTCCTTCTTGCCTCCCCGAGCTAGGATTATAAGGCATCGACAGCACTTGCCTCACTCAACGCCAAGGAACTGAAGGTATTGACAGAACAAGCTTCACTCAACACGAAGGGGAGAAGTTGTTGACAGAACAAGCATCACTAAATGTGTGGCACAAGGCATTGTTAAAATAAGCTTCACTCAACGCCTGACAGAGGGTGTTAACAGAACAACCTTCACTCAATGCCAAGGGCAGAAGGCATTGACAGTGCAAGCTTCACTCAACACCAAGGGACCGAAGGAATCGACATCACAAGCTTCACTCAATGCCTTACGGAAGGAGTTGACAAAATAAGCTTCACTCAATGCCAAGGGCAGAAGGAGTTTGACAGAACAAGCTTCACTCAACGTCTGGTGGAAGGGGGCTTGCTCGGCAAACACTGGAAGGGTCTTCTCGGCGTCTTGAGCCCTCTCGCCTCTGAACACCCCGCAAAGCAATGATCCTAGAGGGGGACCCACTCATCGAATATGGGATTATACACAACCCCCGCTCTTTGTGAGCTTTTGCAAAGGTCAAAAAGAATAATCCCACCCCAGTTATTTAATGAGTGCTCGCTGAATTGGATTGGAATCTTTTGTGGGTCCCTCCACGATTCTATAAATACTATAGGAAGACCCTAGAGATGATGTCCTTGTTTGTCCTTGAATTGACCTCTGATCCTCGCCCTTTCGCCGTTATGTATAAAAGACTGTCCGAGCAACCCCTCTCGCAGGAGCTGATAGACCATCATGCAACGGCATAGGAGATGGCTAGCTCCATGGCCTCCAAATATGCTCAATGATTATCGCCCAGGAGACTAGCTGATCTGCCCTATCATCCAAGAAGGGCAAAAATGATTCGGCGAAACCTGGCGGCAGAAGAAAAGGCCTCTCTGACACTGACTCTCAGTCATGAGAACCTTTCCATTCATGCAGAGGTACTTCATTTGCCTCTGGTATAACCCTTTAAAGCTTATTTGACATGGAATTTTAGGCCCTTTCGCAGATGTTTTTGTCGGAGAGTGAAGTGGCTATTCTGTCGGTGAATACCGAGACCCTCCTACACTCTTAAAGGAGTGAGCAGCCTGCCCCGGGGATGGCCCTCCAAGTCACCCGGACTAAGACTACAACCACTCCAGGTAAGATTGATAGTTACCTTTTCGAATTTTTAAGCAAGATACCTTCTTGCTAACACCTTTTATTTGCAGCTCCCTTTAGAAGTACAGGCTGGGTCAGCCAAGCACCCCAGACTATTAAATCGAAGTGATGATGCTGGAGAATGCTCAGGGGGCATCCAAGCACACCATCGAGGTGTTCTGGGGTGCTGAGTTACTGAACGAGAAAAGTGAAAGGCCGACAACGCGTAACATCCCACCGTGGCTATTCACCCCTATCGACGTTCCCGCAGGCGAGGACAACTAGCTGGGCAAGGACGATTGGGACACAATCATGGGAGTGGAGTCCTCCTGCGAGAAGTCCAGCGGTTCAACCTGAAGGCCTTCTAGGAATCCATTTTTGTTTTGTAATTATATATATATATATATATATATATATATATATATATATATATATATATATATATATATATATATATTGACATATGTAATGGGCGAGAGCCATGTGTAACTACACTTTTCTTTCTTGTATATATATATATATACAAGATCTTTTTTGGGACTGTTGTGTTTATACTTAGTTTCTGCGATTGATTTCTTTCTACCTTTCGCCCATATCCCGGCGTGCACTCTTTCACGCAATAGTGCATGCCTTATGCTCTTAGGTGATGACCCCAGTTCAACTCGTAACCCGTTCTCATGATATGCTACGAGGACTACACTGAGATACATGCCAGGAGGGCTATACAGAAATCTATATCGAGAGGGACACGATGAGCGGTATGCCGAGAGGGATATGCTGGGAACTAGGTTAAGAGGGCTATGCTCTCACAATGACAATTCTTGGAGCAACTCCTCAAAGCATTAAACGTCTATCGAGGGACCAAAAGCCTCATCAGCTAGGTGAGAGCATGACAATAGGAGGCGAGCATCGATCAGACATATTCTTAGCCAACCACAGGGCACTAATACCGGACCAATCAACTAGATGAGAGACTGACGGTGGGCGGTGAGCATCAACTAGAAGGGAGACACTCTTGAGTGACATCAAGCCATGTAAGCTAGTGGGAGCCTGGTAGTGGCACTTGCTCGTGGTCTAGGAGACGCTCTCGAGTGACATCCAGCCCTGCCAGCAAGTGGGAGCCTGGCAGTGGGATCTACTTGAGGTCTATGAGACGCTCTCGAGTGACATCCAGCCCAGCCAACTAGTGGGAGCATGGAAACGGGATCTACACGGGGTCTGGGAGATGCTCTCGAGTGACATCCAGCCCTACCATCTATTGGGAGCCTAGCAGCAGGATCTGCTTGGTGTCTAAGAGATGATCTTGAGTGATATAGAGCTCTGCCAGCTAGTGGGAGCCTGGCAGTGGGACCTGCTTGGGTTCTGGGAGACGCTCTCGAGTGACAGCCAACCCTGCCAGCTTGTGTGAGCCTAGTAGTGAGAACTGCTCGGGGTCTGGGAGATGCTCTCGAGTGACATCCAGCCCTACCAACTAGTGGGAGCCTAGCAGCGGGATTTGCTCGGGATCTAGGAGATGCTCTCGAGTGACATTTAGCCCTGTCAGCTAGTGAGAGCCTTGGAGTAGGATATGCCCAGGGTATGGAAGATGATCTCGAGTGACATCCATCCCTACGAGCTAGTAGGATCCTGAAGAAGGATCTGCTCGGGGACTGGGAAATGCTCTATAGTGATATCCAGCCCCGCCAGCTAGTGGGAGCATGACAACGGGATCTGCTCAGGGTTTGGGAGACGCTCTCGAGTGATATCCAGCCCTGCCAGCTAGTGGGAGCCCGGTTGTGGGATCTGTTCGGAGTCTGGGAGACGCTCTCGAGTGACATCTAGCCCTTCCAGCTAGTGTGATCCTGGCAGAGGGATCTTCTCAGGGTTTGAGAGATGCTCTCAAGTGACATCTAGCCCTGCCAGCTAGTGGGATCGTACTAGTAGGATCTGTTCGGGGTCTGGGAGATGCTCTTGAGTGACATCTAACCATGCAAGATAGTGGCAGCCTTGCGTCAGGATCTACTCGGGGTCTGGGAGACACTCTCGAATGACATCCAGCCCTGCCAACTAGTGAGAGCTTGGAAGTGGGATCTGCTCGGGGTCTGGGAGACGGTCTCGAGTGAAATCCAGCCCAGCCAGCTCGTGGGAGCCTGGGAGAGGGATCTGATCAGGGTATAGGAGATGCTCTCGAGTGACATTCAGCCCTGCCAGTTAGTGGGAGCCTTGCAGTGGGATCTTCTCGGTGTCTGGGAGACTCTCTCGAGTGACATCCAACCCTGCCAGCTAGTGGAAGCCTAGCAGCGGGATCTGCTCGGGGTTTACTACGTGAACTCTTCACCTGCTCATATGAATCATTGTATAAGACAATCGGAATATCAAGAAGCTTTATTTGATAAAGGACATAACTTACATGGCTCAAGGGTAGATACGCTTCAATTCATCACCACTCCAGGTGTGACTTAGGGTCTCTCCCTCCACATTCCAGAGGCGGTACCCCCTAACCTCAACGCTTCTCTGACAATAAATGGTCCCTCCCTGTTCAGGTTGAGTTTTCCCACGGCAGTTGATCTCCCTGCTGCATCCACCTTTTTCAAGACTATGTCCCCTTCTGCAAACTATTTGACTCCAACATCTTTTTCAAAGTACTTGGCCATCCGTCACATGATTTAATCTTGCATAATAGCAACCACATCCCAGAGCTCCTCTATCAGGTCCAAGGAGAGTCGCAGCTCATCATCATTCTCAACCCTCCATTATTCCCTGCCTTCCCTTGCTTCCACCACACACGGTGTCTATACCTTGAACTCGATTTGAATCATAGCTTTGCAGCCATGGGATAGCTTGAAGGGGGTTTCACCGGTGGCTGTGTTAGGGGTGGTCCTCAGGGCCCAGAGGATTAAAGGAAGTTCCTCCACCCAACTTTCCTTCAAGTTCTCCACCTTTTTCTTTAAGAGGTTCATGATGATCTTGTTCGCCACCTCCACCTGCTCGTTGCTCCTAGGATGATGGACCGACATGAACCTGAGATCAACCCCAAGTTGTCTACAGAATCTGATAAACTCGACACAGGCAAACTGCGGCCCATTGTCTGTGAGAATGACCTGATGCAATTCACGTCGGCAGATGAATTCCCCCCCCCCCCCATACAAAGTTTCTGATTACCTAGGAAGTCACCTTGGCCAGTGCCATCACAGCCAAACACTTAGAAAAATACTCGATCATGACTAGCAAGAATCTCCTCTGCCCGCTAGCCAGAGGGAAGGGTCCTACAAGATCCATCCCCACACATCGCGAGTGGCCCTGCACCAGTTCATTAGGGATCTCGACAACCAGGTTCTGTGGCACTGGGCTGACCCGTCCCGTGATTCCAAAGGGAGTTGCAATGAAAAGGTGTTAGCGAGAAGGTATCCTCCTTAAAAATGCAAAAAGGTAACAATCAATCTTACCCTGAATGGTTGTAGTCTCAGTCCAGGTGACTGGGAGGGCCGTTTCTGTAAGACCCCCTTTTTTATTTTAAAACCACGGGGTCTTAGGCCCAGAACCGCCGTTTTGCGGTGACACCTCCGCTCCCGGGAAGGTCATCACTACAAAACGCTGATCCTGCCGGCCAAATCGATCTCAACAGTAGCAAATAATTATAAAGACAAGTCCACAGAAAATCACATATATAGTAAATATAATCTCCACAAAGGGAGTGTCCATAGATATAACAAAAATACTAAGAATCTTGGGCTCATGCCTAGTACATTAATGTCCTCACTACAAATCTCTTATCGCGTAAGCACAACTAATATAACTAGTAGGGGCCAGGACTCACAGTCCCTACCGTCTGAACACCGGTACAAGACTGCCCCATCTCCAAGCGCGTCGACCTCCGGGGCTGCTCCTCCATGCTGGGCTCCACGGTTCCCTAAAAGATGTGGTTCAAAAACAGTTAGTCTAAAAGACTAAGTCCTATCATCCCCCGCCCCTTCCCCCATGGCACCTAGGCACCGAGCGGGGAGGAGGAAAGGAGAGGACATGAAGGTGGAGAATAGCAAATGATCAGACGGCGGCGGCACTAAACTAGCAGTCTAATAGTATATAAGGTAGTGATAAAAGCAAGGGAAATTATGCAGGAAAAATAACCTTAACTTATGCGAGAACACATAAGCCGAGGGGTCTTTTGCAGGACTCCTATCGTATAAAAAGTCCCATGCCTGTTTATACGAAAGGGTGTCGGTTTCTGTTAAGCATGCATATAATATTTCTGATATAAACCGTAACTTATAAGCACGCTCGCACGAGCTTATTAACCAAGGGGTTGTTTTGCAAGGCCTATTGTATAAAGCATCCCATACCACTTTATACAATAGGTGTTAGGGTTGAATGCAATGGTTATGCAATGAAATACAAATATGTCATGCTGTGAACATGCAAGTGCAACACACCCGCTCGACTCTGTGTACACAGACCTTTAGTTCCCCCTTTCTGAAGCCGAACCTCCTAGGATACCTCCGTAGTGGCAAACAGAAGTGGTTGGTTGGGCCTCGCCAACCTCTAAACCGGTAATTGCACTACCAGTCAGACATATCATACGCCTCAATGCTGGTGCACTAAGCGGAGCTCCTACGTACTCTTTCCGGCTGGCGCACCAGACTTTACTTGGCCAAGTGCTAAACCACACTTGCCCAGTCAACGTATCAGCGTCGGTGCATCGACTCTCCAATACCGAATACCCACCACCTTTACTTTATGCACATGCAACCTTGATGTAAACCACCGAGCCAAAGCTAGCCTAACCAACCCGTCCGTCAACAACCGCAACCGAGTCAAAGCTCATCGGGCCAACTTACTCATCTCTAAACCCACCGAGCCTACTGCCCGAGTCACCTAACCTAACTCCCACAACTTCGGGGAGTGTGAGTGCAACTCTAGATTACTTCTACTTACTCTTGCATTTTAGTTTTTACCTACTATTTAGGTTAGCCCAAGACTGCCCAAGATATACCCCGTGAAGGGCTCTCGAAGGCACTAGGAAATACTATGGGATTACGCCCAAAGCCCCCTTTCGCAAGACACTTACTATTATTGGTTGCTATCAGATTTCCCCATCCCTTCATTAATTTGCTGGATCTAACCCTAGCGCATTAGACACTTCCTCCCTATGGGAAGGACGATCTTTTGCCAATCCCGAGCACCACCGGACACTAGCCATTCCAATCCCCTACTCATCCCAACTTCCAACAACGAACTCTTTTTCAGTCATCCAAATTAGCAAACATCTAACCCAAGCTCGTGTGCCCCAAATTCTTACTCCAACACAATTGCTGCGATTTTACTAAATGCAGACCAACCTAAGCTACATGAAGTGTATAAAGTGAGGTACACAAAATAATCACCCAGTACCCCTATAATAATTATTGGAGGGCTACGATGACATTTTTAGCCTAAACCCAGAAATTCATAATATTCCTATATTATCAAACAATTTATTGATTTATTCTAGTAAACCAAAAATCCAAGTTTAAACATGAAGTACCCATTTAATTCAAGCAAATGCTCTACAAAATTTATGATAAATTCAAAATGACTATTCAACTTAAAATCCAGTGTCTCCCAATTTTCCAGCAGGAAATAAGCTCTAAATAAAATAAATATCAAATCCCCAAAATTATAGATTTGTAAAGTATATATTGCAAATAATCATCTAAAAATCATGAATTAATTTCTCCCAGTGGATATTGACCTAAAATTTATCAGAGCCCGAATTTCACAATTTTGCAAGAAGTAAATAGCTCCAAATAATTAATTGACCACAATTGCCCTTTTAAAAACTTGTGAAGGAAATACTAAAGTTTTTCAACTAAAATTTATAACAAAATTCAGGACACCATTTTGACTTAAAACATCTCCTGCCCAAGTTTGATGAATCTAGAATGAATAGTGTAATCATAATAAATAAAATATCAATTAGGGCCACATCATGTATAACAAAGGGGGTGCTAGTAATATTACTCCTAAAATTCCAATAAATTCACCAAAGGTCATAACTAACTTAAACTCCATGCTACCTAAGTTTAACACCTTTTTAGTAAGTTTTGGTGGCTTATTCTACACAAAAGTTGGATATGCCCTAAACTAGTGTTAGGGATTTGAGAGGTTCTTCCATCTCCAAATCCCCTAGAATTCATACCAGAGGGCTTTGGATACCCTAGCACCATTTCTACCAAGTTGCAAGATCACACAAGGGTATTTGACCCTATGCCCTTCGCAATACTCAAAAGATCCTCCTTAGGGTTTGAGTTTGGATCCTAGGCCAAATCTACCCTAGACCACCCCCATAATCCCTTTGAGTGTGTTAAAGGTCATTTCAAGTCTGTGGTCAAAATCTCTGCCTCTGTTGAGGTGATTTGACCACTCAACCTCATGGTGCACTTTTCACTTAAGATCCCCTCATTAAGGTATAAATTAGGGTTATTTCATTCCCTATCCAAAACACATCCAAATGAGGTGAAAATTTATATAGAGACATATCATGTGGCCAGGGACCACTAACCAAAATTTGGGAGGGTTTGGTAGTAATTAGTAAACTTAATTAAATTACATGAGTTTATTAAATAAAAACTAAAACTATAGCCAAAGTATCTCCACAAATTCCCATTTTTGGGCAGGACTTAGGTATAGCTAAGGATGGTCCCCTACCCAAATTTCAGGTCATTTGAACAAGGGATGAAGTGTGGGCAACCTTTTTAATCTCAGGATAGCCCTAGGTATAGGCCCCACCAAAATGAGTGTCTTGGTCAAACCAGGCACCCAAATTGGTTAAAATAAATTTTGCTGAACTAGACTCTCCAGGCTACAATTTTCATGTTGACCCCATTCTATGAAATAGCCTCTATGTATTTTTAAAAATTAAAAACATTAAATACTAAATGTGTGACATAATTTAAATAACAGAAATTATTTCCTATAGTTTAATATCTCCCTTGCACGAATCTTGGCGTGCCACTGGACGGCATCCCATCGTCTTCAAGCTCCAGCTGACGGGATGGATTCATCCGGCCTGGAACTCTTTCCAAACGCTGCCGTCGGCGATCCGACCACTTCCTCGGCCGGCCACCGCCACCACCACCTCCGTTGAGGTGGTGGATATCGCTAGGCGGCGGCACAGCCGCCGGAGAGGTGGATTCTGGCAGTTCTACCAAGGAATTTTTCGGCCCGAAACCATGAAAACCTGGAATTGGTTCATGCTCAATTTAGCCCGAACGTTGAACCTAAACGTTGTTATGATCTATCCATGAGATAAGGAGAGGAGGACCTTGCCGGCGGCCTGAAGTCAAGAAGATCGTCGGAAAGCCATTTCTGAAGGTGGCGCCGGTCGGTTTCTGCAACTGCACATTGGGGGGGGCTCGATTTCTTAAGGTGAGGATTGGGAAAGCATTCTCTCGACCCACTGATGGTGTTTAAAGCCTCAAATGGAAAGAGGAGGGGCTGGATCATCAATGACCATTAAGGCCATTTATGGCTAGGCTCGGCCATGGTGGAGGGGGTTGAACCAGACACTTGGTGGCCAGGGAAATGGATGGAAACTTCTCCACTTCCCTGGGGGAGTTGAATTCAACCATTAAGGGTGGCCTTTGGCATCCCCTTGGCAGAGACCCTTCCTTCCATCCTCTTTCATCATTTCTCTCTCCTCCATTAACATGGAAATGGAGATCACCCTCTTTCCCAGTCACCAAATTGACTTGGTCAATCTGGAGGACTATTTGCAGCCAATCAATGCACATTATCTTCTAAAGAAGCCACATGAGGAGGCTTGAGCTTGGGCTAGCCTATTTGGGCTAGGTTGACCCAAGGTAGGCTTGGATTGACTTTGGTCTTTTTGACCTTTTGGGTTGCCCCCAATAGATCCTTGGTGACCCATGGACCTCACCTTAGGGTAAGGGGGTATAAATGGGGTTCACCTGGCTAGGGGTTGGTCAATTATCCCAATATAGTTCTGTTTGACCCATTTAGGGCTAGAGTTGACTTTGGTCAACTTAACCACCTTGACTGTCCTCTAAGGGTCCTTAGTGACCCCATGACCCCATTTTAGGTCTAGGAAGACCCTGGTAGGGTTAGTTGGGCTTAATTAGGGCACACTGCCCTTAATTAAGGCACCTTGCCCAATTTAGGCCTAGAGTGCTCCTAGGTCAACTTGGCCACCCTGAGTCGACTCCAATGGACCCTTAGGGTTCAGATGAACTTTACAATGGATTGGTGAGGCCATGGTGGGGTCTTGAAGTCTTGGTGAAGCCCCATGATCAGCTTAACTAGGGTTCATAAATCTACTATTTGCAGACCATAGTGGTCTCACCTACATCCCTAGCTCTACTTGGCCTTCTTGGGCTTCCTAGGGTTTTGTCATGACCAAGTCATGACAAAACCACTCCTATGGGTCTATTTGTTTGAGGGATGTAACAAATCCCAATATATAACAAAAAACATTTCGTCCTCGAAATTCTAGTTAGGGCTACGGGGTTTCAAATATGAAAGGAAAATTGTAACATCCCGAGAGGTTGTGAGTAATACGTGACTGAAAAGCTCTGGGTACCTTTGTTGCATCAAGTCCTAGGGCTCCCAGGTGTGCTCCTCTCACCCGTGATTCCACCATAGGACCTTGACTAATGGAACCTTCGTGGGGAACAAGACTCCAATTCCCATGTCGTCAATACAGACTGGTTCTAGGTGAACTGATCGATCAGAGGCTACTAGCCCATCCGTGACCATAATCTGCTGCTCTGGGCGTAGTAGAGCCCTCCTGAGTGAGGATACATGGAATACGTCGTGCAGGCTTTCCAGCTTTGGTGGCAGCTCTAGCATGTATGCCAAGGGACCAATCCGCTCTTGGATCCTCTATGGCCCCATATATCTTGGGCTGAGCTTCTTCTTCCGACCGCGCACCTGTGAAACCCCATGCATTGGTCTGATTTTCAAGAACACCTAGTCCCCCACCTGGAACTCCACCTGACGATGTCGAGCATCATAATACTTAGCCTGTCGGCTCTGTGCCACTAGCATCCTATCCCGTATCAATCTCACCTGAGCCTTGGTGTCTTCAACAAACTTTGAACCCAATGCCTTCGAATCCTCGTCCTATATCCATGACAGCGGAGTCCTAAATCTTCGTCCGTACAGGGCCTCATAAGGAGCCATCATTATGCTAGACTGGTAGCTGTTATTATATGAGAACCCGATCAGTGGCAACAACTTTTTCTAGGGCTCACCGCGATCCAGTATGCAAAGTCGCAGCAGATCTTCCAAGGTCCGATTGGTGCGTTTCGTCTGTCCAACAGTCTGGGAATGAAATGTTGTACTGAATGTCAGTCGGGTGCCCAAGTATGTCTACACTGATCTCCACTCCCTGGATATGAACCGTCCATCCCGATCTGATACAATCGACCTGGGTACGACATGATAACGGATGAACTGTTCCACGAACTTCCGAACCAACACACCAACCGAGTCATCCTTCCTGATCGGAATAAATTTGGCTACCTTTATCAGCCGGTAGATGATCACCCAGATCGAATCGTTTCCCGTCTGTGATCGGGGAAGCCCATGTATGAAGTCCATTGCAACATCGTCAAACTTCCACTCCGGCACTAGGAGTGACTGCAATAGTCCTGCGGGGTTCATGCACTCTGCCTTCACCAACTGGCATGCCTCACAGTGGGTCATGAAGTAGGTGATATCCTTCTTTATGCATGGCCAGTACATGGTCTTCTTCAGGTCCGCAGTCATCTTTGTAACACCCGGATGTACTGAATATCGACTGCAATGAGCCTCGGTCATGATATCCTCTCGGACCTGGCCTCCCTCTAGTATGTACATCCGTCCTCTGAAACACACTAGATCATCCCTCAGTGAGTAATATCCAGCAGTGCCTGCTTCCAAGGCCCAGAATATAGGCTCAAGATGGGTATCCTGCCTCTGCCCATCTCTGACTCGGCCTCGAATGTCATCTGGGGCAATCAACGATGCCAGGTACTCTCGGTACTGCTCAGGATGATCCTCAGACACAAAGTATATCTGCATCTTTTCGAACATCTAGACCAACTTCAAGGCCATCAACTGCATTCCTGCTCCAGCTTTTGTGGCCTTCCGGCTCAGCGCATCTTCCAACACATTCGCCTTTCCCGAGTGGTAGTGCATCTCATACTAGTAATCTGCTAGAAACTCCACCTATCACCTCTGCCTGATGTTCAGCTCCTTCTGCGTGTCCACATACCTCAAGTTCTTGTGATCGGAGTAAATGTCGCAGTGGCACCATACAGATAGTGTCGCTAGACTTTCAGCGCAAATATGACCGCTCTCATCTCTAAGTTATGAACGGGGTGTTTCAGCTCAAGCTTCTTCAGCTGCCGAGAAGCGTATGCTATCACGTGACCATTCTGCATCAGCACCGCACCCATGTCGTGGTAGGAAGCGTCAGTGTAGACCTGGAATCCTTCCTTCCCCGATGGAAGGGCTAGTATAGGAGCCGAGGTGAGTCGAATCTGTAGTTCCTGAAAGGCCACCTCGCATTGCGAGGTCCAGATAAAGGGAACTTCTTTCCTTGTCAGGGATGTAAGGGGAAGGGCAATTGGAGAAAATCCCTCCACAAACTTTCGGTAGTAAACGGCAGGTCCCAGGAAGCTCCGCACATCTGAGGCCGACTTCAGCTGCGGCCAATCCCAAACTGCCTGAATCTTGGTCGGGTCCACTACCAACCCAACACCACTAATGATATGGCCTAGGAAAGCCACCTCCTTCAAATAGAACTGCCATTTACTGAACATCGCGTAGAGCTGGTGCTCCCGTAGTCTCTCCAGGTTCACCATCAGATATCGTGTGTGCTCCTCCTCGAGTAGATGAGGATCGTCTCGAAAGCATCAAATATCTTCCCGCCGATCTCCTCCTCCATGTTGCAGCGGGCGGTGGTGAATAACTCTGATCCGTCAGGTAGCCGTATCCTCATCATCAGGCCGGTGAACCGCTCCATGCATTCCAGCCCTTCCAGGAAGGCTTCCGACATGAATAAGTGCGAAGAACCCTTATCGAACAGTGTATAGGCGGGCTTGCCGCTGATGAAGACTATGCCTGGGCGTTTAACTTAAATTCTTAGAAATCTAATTATGGTTTTCTTCCCTAGTCTATCAGTCCTATATTCATAGCTTTAATTATCTAGGAAAGAAAATATTATAAATTAACTGGCATACCTGTGATCACTTGCTCTGGGTTCCGTTGTTGAGTCAGATCCAATGCATATACCTTCTCCCTCTCCTGCCTGTGGTCTCTGTCATGGTATCCACGACCTCGGCCATGTCCTCATCCTCCAAAATATTGAGCTGGCGGGGCAACCGGTGGTGCTGGTTGTGGTGCCCCCCTCATTGGACAGTTCTTCCGGATGTGCCCCACCTGGTGACAATTGAAGCATTCTAGCGGGGGATATGCCATTCACCCGAGTCTCTATGCCTCCTGCATATGGGGTGGCTGAGGGGCCACCACTACTGGTTCCCTCTGCTCCTGTCTCGCCTCCTGCCGAGGCTGGTCTTCGACTCTTCTCCCATCCGTGACGCGGCACCGCCGCAGATCATTTTGGGCCCCCCGGCCCTAGTCCTCAGCTGGCCGCTTCCGGCCTCGGGTGGTATGCCAATCTGCCTCGATCCTTTTCACCATCTCCAATATCCGTGGTATAGGTCCGTCAGAGACGAACAACAGAGCCTCCCTTAGATCCTCTCGCAGGACCTTATAGAACCTCTTGGTGTAACCTGCCTCATCCAACTGGTAAGAATCCGCAAATCGGGACAAATGGTTGAACTCCCGATGATACTCCACCACTATCTTGCTATCCTGTCTCAATAATAGAAATCTATCCTCCAGCTTGTCTCTGGCCGACTGCGGAACGAAATGCTCCAGCAGTGCGGCCCTGAACTCCCCTCAAGCTGTCTCAGCAACCTCTCTATCGGCAAACATTGTGTCCAGCAAAGTCTTCCACCATCTCTTGGCATGGGACTCCAGGCAAGAGACGACTAGGTACACTCTCTCCTCCCACGAGCACAGGATCCCAATCAGCATCTCAAACATAATGTCCAACCATTCCTCCGTCCGAATGGCCGACTCTGTCCCAAGTAGGATGGGGGAGAAAGTCCTCGGAAAATACTCAGCCAGTTCGCCCCCGGGTTCGGCTGCGGAGCCGGAACTTGTTGTGCCCTAAATGCCGCCAGGATAGCTGTCAGAGTCTAACCCATCTCTCACTGTAGGAACGTAGTGGGAACCGGAGGAGGTGGTGCAACCTCGGGAGTCTGCTGTACTCCACCTTGTGGTGTAGGCTGTGCTGGGGGCTGCATGACAAAGCGAATATTAAATAATCGACTCAACCCTAATTAACGGTGGACAATTTACATGTGATCCCCCATATGGGCACACCACTGCTACCGCTGCTTAGTTTGTCCCCAAACTAAACTCGTGTGGGGGTGACCCACGGGGTTGTGTACTGCTACTTTTCGATCGAGGTCTGCTCTGATACCACTTGTAAGACCCTATTTTTTTCTTTTAAAACCACGGGGTCTTAGGCCCAGAACCGCCGTATTGCGGTGACACCTCCGCTCCCGGGAAGGTCATCACTGCAAAACGCCGATCCTGCGGGCCAAATCGATCTCAACAGTAGCAAATAATTAAAAAGACATGTCTATAGAAAATCACATATATAGTAAATATAATCTCCCCGAAGGGAGTGTCCACAGATATAACAAAAATACTAAGAATCTTGGGCTCATGCCCAGTACATCAATGTCCTCACTACAAATCTCTCATCACGGAAGCACAACTAATATAACTAGTAGGGCCCAGGACTAGTAGTCCTTGCCGTCTGAACACCGGTACTAGACTGCCCCATCTCCAAGCACGTCAACCTCCGGGGCTGCTCCTCCATGCTGGGCTCCATGGTTCCATAAAATGATGTGGTTCAAAAACCGTTTGTCTAAAAGACTAAGTCCTATCATCCCCCGCCCCTTCCCCCATGGCACCTATGCACCGAGTGGGGAGGAGGAAAGGAGAGGACATGAAGGTGGAGAATACCAAATGATCAGATGGCGGCGGAACTAAACTAGCAGTCCAATAGTATATAAGGCAGTGATAAAAGCAAGGTAAATTAAGCAGGAAAAATAACCTTAACTTATGCGAGAACACATAAGCCGAGGGGTCTTTTGCATGGCTCATATCGTATAAAGAGTCCCATACCTGTTTATACGATAGGGTGTCGGTTTTTTTGTTAAGCATGCATATAAGATTTCTGAAATAAACCTTAACTTATAAGCACGCTCGCACGAGCTTATAAACCAAGGGGTCGTTTTGCAAGGCCTATTGTATAAAGCGTCTCATACCACTTTATACAATAGGTGTCAGGGTGGAATGCAATTGTTATGCTATAAAATAAAAATATGTCATGCTGTGAACATGCAAGTGCAACACATCCACTCAACTATGTGTACACAGACCTTTTGTTCCCCCTTTCTGGAGCCGAACCTCACAGGATACCTCCGTAGTGGTAAACGGAAGCGGTGGGTTGGGCCTCGCCCACCTCTAGACCGGTAATTGCACTACCAGTCAGAACTATCGTATGCCTCAAAGCTGGTGCACTCAGCGGAGCTCCTGCACACTCTTGTTGGCTAGCGCACCAGACTTTACTTAGCCAAGTGCTAAACCACACATGCTGAGTCAACGTTTCGGCATCGGTGCATCGACTCTCCAATACCGAAGACCCACCACCTTTACTTTATGAACATGCAACCTTGATGTAAGCCGCTGAGCCAAAGCTCGCCGTACCAACCTGTCTGTCACCAACTGCAACCGAGCCAAAACTCATCGGGTCAACTTACCCATCTCCAAACACACTGAGCCTACTGCCCGAGTGACCTGACCTAACTCCCATAACTCCAGGGAGTGTGAGTGCAACCCTAGATTACTTCTACTTACTCTTGCATTTCAGTTTTTACCTACTATTTAGGTTAGCCCAGGACTGCCCAAGGTATACCCCGTGAAGGGCTCTCGAAGGCACTAAGAACTACTATGGGATTACGCCCAAAGCTCCCTTTCACAAGGCACTTACTATTATTGGTTGCTATCAGATTTCCCAATCCCTTAATTAATTTACTGGATCTAACTCTAGCGCATTAGACACTTCCTCCCTACGGGAAGGACAATCTTTCGCCGATCCCGAGCACCACCGGACACTAGCCATTCCAATCCCTTACTCATCCCAACTTCCAACGACTAACTCTTTTTCATTCATCCAAATCAGCAAACATCTAACCCCAGCTCGTGTGCCCCAAATTCTTACTGCAACACAATTTCTGCGATTTTACTAAATGCAGACCAACCTAAGCTATATGAAGTGTATAAAGTGAGGTACACAAAATAATCACCCAGTACCCCTATAATAATTATTGGAGGGCTACAATGACATTTTTAGCCTAAACCCAGAAATTCATAATTTTACTAAATTATCAGACAATTTATTTATTTATTCTAGTAAACCAAAAATCCAAGTTTGAACATGAAGTACCCTTTAATTCAAGCAAATGCTCTACAAAATTTATGATAAATTCAAAATGACAATTCAACTCAAAATCCAGTTTCTCCCAATTTTCCAACAGGAAATAAGCTCTGAATAAAATAAACATCCAATCCCCAAAATTATAGGTTTGTAAAGTATATATTGCAAATAATCATCTAAAAATCATGAATTAATTTCTCCAAGTGGATATTGACCTAAAAATTATCAAAGCCCCAATTTCACAATTTGGTAACAAGTAAATAGCTCCAAATAATTTATTGACCATAATGGCCTTTTAAAAACTTTTGAAGGAAATACTAAAGTTTTTCAACTAAAATTTAGGAACAACTATTTTGATTTAAAACATCTCCTGCCCAAGTTTCATAAATCTAGAATTAATAGTGTGATCATAATAAATAAAATAACATTTAGGGCCACATCATGTATAACAATGGGGTTGCTAGTAATATTACTCCTAAAATTCTAATAAATTCACCAGAGGTCCTAACTAACTTAGAATCCATGCTACCTAAGTTTCACACCATTTTAGTAAGTTTTGGTGGCTTATTCTACATAAAAGGTGGATATGGCGTAAACTACGGTTAGGGATTTGAGAGGTTCTTCCATCTCAAATCCCCTAGAATTCATACCAGAGGGCTTTGGATACCCTAACACCATTTTTACCAAGTTGCAAGATCACACAAGGGTATTTGACCTCATGCCCTTCACAACACTCAAAAGCCCCTCCTTAGGGTTTGAGTTTGGATGCTAGGGCAAATATACCCTTGACCACCCCATAATCCCTTTGAGGGTGTTAAAGGTCATTTCAAGTCAGTGGTCAAAATCTCAGCCTCTGTTGAGGTGATTTGACCACTCAACCTCAAGGTGCACTTTTCACTTAAGAACCCCTCATTAAGGTATAAATTAGGGTTAGTTCCTTCCCCATTTAAAACACATCCAAATGAGGCAAAAATTTATACAGAGACATATCATGAGGCCAGGGACCACTCACCAAAATTTGGGTGGGTTTGGAGGTAATTAGACCACTTAATTAAATTGCCCTAGTGTTATTAGATGAAAACTAAAACTATAGCCAAAGTATCTCCAACAATTCCCATTTTTGGGCAGGCCCAAGGTATAGCTAAGGATGGCCCCGTCCCCAAATTTCTGGTCATTTGGACAAGGGATGAAGATTGGGCACCCTTTTTAATCTCAGGATAGCCCTAGGTATAGGCCCCACTAAAGTGAGTGCCCTAGTCAAACCAGGCACCCAAATTGGTTCAAATAAATTTTGTTGTACACTAGACTCTCCAGGATACAATTTTCATGTTGACCCCATTCTATGAAATAGAGATAAGTATTTTTAAAAATTAAAAACATTAAATACTAAATGTGTGAGATAATTTAAATAACATAAATTATTTCCTATAGTTTAATATCTCCCCTGCACGAATCTTGGCGTGCCACTGGATTACATCCCATCGTCTTCAAGCTCCAGCCAACGGCCTGGATTCATCCCGCCTAGAGCTCCTTCCAAACGCGGCCACCGGCGATCCGGCCACTTCCCCGGCCGACCACCGCCACCACCACCTCCGTTGAGGTGGTGGCTGTCGCCATGCGGCGGCACAGCCGCCGGAGAGGCGGATTCCTGCAGTTCTACCAAGAAATTTTTCGGCCCGAAACCATGAAAACCAGGAGTTGGTTCGGGCTCAATTGAGCCCGAACCTTGAACCTAATTGTTGCTATGATCTATCCACGAGACAAGGCGAGGAGGAGGACCTTGTCGGCGGCCTGAAGTCGAGAAGATCGCCGGAAAGCCATCTCTGAAGGTGGCGTCGGTCGGTTTCTGCAACTGCACAGTGGTGGAGCTCAATTTCATCAGGTAAGGATTGGGAAAGCCTTCTCTCGACCCACTGATGGAGTTTAAAGCCTCAGATTAGGAGAGGAGGGGCTGGATCATCAATGACCATTAAGGCCATTAATGGCTAGGCTTGGCCATGGTGCATGGGGCTGAACCAGACCCTTGGTAGCCAGGGAAATGGCTGGAAACTTCTCCCCCTCACTGGGGGAGTTGAATTCAACCATTAAGGGTGGCCTTTGGCCTCCCATTGGTCCAGCCCCTTCCTTCCCTCCTCTTTCATCATTTCTCTCTCCTCCATTAACATGGAAATGGAGCCCACCCTCTCTTCTAGTCACCAAGTTGACTTGGTCAATCTGGAGGACTATTTGCAGCCCATCCATGCACATTATCTCTTAAAAATCCACATGAGGAGGCTTGAGCTTGGGCTAACCTATTTGGCCTAGGTTAACCCAAGGTAGGCTTGGATTGACTTTGGTCTTTTTTGACCTTTTAGGTTGCCCCCAATGGATCCTTGGTGACCCATGGACCTCACCTTAGGGTTAGGGGGTATAAATGGGGTCCACCTGGCTAGGGGATGGTCAATTGACACAATATTGTTCTGTTTGACCCATTTAGTGCTAGAGTTGACTTTTGTTAACTTAACCACCTTGACTGTACTCCAAGGGTCCTTAGTGACCCTTTGACCCCATTTTAGGTCTAGGAAGACCATGGTAGGGTTAGTTGGGGTTAAATAAGGCACACTGCCCTTAATTAGGGCACCTTGCCCAATTTAGGCCTATAGTGGTCCTAGGTCAACTTGGACACCCTGAGTCAACTCCAATGGACCCTTAAGGTTCAGATGAACTTTATAATGGATTGGTGAGGCCATGTTGGGGTCTTGAAGTCTTGGTGAAGCCCCATGATCAGCTTAACTAGGGTTCATAAATATACTATTTGCAGACCGTAGTGGTCTCACCTACATCCCTAGGTCTACTTGGCCTTCTTGGACTTCCTAGGGCTTTGACATGACCTAGTCATGAAAAAACCACTCCTAGGGGTCTAGGTGTTTGAGGGATGTTACAAATCCCAATATATAACAAAAACTTTTTCGTCCTCGAAATTCTAGTTACGCCTACGGGGTTTCAAATATGAAAGGAAAATTGTAACATCCCGAGAGGTTGTGAGTAATACCTGACTGAAAAGCTCTGGGTTCCTTTGTTGCATCAAGTCCTGGGGCTCCTAGGTGTGCACCTCTCGCCTGTGATTCCTCCATAGGACCTTGACTAATGGAACCTTCTTGCGGCGCAAGACTCATATTCCCCTGTCGTCAATCCGGACCGGTTCCAGGTGAACTGATCGATCAGAGGCTACTGGCCCATCTGTGACCGTAATCTGCTGCTCCGGGCATAGTAGAGCCCTCCTGAGTGAGGATACATGGTATACGTCGTGCAGGCTTACCAGCTCCGGTGGCAGCTCCAACCAGTATGGCAAGGGACCGATCCGCTCTCGGATCCTATAAGGCCCCATATATCTTGGGCTGAGCTTCTTCTTCCGACCGCGCACCTGTGAAACCCCATGCATTTGTTGGATTTTCAAGAACACCTGGTCCCCAACCTGGCACTCCACCTGATGATGCCGAGCGTCATAATACTTAGCCTGTCGGCTCTGTGCCTCTAGCATCCTATTCCGTATCAATCTCACCTGAGCCTCGGTGTCTTCAACAAACTCCGAACCCAAAGTCTTCGGATCCTTGTACTCTATCTACGACAGCGGAGTCCTACATCTCCGTCCATACAGGGCCTCATAAGGAGCCATCCTTATGCTGGATTGGTAGCTGTTATTATATGAGAACTTGATCAGTGGCAACAGCTTCTCCTAGGGCTCACCGCGATATAGTATGCAAAGTCGCAGCAGATCTTCCAAGGTCCGATTGGTGCGTTCCGTCTGTCCATCAGTGTGGGGATGAAATGCTGTACTGAATGTCAGCCGGGTACCCAAGTATGTCTGCACAATTCCCCACTCCCCGTGAACCATCCATCCTGATCCGATATAATCGACCTGGGTACGCCATAATAACGGATGAATTGTTCCACAAACTTTCGAACCAGCACACCAACCGAGTCATCCTTCCTGATCGGAATAAATCTGGCTACCTTTATCAGCCGGTCCACGATGACCCAGATCGAATCGTTTCCCGTCCGCGTTCAGGGAAGCCCATGTATGAAGTCCATCGCAATATCGTCAAACTTCCACTCCGGCATTGGGAGTGGCTACAATAGTACTGCGCGGTTCCTGCACTCTGCCTTCACCAACTGGCATGCCTCGCAGTGGGTCACGAAGTAGGTGATATCCTTCTTCATGCCTGGACAGTACATGGTCTTCTACAGGTCCGCAGTCATCTTCGTAACACTCAGATGTACTGAATACCGACTGCAATGAGCCTCTGTCATGATATCCTCTCGGACTTGGACTCCCTCTTGTATGTACATCCATCCTCTGAAATATACTAGACCATCCCTCAGTGAATAATCTCCAGCAGTGCGTGCTTCCAAGGCCCGGAATATCGTCTCAAGCTGTGTATCCTGCCTCTGCCCATCTCTAACTCAGTCTCGAATGTCATCTGGGGCAATCAACGATGTCAGGTACTCTCGGTACATTTCAGGATTATCCTCAGACACAAAGGATATCTGCATCTTTTTGAACATCTGGACCAACTCCAAGGCCATCAACTGCGTTCCTGGTCAAGAATTTGTGGCCTTCCGGCTCAGCGCATCTGCCACCACATTCGCCTTTCGCGGGTGGTAGTGCATCTCATACTAGTAATGAAAGTGCAAGCTAGATCTGATATACTCTAAAGGGGGTGAATAAAGTATATGGTGCTTAAAAACTTTTTACAACAGTTGTTGTAATCTGAGTGAACAGGCAAGCAAATAGTAAATCTAATCACAGAACCTATCTAATCACAGAGCAACCTAGTCACAAAACAATCACAGCCAGAAACAAAAATAAAGACAAGCAACCAGAAGACACAAGGAGCTATAGTGGTTCCCCTAAACTTAGGTACATCCACTCTTCTACCACCCTAGGTAGGAATCCACTGCAGGATGAGTTGATCAGGTGTCCTGGGCACCAATGAGCTTTTGATAAGGTGCTCAAAAACCAAACCAGATTTTTTGACCAGGTGTCTTGCCACCAATGAGCTTTTGATAAGGTGCTCAAAAACCAAACACAAACTTTTGAACGGAGTTTGAAAAACCCTTTACAGAGGTGGGGATGAGAGAGTGATGGAAGTCTTCTCTTTCTCAAAGCAGCTGAGAAGACTATGTTGATATTGATGTTGTCAAAACTCCCCCTGAGTTCTTGAGATGTTCAGGAAATGATGCTTTGTAGTAGGGTTATAGGCCTTCAGAAATTGATCTCCAGCAATTAATGATTTCAGCAACAGCTGAATGTGAGATTTCTGGAGTCTTGAATGATGATGGCCTTGAACACTTGAATCAAAAGAGATCTGAAGATTTCAGATGGCTGATCTCTTTTAGGTGATGGTGTTCTTGTGTGAATCTTTGAGACAGATAATGTCTACAACTCCTTTTCTTTTTCTCTTGAGTGATTGTTGTTGAGAAAGATGTTGTTCCAGAGAAGAGTTGTTGCAGAGAATATTTTATTCTTCTTCTTGTGCACTCTCTTCTTCATGTGTAGAATTCAAAAATCTTATCTTTTATTCATTTGTTCTGAATAGAAATGATCCTCTGTCCAGAATAGTCGTTAGCCTGTCATTAAATACATCCTTAATTGCAATTGTCTTCTGGGGGAAAGTCCAATGAAACATTCCTTGATAATTCCTTGAAACTTGCTCTAGAATAAATGAAAACGGCGACAAGATCTTCTGAATTAATTGCTGACAATAACTCCTTAACTGTCTGAATTTTGAATCTTGAAAATCATTTAACTCTTCAGAAAAACGTTGAACTGAGCTCCACTATCGTCGAACTGAGCTCAGCGATTTAGACTTAGACAGCAACAAAGATCGTCGATCTGAGCTCAACTATCGTCGAACTGAGCTCAGAGATAGAGAATCAATACTGGAGTCAAGATCGTCGAACTGAGCTCGAAGAACGTCGAATGGAGTTCGACGATTTGTTGAAGTTGAGCTCAGCGATCGTCGAATGGAGTTCGACGATCCGTCGAAGTTGAGCTAAACGATCGTCGATTGGAGTTCGACGATTCATCGTACTGAGCTCGACGAAATGACTTAGTCTCCAAACTGAAAAACCTTGGTCTTGAGGGCAGCTTCCAAACCTAACTACTAACCCTTAGACTCAATTCTAATTGACCTTTAGATCTATACAATGAGGTCAAAAACAGGTTTCCTAAAAACATGGTGATCCTGACCCAAATTAGTAATAGGGTGTTCCAACAATCTCCCCCTATTTGGGTTAGGATTACTATGTATAGAATTTGGAGGAATTAAAAACATCATACAAAGCAACAATATAACAAACAACAACATTGCAGAATCACAGATAAAATATCTCAGATAGATCAGAAATCAGAATAATTGTCACATTACAGAATTATTCTTTCTCCTTGCTGTTTATAAGTTTAATTTCTCTATTTGGATTAAGAGCTTCTTTCTTTGATCTTCTGTCATCAGCTGCACCTAAAGAAGTTTGTTGTTTAGGCCTTGGTACCACAGCTTCAGGGTGCAGCTCCATGTATCTTTCAGAATCAAAAAACTTGCTGGAAGCATATCTTTCAAGTTCCTTCTTTCTTTGTTCTGACGAGGTAGTAATGCTGGAGGTGTCCTTGACTTGCTCTCTGGCTTTCTTAATTTGATCCAAGGCGGCTAATTCTTTCATTCTAGCAGTCCATGCTGTAGGATTATTCTCTGGATCCTCAAAGGCACTGGAGGCTCATATCTGTTGGAAGGATTATCTGGAGGAGCTCTGGATGAGACTAATTCTTTCAACTTATAGGGAAAAGGGCCTGAAGTTGTATTAGATGAAGCTTGTCCTTCCCTTGAGTATGGATGCTGTCTAGAATAGCCTTTGGAGTAAACTTGGAATTCCCTTTGGTTTCCTCTATAATTTCCTCTCCTAGATTGAGAACCTCTGGAT
This sequence comes from Platanthera guangdongensis, assembly GCA_039583875.1. Classification (NCBI taxonomy): domain Eukaryota; kingdom Viridiplantae; phylum Streptophyta; class Magnoliopsida; order Asparagales; family Orchidaceae; genus Platanthera; species Platanthera guangdongensis. The sequence goes on from CM077151.1 coordinate 123,865,072, forward strand.
TGGCTTCCCCTATATTGAGATCTTACATGAGGCTGATAGGGGGTTTGGCTTCTAGCAGAAGGATGAACAGCAGAGCTACCACCTGCACCTGCATCAGGAGGAGGAGGTGGAGGAGGATGAGGGAACTGAGAGGACCCTTTCTCATATTTCCTCTTCTTCTTCATAGCCTTTAGTTGATTCTTGGAATATTGCATCCAATGTTCAGTTATAGGGCAGTCATGAAGAATGTAGTAGGGAATATCATTGGTATCTTTGACTTTAGCTGGAGGAACTCTTTTCATTGCCTTGCTTCTTGCTTTTCTTTTCCTGGCTATAGTACCTGAGGAGTCATCAGAATCAGTTCTGAACTGATCACTTTCAGAGCTTTGTTCATCATATAAAACATCAATCCTTTTCAGATAATCTTTCTATTGTTGGGTTGGAGCAGATGAGACAGTGGTGACAGCAGTTGTAGCAGCAGTAGTAGAATCAGAAACAGTACTGGCAGAAGTTGTAGCAGCAGCAGGAGATACAACAGATACAGAGATAACAGTTTCAGAAACACTACTTTCAGATACAATAGTTTCAGCATCAGTAATAACAGCAGTAATAACAGTAGGCTCAAAATCAAATGCCTCTGTCTGGATATCCTCAGAAACTGAAACATCAGCAGCATCAGAACAAACAGAAACAGCAACATTATGGTCAGCAGTAGCAACAGTAAGATCACTGGAAACAGAAGGCTCAGCAGTATATAGGGAGGTTATATAGTAGCTAATTAAGCTGGTATCACAGCTGGAGAAGGGCACAATGGCCTTGGAGAGGTCTTCAGATGGCTGGACTGCAGTGCTTACTGGAAGACAGCTGAAATATATTGAATCAAAATCTGATAATAAGGACCTGAGGTCCACTGAGAAGACTGCAACTTGAGCTGGTGTTGAAGCTTGAGCTTGAGTTGGAGTAACAGCAGCAGCAGCAGGCAATCTAATATCTTCATGAGGCATCTCCCCCTGCCTAGATTCAGAGAGAGCTGGATCAAGGCACCCAAAGGAAGGGATTTCCTGAGGAGGAAAGATGGAGGAGAGCTGGCAGATAAGTCTGCAACTGACTTGAAGAGTGGAGCCAAGGAGGTCTCCAACAGAAGTGAGAGCCTGGGAGCTATCAGTTCATACAGTTTGTCAGCTAAGGCTGGAATATCTACATGCTCAGTAGGGACTTGAGAAGAGGTAGAGAAGGATGGTGGAGCAACTGGTGATGTTGGTGGAGAGCTAGTGGATGGTAGAAGTGAAGGTTGAGGTGTGGGGATTACGGAAATGGAAGAAAGTGGTATGGACATAGAAGGTGTGAAGGAGGGTTGAGCAATAATGTCTTGCAGAAGTTGTTGGTAAGAGGTGGATGAAGAGGGTGGATCAGGAGGGGATGAAGGTGAATCATCCATGAAGGAATCATCTAGAAGTGTGAAGGATGGAATGTGGGATGATGTGTCAATGCCTGGTGGAGGGTAGTGATGTAAAGGGTGGAAGATTTCTTCTGTTATTTGAAGAGTTGGAGAGGGAATAGCAGTCGGAGATGAAATTGAAGTTGGAGATGGGGTTGAGATAATGATGGTGGATGAGATTTGAATGGTGGATGTGACTGGTGGAGAGGAGATAAGAGGTGAAGGAGGAGGAGAAGCAGCAGGAAAGTCTTCTGCAGGGGCAGAGACTTGAGGGGAAGAGACTGCAAGAGTCCTTGTGCCTGAAATAGTGCTTGTAGAGGGCCTGCTGGGCTTTACTATCTGTCTGTCCCACTTGCCAAACAGGGCACAGGACAGCCTCTTAGAGGCATTGATGTGCATCCCAGATGAGACTAGCAGGGCAGGGCATCTGTTTTGAAGAAATAGACCTAGTATCCTTCCATAATTTACAAAGTTCTTATTGATCTTCTTCTTAATCAGATCAAAGAAGATCTCTCCCCAGTTTAACTGTTTCTTATCCACTAAAGCTCCCATCAAGCACAGCTAATACCTTGAGATGTATCATGGGCTGAATGCTTGGCCAAAAGAACTTTTCCAACTACATCAGCTAAAAATCTATATTTAACAGCTAAGTTCTTTTTCAGCAGCCTGCTAGGATTTGCATCAGAATGACCCATTCTAGCAAGTAAATCAGAAAATGCTTCTCCTGACAACTCAGCAGAATCCTCTCCAGAATTCAATTGAAAAACCTCTGTTAGAATGGTAGGAGTCAGAGGTACCTGAGTTCCAGAAATGGATCCAACAACTGTATTTTGGTCCTGGTTGTGGGCAGTATACATCAACTCCTTAATTTCATCTGCAGGCATTTTGATTCTGGTGGACATGATAGTAGCTAATTTTTGCTCCTTGAACAGTTCTAGAATGTCTTGAAAGACCTGATCACTGGTGCTGAAAGACTTCATGTCTATATCAAATCCTGCATCAAACTTCATTGCGGCTAGAACGGTAACTGAGACGGCCATTGTTACCTGCAAAAATCAACAAACAAACGACCAAGTGTAGAGAAGTTTGGAGGGAAAGAGAATTTTTGCAGAGAGAACGAAGGCGCAAAGAGAGAACGACGCCCGAAAAATGAATTTTATATTAGGGTTCGATGTAGAAAAGGAAAGATCGTTGAACTCAGTTCGATGATCGGGTCTTCTAAAGGAACCTGAAAGGTCATCAACATCGTCGATCTCTGGTCGACGATATTGGAGAGCGTCGAGCTCCGTTCGACGATAGTTCAGAGAACAAAATCGTCGAGCGCCGTTCGACGATCGCTGACCTGAAAGATAGTTGAACACTATCTGAGAAGCGCTGAACTCAGGTCGATGATTTCGAAAAGCATCGATCTCCGTTCGATGATCTGGGGGAAAATCGTCGAGCGCAGTTCAGAGACCAGAAATACACTCTAGACACTAGAAAAATCAAGATGTTTGCCTAGTCTTGGTCATTTTTAGAGTTTCAAAATCTTGGAACTTATTTTAAACTTCCTCCATCTAACATTCCTAACTGATTCAGTAAGAAGGTGTGTTTCTTTTCATCCAAGGGTTTAGTGAAAATATCTCCCCTTTGCAAATCAGTTGGGATATATTGAAGTTCAATTTTATTCTTCTCAACATTATCCCATAAGAAGTGATGCCTAATTTCTATGTGTTTTGTCCTACTATGGAGGACTGGATTTTGAGCTATAAAAATAGCACTGGTGTTATCACAAAAGATTTTAGACTTCTCTAATTTGTAGCCATAGTCTAGGAGTTGGTTTTGAATCCACAATATTCGTGAACAACAACTACCTGCATCCATATATTCAGCTTCAGTAGTTGAAGTTGACACAGATGTTTGTTTCTTGCAAAACCAAGAGACAAGTTTGTCACAAAGAAACTGACAAGTTCCACTAGTGCTTTTCTTGTCAATTCTGCATCCAGCATAATCAGCATCAGAAAATCCAGTTAATTCAAATGCTGAATCTTTTGGATACCAGAGACCTAGATTTGGATAACTTTTAACATACATGAGAATCCTTTTTACTAATATTAGGTGTGCCTCTGTAGGGCTCACTTGGAATCTAGCACATATGCATGTAGCAAACATTATGTCAGGTCTACTAGCTGTAAGGTACAGTAAAGAGCCAATCATTGCTCTATATGTTGTCTGATCAACAGATTTCCCATGTTCATCAGCATCCAATACAGCATTGGTAGGCATAGGTGTTTTCATACAAGATGCTTCAGACATGCCAAATTTCTTAACCAATTCTTTTGCATACTTGATTTGAGAAATAAAGATGCCTTCAGCATGTTGTTTTACTTGCAATCCTAGAAAGAAAGATAGCTCACACATGCTACTCATTTCAAATTTAGAATGCATTAGGTTGGAGAACCTTCAGCACAATTTTGAAATCAGTAGAGCCAAAAATAATATCATCCACATAAATCTGTACTAGTAGGGTATGGGACTTATGAGTTCTAATAAAAAGAGTTTGGTCTACTCTACCCCTTATAAATTCATTTTCCAGAAGGAAGCATGCTAGGGTCTCATACCATGCTCTAGGAGCTTGCTTGAGATCATATAATGCTTTATTCAGCTTAAAAACATAATCAGGATGAGTTGGAGAGATAAAACCTGGAGGTTGTCTGACATAGACTTCTTCTTTGATATCTCCATTTAGAAAGGCACTCTTTACATCCATCTGATATACCTTGAAGCCTTTGTGTGCTGCATATGCTAAGAAGATTCTGATGGCTTCCAATCTTGCATCTGGTGCAAAAGTCTGGTCATAATCTATTCCTTCTTCTTGAGAGTATCCTTGAGCAACTAGCATTGCCTTGTTCCTTACAATTACTCCTTGATCATCCAATTTGTTTCTGAACACCCACTTTGTTCCAACAATGGAGTGATCCTTAGGCTTTGGCACTAGTTCCCAAACTTTGTTTCTTTCAAATTGATGGAACTCTTCTTGCATTGCAATGATCCAGTGTGGATCTTGCTCTACATCTTGAATGGATTGAGGTTCAATTTGAGATAAGAAGCAAGTGTGCAACAGGTTTTGGTTGACCTGATTTCTGGTTTGCACACCAGCTGAGATGTCTCCAATTACTTGGGAAATTGGATGGTCTCTTGATGTTACTAAATCAACAGGGGGTGTTGATTGTTCACCAACCTGTGTTGTTGTTTCCTCTTGTGGTACAACAACTGACACTTCAAGTTGTTTCTCTTCAATATGTTGAATGCTTTCTTCATCTTCACTGCTTTCCTCTTTTTGAGTAATCTGTAACCTGTTCAAATCTTCAGCAAGAGAATGTACCTGCAAAGGTTCTATGGTAGAAGTATACTTCTCCTTGAAAGACATGTTAGATTCATCAAATGATATGTGAACAGATTCCTCAATTTTAAGAGATGACTTATTATATACCCTATAAGCCTTACTGATCATGGAGTATCCCAGAAACACTCCTTCATCAGCTTTAGCTTGAAATTTTGCTAAATATAACTTGTCATTATTATGAATATAACAAATACAACCAAAAATTCTAAAATAATCAACTTTAGGTTTCTTCCCTTTGAGTAATTCATACGGAGTCTTCCCCTTTAGTTTATGTATTAAACTTCTGTTCAGCACATAGTTGGAGGTGTTCAGTGCCTCTGCCCAAAAAGATAGAGGAAGGTGAGCATCTGGCAACAATGTAGTGGCAGATTCAATAAGTGTTCTATTTTTCCTTTCAGCTACCCCATTTTGTTGAGGAGTTCTAGGAGCTGAGAAAGTATGCCTTATCCCTTCACTATGACAGAACTCTTACATAAGAAGAGATTCAAACTCTGTCCCATGATCACTTCTGATCAGGGCAATGTGAGTATTGAACTCAATCTGTATACATTTGAGAAACTCTGTCAAACACTTAAAGTTATCAGACTTCTTCCTCAGAAAGAACACCCATGTGAATCTAGAGAAGTCATCTGCAACTACTAAAGTATAAGATTTCCCTCCTAAGCTTTGTACTGTAATGGGTCCAAAAATATCCATGTGTAACAGATTCAAAATCCTAGGTGAATCACTCTTATTAAGTGACTTGAAACTATTTTTAGTTTGCTTACCTAATTGGCAAGCCCTGCAGAGTCCTTCCTTCTTGTAGGGGCCAGAAGGCAGTCCTCTAACAAGGTTGTCCTTGGATAGCCTAGCAATGGTTCTAAGGTTTATATGTCCTAATCTCTTATGCCATAAAACATTAGGTCTACAAACAGAATTAAACAGACAAATATTTACTTCTGTTGAAAGAAAATCTACTAAGTAGATGTTACCTTTCCTTTTACCTGTCAACACAGTTGTGTTGTCCTCTGACTTGATCTTGCATAAGGCTTTGCTGAAAATCACCTGGTAGCCTTCATCACATAGCTGACTGATACTTATCAAATTGCGCTTCAGTCCGTCCACATAGGCTACCTTCTTGAATGTCACTGTCCCAATCTGGACTGCACCATATCCTTTAGTTTGTCCAAAGTTTGAATCACCAAATATGACTTTGGGTCCAAGCTTGGCTTTAAAGGATGTGAGGTTGTCCTTGTTTCCTGTCATGTGCTTAGAGCACCCACTATCCAAATACCATTATTGGTTTGATGTTGGATAGGTCTTCACCTGCACATAAAATAATTCATTTGTTTTTGACCCAGTTTATCTTGGGCCTAGGTTGATAACCTTTAAATTTAGAAATAAAAGACATCCCAGGTTGACTCTTATAACCTTCAGGATGATATCTCCTTGGAGGTATTATCCATTCAGTATAAGGGTTAAAGCTTTGGGATGTAGGACCCATAGGATTGGATTTTGATTTGCCCTTGAAAAAATTTCCAAAACTCTGATCTCTATTCGACGATCGTGGAGCTCCGTTCGACGATCTTGGGTCAGATCGTCGAGCTCCGTTCGACGGTCGACTGTGGCAGAGTTCAGGAATTAGAGATCGTCGACCTGAGTTCGACGATTTTGCCTGAGATCGTCGATCTGCGTTCGGCGATCGTCGAACTCCATTCGACGATTTCTGCTGGAACTTGGTTTTCTTAGGTTGAAAGTGAGCAGTTAGATCTTCACTTTCTTCTAAACTAGAGTTAATGAAAAAAAGTCACATCACAAATAAAAAGAAAGAAAGCAAGCAATCCAGACAACACAAGGAAATTTATAGTGGTTCCCCAAATCTGGGTAGTCCACTCTTCTACCACCCTGGTAGGAATCCACTTAGGTTTTTGATCAGGTGCCCTATCAACACAAGATCTGCTTCAGGTAGATCTAGAAACCCTTCAGGCTTTTGATCAGGTGCCTAAAAACCAATAGGTTTTTGATCAGGTACCCTATCACCAAGGAGTTCACTTTTGAAGGGAGTAATAACCCTTTATAGAGGTGGGGATGAGAGAGTGATGAAAGTCTTCTTTTCTCAATCACAATGAGAAGACTATGTGGATTCAGTGATGTTGTCAAAGCTCCCCCTGAGATGTAGAATAGTTTAGGAGTGGAAGCTTTGCTTCAGGGTGTAGGCCTTCAAGTTGATGTTGCTCTCCAACAAGCTTTTAGACTGATATGAATTGATTGTCTCTTGAAAGCCTGAAGCAGATGAAGAAGATGATGTTGATTTGCTGTAAGAAAACTTGTAGCTAAGTTCTTCTTTGCTGAGAGAAAAAGCCTTCTTGAATATTCTCTCTCTATCTCTTCTATTCTGTCGAGTGCTGTATTACACTTCTTATATTCCCTGTAAGATATAATATATGTATATTTAATGCCTGAAGAATTCAAGCATTTGAATTCTTTCTATCTTGGAATGGCTAAATCAATTCCTGAGAATGGAATATGTCTTGAGAAATCAATTGGCATTTAATCTCTGTAATAAGCCATATTTTATACTGTCATTCAAACGGCTATATTTGATAGCATTAAATCCGAGAGCTATAAATGCATGCAGTTAAGCCTTAATTAAATCTGCCAGCTATAAATAAGAAGGTCTGAAAAACAGCATAGGAAATCGTCAAACTAAATCTTAAAGCTTCTTCAAACTGGGTTCGGAGATCGTTGAACTCAGCTCGGAGATCGTTGAGCTGAGTTCAGAGATTTTGAACTGCATCTTAATTTTAAAGCTTCTTCAAACTGGGTTCGGAGATAGTTGATCTCCGCTCAGAGATAGTTGAACTGAGTTCAGAGATTTTCTTCCAGCAATTTTTTGAACTTCAAATCTGAACTTCTCTGGAATTTTTCTGAATGACCAAACCTGGAAATAATCCTATGACCCATGAGTATACATTTTGGGTCAATCTAATAAACCCTAATAGTGATCCTTACCCAAATCCAACCTTGGGTTCTAACAATCTCCCCCTATTTGGGTGAGGACACTATTCACATAAAATAAAACACAAAGCAAAAATAATCTGCCTGATTTAAATGTTTTTCAGCAGATGTACAAGGGTACTTTGAGAAATAAAATACATGAAAAAAAACTACTAGAGAATCCTAATAAGCAATTTTCTTTACAAATAAAATTGACAATCTCCCCCTATACAGCTACTGTTGTATCCTCAGCATTCCCTGAAAAGAGAGGTTAGGAGTTCTGGACCCAGATTACCTTGGGTCCTATTTTCTTTTCACAATAATAATTTGAAATAAAAGAATAAAAATTTCTGTTTTGAAATTCTGAGTTCGACGAAAAATATTTTCGTCGATCTGAGTTCGACGTTCGTCGTTCTCGGTTCGACAAATGATATTTATTTCGTCGATCAAGATTTTCTGACCAGAAATCTCTGTTCAGAGATCGTCGACCTGAGTTCGACGAAGAGTGTAGTTTTCGTCGAACTCCGTTCGACGAACTATGTTGAACATAAATTTTCTGAAATTTTTTAATTTGTTTTGGTAAAAATTCAGTTATGTTGTCAAAATCAAGGGAAGAGATAATCTGATCCTCTTCTGATTCACATTCTGATTCTTCATCAGAGACTGATACTTCATCATGTCTGCTGCATGAAGCATTTATTGCCATTAGGCAAAACTCTCTTGCTCTTGACTCTTCTTCATCTTCAGTTGTACAGGATGAAGCTTTAGGGTCACTCCAAGATTCAGTATTTAATGTTTTTTCTTTTGTTGATCCAGCAGCCATTGCTGTGAGGGAGTCTCAGATATCTTTTGCTGAAGTACATTCAATAACTCCTTCAAAAATGTCATCAGACATTGATTGAGCAAGGATGTCCATTGCTCTTGCATTAGCAATCTTTAGCAATTTTTGAGCTTCTGTCCATTGAGGTGATGGAGCAGCATTCATGCTTTTTGTTTCCAATGGTTGATAAGGACCTGTCAAAATAGAATTGAAAATGGCTTCATCAATAGAGTTCACAAAAAGCCTAATCCTTTTCTTCCATAGTGCAAGCTTATCCAGATTGCACTTAGGAGGTCCAGTGCTTGAACATTCTTCATTTTGTGCCATGAAAAACTCTCAAGAAATTTAATATCTATCAGATCGTTTTGGTTCAGGTGTTAGCCTGTGCAACCACTAAGGTGTGGTATTTTAACCAACCTCTCTTTGATACCAATTGAAAGTGAGCAGTTAGATCTTAACTTTCTTCTAAACTAGAGTTAATGAAAAAAGTCACAGCACAAATAAAAAGAAAGAAAGAAAGCAATCCAGACGACACAAGGAAATTTATAGTGGTTCCCCAAATCTGGGTAGTCCACTCTTCTACAACCCTGGTCGGAATCCACTTAGGTTTTTGATCAGGTGCCCTATCACCACAAGATCTGCTTCAGGTAGATCTAGAAACCCTTCAGGCTTTTGATCAGGTGCCTAAAAACCAATAGGTTTTTGATCAGGTGCCCTATCACCAAGGAGTTCACTTTTGAAGGGAGTAATAACCCTTTACAGAGGTGGGGATGAGAGAGTGATGAAAGTCTTCTTTTCTCAATCACAATGAGAAGACTATGTGGATTCAGTGATATTATCAAAGCTCCCCCTGAGATGTAGAATAGTTCAGGAGTGGAAGCTTTGCTTCAGGGTGTAGGCCTTCAAGTTGATGTTGCTCTCCAACAAGCTTTTAGACTGATATGAATTGATTGCCTCTTGAAAGCCTGAAGTAGATGAAGAAGATGATGTTGATTTGCTGTAAGAAAACTTGTAGCTAAGTTCTTCTTTGCTGAGAGAAAAAGCCTTCTTGAATATTCTCTCTCTATCTCTTCTATTCTGTCGAGTACTGTATTACACTTCTTATATTCCCTGTAAGGTATAATATCTGTATATTTAATGCCTGAAGAATTCAAGCATTTGAATTCTTTCTATCTTGGAATAGCTAAATCAATTCCCGAGAATGGAATATGTCTTGAGAAATCAATTGGCATTTAATCTCTGTCATAAGCCATATTTTATACTGTCATTCAAACGACTATATTTGATAGCATTAAATCCGAGAGCTATAAATGCCTGCAGTTAAGCCTTAATTAAATCCGCCAGCTGTAAATAAGAAGGTCTGAAAAACGGCATAGGAAATCGTCAAACTAAATCTTAAAGCTTCTTCAAACTGGGTTCGGAGATCGTTGAACTCAGCTCGGAGATCGTTGAGCTGAGTTCAGAGATTTTGAACTGCATCTTAATTTTAAAGCTTCTTCAAACTGGGTTCAGAGATAGTTGATCTCCGCTCAGAGATAGTTGAACTGAGTTCAGAGATTTTCTTCCAGCAATTTTCTGAACTTCAAATCTGAACTTCTCTGGAAATTTTCTGAATGACCAAACCTGGAAATAATCCTATGACCAATGACTATACATTTTGGGTCAATCTAATAAACCCTAATATTGATCCTTACCCAAATCCAACCTTGGGTTCTAACATAGGTAGATCAGAATTTTTCCTAGCTACCTCTACAACTCCCTTCCCTTTATCAGAAATTAACTTAATTGGGGTTGTTAGAACTATAGGTTGGCTGGATGAAGCACCCAAGCCCAGTGTACTATTGAGTCTGGAGTTCACTGTGCTTGTGATGTCCATCAGCTTGATACTTCTCCCATTAAGGGATTCTTCAAGCTTCTTGGCATCTGATAGCTCACATTTCAGTGAAGCTATCTGCTCCCTACAACACTCCAACTCCTCAGAGAGTTTGAGGTTTTCTGACTTTAAGATACTATGTTCAGATAATTGATTTCTGAGAGAAATAATTTCCTTCTCAGATTTTAGTAAGTCTAAACTTAATGCTTTAAACTCAGACTTAAAGTCCTCAGAATTGAAATCAAAGGAACTAATTACCTGGTCCTCTTCAAGTTGAGTCTCTGAGTCTGACTCTGACTCTTCTGCATCTGAATTGTGTTGAGAGGCATTGATTGCCATCATGCAGAACTCCTTCTCTTCAACATCATCTTCATCATCACTGGAGCTGGATGAACCTTCTGATTCTTCTTCAGTTTCACTCCAGGATTCAGCAACAAATCCCTTCCTTGTGTGTTTGTTCTTGCTTGAGGAGGGTTTGCCATTATCATTCTTCTTGAAGTCTTTGTCCTTTCTTCTTTCTTTCTTGTCCCTTCTGTCCTTATTTTTGTTTTCTGGACAGTCAGACACAATATGGCCTGGTTTCCTGCAACCAAAGCAAAAAATTTCTTTATTATTTGACTTATCATACCTTGGCTTGTCATGCTCTTTGTATGATCTCTTTCTGAAGTCCTTTCTGGCCATCTTGTAAAATCTTTTGGCCAATAGACTAAGCAGCTCATCATTGCCTGCGACCTTGTCTTCAGGCTGATCTTCAGTGGCTTTGAAAGCTATTGTCTTTTCCTTTCTAGTGGCTTGTGAGGCAGCCTTCTGCTCTTCTTCTCTATTTTCGATGAGCAGCTCATAAGATTTGAGCTTGCCCAAGAGAGCTTCTGTGGTGATCTTATTCAGAATTCTGGCATCCTTGATTGGCCAGATCCTTGAGTCCCAAGTGCTTGGGAAGCACATTAGGATTTTATCATTTAGTTTAGTTAGTGAGATCTCTTTATCCAAAGTCTTGAGTTCATTGACTATCAGACTGAGCCTGTTATACATTTCAGCTACTGGCTCAGCTTCTCCTTTCTTGAAATTCTCATATTGGGATATGAGGTGGGATTTCCTGTCCTTTCTTTCATCAGCTGATCCTGAGACTATTTCAGAGAGCTTATCCCAGATTTCCTTTACTGAATTACATTCAGCCACTTTTTGGAAAATGTCATCAGACATAGTCTGGGCTAACATATTCATAGCCTTTGCATCTGCTACCTTCCACTTCTTGATATCAGCATCTGTTCCTGATGGGGGTGGAACAGCATTTGTACCTGTGTTCTCTGGAGGTCTTGGACAAACTGTCAAAACAGAATTAAAAATATCCTCATCAATAGAATTCATGTATAGTCTAATCCTTGCTTTCCAAAGTGCAAACTTAGACAGATTGCACACTAGAGGTCTGGTGCTAGAATAATCTTTGTTTTGGGCCATGTTTTGTGAAGAAATAATCTAATAACAAAATCAAAACAAGCAGATCTAACTAGGGATCTTTGGGTTCATGTATTAGCCTGTGCAACCACCAAGGTGTGGTATGTTTAACCAAACTGGCTCTGATACCTATTGAAAGTGCAAGCTAGATCTAATATACTCTAGAGGGGGGGGGGTGAATAGAGTATATGGTGCTTAAAAACTTTTTACAACAGTTGTTGTAATCTGAGTGAACAGGGAAGCAAATAGTAAATCTAATCACAGAACCTATCTAATCACAGAGCAACCTAGTCACAAAACAATCACAGCCAGAAACAAAAATAAAGACAAGCAACCAGAGGACACAAGGAGCTATAGTGGTTCCCCAAAACTTGTGTACATCCACTCTTCTACCACCCTAGGTAGGAATCCACTGCAGGATGAGTTGATCAGGTGTCCTGGGCACCAATGAGCTTTTGATAAGGTGCTCAAAAACCAAACCAGATTTTTTGATCAGGTGTCTTGCCACCAATGAGCTTTTGATAAGGTGCTCAAAAACCAAACACAAACTTTTGAAGGGAGTTTGAAAAACCCTTTACAGAGGTGGGGATGAGAGAGTGATGGAAGTCTTCTCTTTCTCAAAGCAGCTGAGAAGACTATGTGGATATTGATGTTGTCAAAGCTCCCCCTGAGTTTTTGAGATGTTCAGGAAATGAAGCTTTGCAGTAGGGTGATAGGCCTTCAGAAATTGATCTCCAGCATTTGATGATTTCAGCAACAGCTGAAATGTGAGATGTCTGTAGTCTTGAATGATGGTGGCCTTGAACACTTGAATCAAAAGAGATCTGAAGATTTCAGATGGTTGATCTCTTTTAGGTGATGGTGTTCTTGTGTGAATCTTTGAGACAGAGAATGTCTATAGCTCCTTTTCTTTTTCTCTTGAGTGATTGTTGTTGAGAAAGATGTTGTTCCAGAGAAGAGTTGTTGTAGAGAATATTTTGTTCTTCTTCTTGTGCACTCTCTTCTTCTTGTGTAGAATTCAAAAATCTTGTCTTTTATTCCTTTGTTCTGAATAGAAATGATCCTCTGTCCAGAATAGCCGTTATCCTGTCATTAATTACATCCTTAATTGCAATTGTCTTCTGGGGGAAAGTCCAATGAAAAATTCCTTGATAATTCCTTGAAACTTGCTCCAGAGTAAATGAAAACGGCTACAAGATCTTCTGAATTAATTGCTAACAATAACTCCTTAACTGTCTGAATTTTGAATCTTGAAAATCATTTAACTCTTCAGAAAAACATCGAACTGAGCTCCACTATCGTCGAACTGAGCTCAGCGATTTGGACTTAGACAACAACAGAGATCGTCGATCTGAGCTCAACTATCGTCGAACTGAGCTCAGAGATAGAGAATCAATACTGGAGTCAAGATCGTCGAACTGAGCTCGAAGATCGTCGAATGGAGTTCAACGATTTGTTGAAGTTGATCTCAGCGATCGTCGAATGGAGTTCGACGATCCGTCGAAGTTGAGCTAAACGATCGTCGATTGGAGTTCGACGATTCGTCGTACTGAGCTCGATGAAATGACTTAGTCTCCAAACTGAAAAACCTTGGTCTTGAGGGCAGCTTCCAAACCTAACTACTAACCCTTAGACTCAATTCTAATTGACCTTTAGATCTATACAATGAGGTCAAAAACAGGTTTCCTAAAGACATAGTGATCCTGACCCAAATTAGTAATAGGGTCTTCCAACAAGTAATATGATAGAAACTCCACCCATCGCATCTGCCTGATGTTCAGCTCTTTCTGCGTGTCCACATACCTCAAGTACTAGTGATCGGAGTAAATGTTGCAGTGGACACCATACAGATAGTGTCGCCAGACTTTCAGCGCAAATATGACCGCTCACATCTCTAAGTCATGAAATGGGTAGTTCAGCTCATGCTTCTTCAACTGCCAAGAAGCGTATGCTATCACGTGACCATTCAGCATCAACACAGCACCCATGCCCTGGTAGGAAGCGCCGGTGTAGACCTGGAATCCTTCCTTCCTCGATGGAAGGGCTAGTATAGAAGATGAGGTGAGTCGATTCTTTAACTCCTGAAAGGCCACCTCGCACTGCGGGGTCCAGACAAAGGGCACTTCTTTCCTTATCAGGGGTGTGAGGGGAAGGTCAATACGAGAAAATCTCTCCATGAACTTCCGGTAGTAACCGGCAGGCCCCAGGAAGCTCCGCACATTTGAGGCTGACTTCAGCTGCGGCCAATCCCGAACTGCCTGAATCATGGCCGGGTCCACTGCCAACCCAGCACCACTGATGATATGGCCTAGGAAAGCCACCTCCTTCAACCAGAACTAGCATTTGCTGAACTTTGCGTAGAGCTGGTGCTCCTGTAGTCTCTCCAGGGTCAGCATCAGATGTCGTGTGTGCTCATCCTCTATCCTCGAGTAGAGGAGGATGTCCTCAATAAATACAATGACGAACACATCCAGATATGCCTCGAACACCCGATTCATGAGGCTCATGAATGCCGACGGTGCATTCGTGAGCCCGAAAGGCATCACAGTAAACTCGAACAGCCCATATCTGCTACTGAAGGCAGTCTTCGGTTATGTCCTCCTCCTGGATCCGCAGTTGATAGTACCCCGACCTAAAATCCAACTTTGAAAAGAAATGTGCGCCCTCTAGCTGGTCAAATAGCTCATCTATCCTTGGCAGTGGATAAGTGTTTCAGACTGTCAGTCGGTTCAGTGTCTAGTAGTTGATGGACAATCTGAGTGTCCCGTCCTTCTTTTTGACAAATAACACTGGGGCTCCCCATGGTGAAGAGCTTGGTCGGACAAAATCGGCTTCCACCAGTTCCTGGAGCTGGCTCTGAAACTCTGTCAACTCCTTCGGGGCCATGCGGTAAGGGGCTCTAGACGCTGGCTTAGCCCCCGACAGTAGCTGTATCCGGAAATCCTGCTCTCGGTGCGGGGGTAGCCCTTGCAGCTTCTCTAGAAATACGTCGGCAAAATCTCGCACCACCGGAATATCCGAGATGGAACCCTTAGCCTCGGCCATCCCGTATAACACTTCATAGGCTTCCTCCCCCTGTAAGTGGGCCTTGAGGGCCTGCATGGATGTCTGCAAGAGAGGGGGAATAGATCTAATACCTTCGATGATGATGAAGGAATCCCCATGCCTCATAGTAATCCTCTTGGACATATAGTCAATCTGAGTATGGTTCCAGCACAACCTTGTCATTCCCAGGATCAAATCAAGGAATGACATCTTCATGATCGTCGTCGGAGCTTCAAATATCTTCCCGCCGATCTCCGCCTCCATGTTGCAGCGGGTGGTGGTGAATAACTCCGATCCGTCAGGTAGCCGTATCCTCATCATCAGGCCGGTGAACCGCTCCACACCTTCCAGCCCTTCGAGGAAGGCTTCCGACATGAACGAGTGCGAAGAACCCGTATAGAATAGTGTATATGCAGGCTTGCCGCTGATGAAGACTATGCTTGGGCGTTTAACTTAAATTCTAAGAAATCTAATTATGGTTTTCTTCCCTTGTCTATCAGTCCTATATTCATAGCGTTAGTTATCGAGTAAAGAAAAGATTATAAATTAACTGGCATACCTGTGATCACTTGCTCCAGGTTCCGTTGTTGAGTCAGATCCAATGCATATACCTTCTCCATCTCCTGTCTGTGGTCTGTGCCATGGTATCCACGACCTCAGCCACATCCTCGGCCTCCAAAATACTGAGCTAGCGGGGAAGCCGATGGTGCTAGTGGTGGTGCCCCACTCATGGGGCAGTTCCTCCGGATGTGCCCCACCTGGTGACAATTGAAGCATTCTGGCGGGGGATATGCCATTCCCCCGGGTCTCTGTGCCTCCCGCATCTGGGGTGGCTGAGGGGCCACCACTACTGGTTCCCTTTGCTCCTGTCTCGCCTCCTGCCGAGGTTGGTCTTCTACTATTCTCCCATCCGTTACGCGGCCCCGCCGCTGATCATTTCGGGGCCCCCGACCCTGGTCCTCAGCTGGCCGCTTCCGGCCTCGGGTGGTATTCCAATCTGCCTCGATCCTTTTCGCCATCTCCAATATCCGTGGTATAGGTCCGTCGGACACGAACAATAGAGCCTCCCTTAGATCCTCTCGCTGGCCCTTATAGAACCTCTTGGTGTAACCTGCCTCATCCAACTGGTAAGAATCCGCAAACTGGTCCAGATGGTTGAAATCCCGATGATACTCCACCACTATCTTGCTACCCTGTCTCAACTGTAAAAATCTATCCTCCAGCTCGTCTCTGGCCGACTGCGGAACGAAATGCTCTAGCAGTGCGGCCCTGAACTCCCCCCAAGCTATCTCAGTAACCTCTCTGTCGGCAAACGTCGTGTCCAACGAAGTCTTCCACCATCTCTTGGCATGGGACTCCAGGCAAGAGATGTCCAAGGACACTCTCTCTTCCCACGGGGACCAGATCCCAGTCAGCATCTCATACATAATGTCTAACCATTCCTCCGTCCGAACGGCCGACTCTGTCCCCAAGTATGATGGGGGAGAAAGTCATCGAAAAATACTCAGCCAGTTGGCCCCCGGGTTCGGCTGTGGAGCCAGAACTTGTTGTGCCCTAAATGCCTCCAGGATAGCTATCAGAGTTTTCCCCATCTCTGACTGTAGGAACAGAGTGGGAACCGGAGGAGGTGGTGGAACCTCGGGAGTCTGCAGGACTCCTCCTTGTGGTGTAGGCTGAGCTGGGGCTGCATGACAAAGCCAATATAAAATAATCGACTCAACCCAAATTAACGGTGGGCAATTTACATGTGATCCCCCATATGAGCACACCACTGCTTCCGCTGCTTAGTTTGTCCCCAAACTAAACTCGTGCGTGGGTGACCCACGGGGTTGTGGACTGCTACTTTTCGATCGAGGTCTGCTCTGATACCACTTGTAAGACCCCTTTATTTCTTTTAAAACCACGGGGTCTTAGGCCCAGAACCGCCATTTTACGGTGACACCTCCGCTCCCGGGAAGGTCATCACTACAAAATGCCGATTCAGCCGGCCAAATTGATCTCAACAGTAGAAAATATTTAAAAAGACAAGTCCATAGAAAATCACATACATAGTAAATATAATCTCCACAAAGGGAGTGTCCACAGATATAATAAAAATACTAAGAATCTTGGGCTCATGCCCAGTACACCAATGTCCTCACTACAAATCTCTCATCGCGGAAGCACAACTAATATAACTAGTAGGGGCCAGGACTCAGAGTCCCTGTCGTTTGAACAACGGTACTAGACTGCCCCATCTCCAAGCGAGTCGACCTCCGGGGATGCTCCTCCATGCTGGGCTCCACGGTTCCCTAAAATGATGTGGTTCGAAAACCGTTAGTCTAAAAGACTAAGTCCTGTCATCCCCCGCCACTTCCCCCATGGAACCTAGGCACTCAGCGGGGAGTACGAAAGGAGACGAAATGAAGGTGGAGAATAGCAAATGATCAGATGGCGGCGGAACTAAACTAGCAGTCCAATAGTATATAAGGCAGTGATAAAAACAAGGGAAATTAAGCAGGAAAAATAACCTTAACTTATGCGAGAACACATAAGCCGAGGGGTCTTTTGCAGGGCTCCTATCGTATAAAGAGTTCCATACCTGTTTATACGAAAGGGTGTCGGTTTTCTATTAAGCATGCATATAAGATTTCTGAAATAAACCTTAACTTATAAGCACGCTCGCACGAGCTTATAAACCAAGGGGTCGTTTTGCAAGGCCTATTGTATAAAGCGTCCCATACCACTTTATACAATAGGTGTCAGGGTGGAATGCAAAGGTTATGCTATGAAATACAAATATGAAAAGCTATGAACATACAAGTGCAACACACCCACTCGACTCTGTGTACACAGACCTTTAGTTCCCCCTTTCTCGAGCCAAACCACCCAGGATACCTCCGTAGTGGCTAACAGAAGCGGTGGGTTGGGCCTCGCCCACCTCTAAATCGGTAATTGCACTACCAGTCAGACCAATCGTATGCCTCAACGCTGGTGCACTAAGCGGAGCTCCTGCGTACTCTTGCCGGCTGGCGCACCGGACTTTACTTGGCTAAGTGCTAAACCACACTTGCCGAGTCAACGTATCGGCGTCGGTGCATCGACTCTCCAATATCGAAGACCCACAACCTTTACTTTATGCACATGCAACCTTGATGTAAACCACCGAGCCAAAGCTCGCCGGACCAACCCGTCCGTCACCAACTGCAACCGAGCCAAAGCTCATCGGGCCAACTTACCCATCTCCAAACCCACCGAGCCTACTGCCCGGGTGACCTAACTAACTTCCACAACTCTGGGGAGTGTGAGTGCAACCCTAGATTACTTCTACTTACTCTTGCATTTCAGTTTTTACCTACTATTTAGGTTAGCCCGGGACTGCCCAAGGTATACCCCGTGAAGGGCTCTCAAAGGCACTAGGAACAACTATAGGATTACGCCCAAAGCTCCCTTTCGCAAGGTACTTACTATTATTTGTTGCTATTAGATTTCCCAATCCCATAATTAATTTACTGGATCTAACCTGAGCGCATTAGACACTTCCTCCCTACAGGAAGGACAAACTTTCGCCGATCCTGAGCACCACCGGACATTAGCCATTCCAATCCCTTACTCATCCCAACTTCCAACGACAAACTCTTTTTCATTCATCTAAATCAGCAAACATCTAACCCCAGCTCGTGTGCCCCAAATTCTTACTCCAACACAATTTCTGCTATTTTACTAAATGCATACCAACCTAAGCTATATGAAGTGTATAAAGTGAGGTACACAAAATAATCACCCAGTTCCCCTATAATAATTATTGGAGGGATATAATGACATTTTTAGCCTACACCCAGAAATTCATAATTTTCCTAAATTATCAGACAATTTATTTATTTATTCTAGTAAACCAAAAATCCAAGTTTGAATACGAAGTACCCACTTAATTCAAGCAAATGTTCTACAAAAATTATGATAATTTCAAAATGACGATTCAACTTAAAATCCAGTGTCTCCCAATTTTTCAACAGGAAATAAGCTCTGAATAAATTAAATATAAAATCCCCAAAATTATAGGTTTGTAAAGTATATATTGTAAATAATCATGTAAAAATCATGAATTAATTTCTCCAAGTGGATATTGACCTAAAAATTATCAGAGCCCCAATTTCACAATTTGGCAACAAGTAAATAGCTCCAAA
Organism: Platanthera guangdongensis; assembly: GCA_039583875.1. Taxonomy (NCBI): domain Eukaryota; kingdom Viridiplantae; phylum Streptophyta; class Magnoliopsida; order Asparagales; family Orchidaceae; genus Platanthera; species Platanthera guangdongensis. Next base: position 123,884,209 of record CM077151.1, read on the forward strand.
TAATTTATTTATCATAATTGCCCTTTTAAAAACTTATGAAGGAAATATTAAAGTTTTTCAACTAAAATTTATAACAAAATTCAAGAACAACCATTTTGACTGAAAATATCTCCTGCCCAAGTTTCATGAATCTAGAATTAATAGTGTGATCATAATAAATAAAATATCATTTAGGGCCACATTATGTATAACAAAGGGGTTGCTAGTAATATTACTCCTAAAATTCCAATAAATTCACCAGAGGTCCTAACTAACTTAAAAATCCATGCCACCTAAGTTTCACACCTTTTTAGTAAGTTTCAGTGGCTTATTCTACACAAAAGGTGGATATGCCCTAAACTAGGGTTAGGGATTTGAGAGGTTCTTCCATCTCCAAATCCCCTAGAATTCATACCAGAGGGCTTTGGATACCTTAGCACCATTTCTACCAAGTTACAAGATCACACAAGGGTATTTGACCCCATGCCCTTCATAACACTAAAAAGCCCCCCCTTAGGGTTTGAGTTTGGATCCTTGGGCAGAGCTACCATAGACCACCCCATAATCCCTTTGAGGGTGTTAAAGGTCATTTCAAGTCAGTGGTCAAAATCTCAGCCTCTGTTGAGGTGATTTGACCACTCGACCTCAAGGTGCACTTTTCACTTATTAACCCCTCATTAAGGTATACATTAGGGTTATTTCATTCCCTATTTAAAACATATCTAAATGAGGTGAAAATTTATACAGAGACATACCATGAGGCCAGGGACCACTCACCAAAATTTGGTAGGGTTTGGAGGTAATTAGACCACTTAATTAAATTACCCTAATGTTAGTAAATAAAAACTAAAACTATAGCCAAAGTATCTCAAAAAATTACCAATTTTGGGAAGGATGTAGGTATAGCCAAGGATGGCCCCCTGCCCAAATTTCAGGTCATTTGCACAAGGGATGACGAGTGGGCACCCTTTTTAATCTTAGGATAGCCCTAGGTATAGGCCCCACCAAAATGAGTGCCCTTGTCAAACCATGCACCCAAATTGGTTCAAATAAATTTCTCTGTACACTAGACTCTCCAGGATACAATTTTCATGTTGACCCTATTCTATGAAATAGCCTTTAAGTGTTTTTAAAAATTAAAAATATTAAATACTAAATGTGTGACATAATTTAAATAATAGAAATTATTTCCTATAGTTTAATATCTCCCCTGCACGAATCTTGGCGTGCCACTGGACGGCATCCCGTCATCTTCAAGCTCCAGCCGATGGCCTGGATTCATCCCGACTGGAGCTCCTTCCAAATGCTGCCGCCGTCGATCCGGCCACTTCCCTGGCCGGCCACTGCCACCACCACCTCCGTTGAGGTGGTGGTTGTCGCCAGGCGGCGGCACAGCAGCCGGAGAGGCGGATTACGGCAGTTCTAACAAGAAATATTTCGGCCTGAAACCATGAAAACCAGGAATTTGGTTCGGGCTCAATTGAGCCCTATCCTTGAACCTAAACGTTGCTATGATCTATCCACGAGACAAGGAGAGGAGGAGGACCTTGCCGATGGCCTGAGGTTTAGAAGATTGCCGGAAAGCCATTTCTGAATGTGGCACCGGTCGGTTTCTGCAACTATACAGTGGGGGGCTCGATTTATTCAAGTAAGGATTGGGAAACCCTTCTCTTGACCCACTGATGGTGTTTAAAGCCTCAGATAGGGAGAGGAGGGGCTAGATCATCAATGACCATTAAGGCCATTAATGGCTCGGCTCGGCCATGGTGGAGGGGGCTGAACCAGAGCCTTGGTGGCCAAGGAAATGGATGGAAACTTCTCCCCTTCCCTGGGGGAGTTGAATTCAACCATTAAGGGTGGCCTTTGGCCTCCCCTTGGCCGAGCCCCTTCCTTCCCTCCTCTTTCATCATTTCTCTCTCCTCCATTAACAAATGGATCTCACCCTCTCTCCTAGTCACCAAGTTGACTTGGTCAATCTGGATTACTACTTGCAGCCCATCCATGCACATTATCTCCTAAAGAAGCCACATGAGGAGGCTTGAGCTTGGGCTAGCCAATTTGGGCAAGGTTGACCCAAGGTAGGCTTAGATTGACTTTGGTCTTTTTGACCTTTTGGGTTTCCCCAATGGAACCTTGGTGACCATGGACCTCACCTTAGGGTTAGGGGGTATAAATGGGGTCCACCTCGCTAGGGGATTGTCAATTGAACTAATATAGTTCTGTTTGACCCATTTTTGGCTAGAGTTGACTTTGGTCAACTTAACCACCTTGACTGTCCTCCAAGGGTACTTTGCGCCCCCTTGTCCCCATTTTAGGTCTGGGAAGACCCTGGTAGGGTTAGTTAGGCTTAACTATTGCACACTGCCCTTAATTAGGGCACCTTGCCCAATTTAGCCCACGAGTGGTCCTAGGTCAACTTCGCCACCACGAGTCGACTCCAATGGACCCTTAAGGTTCAGATGAACTTTACAATGGATTGGTGAGGCCATGGTGGGGTCTTGAAGTCTTGGTGAAGCCCCATGATCAGCATAACTAGGCTTCATAAATCTATAATTTGCAGGCCATAGTGGTCTCACCTACATCCCTAGGTCTACTTGGCCTTCTTGGGCTTCCTAGGGTTTTGTCATGATCTAGTCATGACAAAATGACTCCTCGGGTTCTAGTTGTTTGAGGGATGTTACAGTTTCTAGGGCCGGCTCCTCGCTCCCTTCAGAGTGCAGGAGGGTCTTGGAATTCACCAGTAGAACAGCCGCTTCATTCTCCTACAAAACCATCTGTGAAGAGGCCTAGAATTTCAAGACAAAGATGCTTTAAAGGGTTATACCAGAGGCAAATGAAGTACCTCTGCAAGAACGGTAGGGTTCTCACAATAGTGAGTCGGTGTCAAAGAGGCCATTTCTTCTGCCGCCAGGTTTCGCCAAATCAATTTTGCCATTTTTGGCCGATAGGGCAGATCTGCTGGCCTCCTGGGTGACAGCCATGGAGCGTATTTGGAGGCCTTGGAGCTACCCTTCTACTGTGTCGTCGCTAGATGGTCTTTCAGCTCCTGTGAGACGGGGTCGCTCGGACAGTCGTTTGTACATAATGGCGAAATGTCGAGAGCTCAGATGGAGATATAAGGATGAATAGGGACAACAACTCTAGGGTCGTCCTGTGGTATTTATAGAATCGTAGAGGGACCCACAAAAGATTCCATTCCAGGTCAGCAAGCACTGATCAAATACCTTGGATTAGATGATTCTTTCTGACCTTCAAGGAAGCTCACAAAGAGCGGGGATTGTGTATAACCTCGAATTTGATGAGTGTGTCCACCTCCAGGATCAGTGCTTTGTGAGATCTTCAGAGGCGAGAGGGATCAAGATGCCTAGCGACACTGTTCCAGTGTTCACCAAGTAGGCCCCCTTCTGTCGGGCATTAAGTGAAGCTTTTTCTGTCAAACGTCTTCTACCCTTGGCGTTGAGTGAAACTTGTTCTGTCAATGGCTTCTGCCAGGTATTAAGTGAAGCTTGCGTTGTCGATGTCTTCAGTCCATTGGCGTTGAGTGAAGCTTGCGCTGTCAACGCCTTCTGCACTCGGTGTTGAGTGAAGTTTGTTCTGTCAACGCCTTCCGTTAGGTGTTGAGTGAAGCTTGCGAAAGACTTGATTTCAAGAGCCTAGACACCTAGAGGGGGGGTGAATAGGTTCTAATTTTTCCTTCAAAATTTTAGGCAAATAGCAAAATCTATCTCAGCATAGAAACAATGTAAACCACAGAACAATGAACACAGCACATCATACACCAGATTTATAGTGGTTCCCCAAGGTATGGGTACATCCACATTCCCCCTTCGCCTATCCAGTAGTGAATTGGATTCGGCCAAACTTCCTTCCACTTACTCAGATCCACAGATCTTACAACTCAGAACCAGATTGGTTCCTACAGCTCAGACTTATACAAGTCCTACCTCAGATTCTTCCCCAAGAACCCTACCTCAGGCCTCAGCCCTACCTCACTCTATGTCACTAGGCTTACAACTCAGAGTGAAACCCAACTCCTACCACTCAGGAAAAAGCCCTACCTCAGCCTTTATAATTACAGGCTCACAACTCAGATCTAACTACAGATCCTATCATAAATTGTTTGATTAAGAGATACAAAAATTTCACCAGATAGATCTCTACACTAGTGTGAGCTTCTTGATCAGTTCTTGAATAAACTGATCTTCAGATCCAACCCGACTTAGCCGTTTCAAAGCATCTTGGTAGAACAAAATAACGTTGATCTTCACTTGATGTAGAAGTTGATCTTTAGATAGCTTCCTCCTTGAATTCAGAATGAGATCTGAATCTTCCTTGCAGACTGATCTGGATCTACCTTTGTAAGGGTTTCCCCTTTTCTTGTCGTAGAAAACTCTCCCTGAAGGATTCACTTCTTAGTGTTGTGTGTTCTCTTTTCCTTGCCCACTATTGTATCCAACCAGTCCTTTATATAGAGTTTCCTCCTGATTACCGGCTGATCCGATTTGTAACAGTCTTCTGACAGTTCTGACAAAGGTGTCAGACCGGTTGGTTATGGCAGCTGATTGTTCAAAGACGTTCCAACTCAGCATGAACCACTCAGCAAACTGCTTCACATGTGTCAACACAAATGGACTAAGTGTCGACACAAGACTTGATGATGTCGACACAACACTCCAAGTCTCAACATAGTCATTCTTCTGGTACTCGACACAGCATCTGTTAAATGTATCGACACAAGTCCTGTGTGTCGACACAATTCTGCTTCCAGTGTCGACATAACTCCTGTGTGTCGACACAACTTCTGCTTTCAGTGTCGACATAACTCCTGGGTGTCGACATAGATTATGCTTTCAGTGTCGACATAACTCCTGGCTCAAGTGTCTATACAAGTCTGAGTGTCGACTCAGCTTCTTCTTTAGGTGTCGACACAATTCTTCACAAGTGTCGACATAAGTCTGGGTGTCGACATAGCTTCTTCTTTTGGTGTCAACACAATGCCTCGGTGTCGACACAATTCCTCACAAGTGTCGACATAATTCTTCACAAGTGTCAACACTTGTACTTAGAAAATTTTCTTCCAATTCTTAAACCTGCACAATGAAACTCAAACATACATCAAATACAAATTGATGTATATCATTGATTAAGATGTGGCGTCTCCAAATCTGGTACATATTAACAGTGTACCCAACAATCTCCCCCTATTTGGAGAAGTCATAACCTTTAGTCAAAGATATACATTACTCATAATAAAACACATAAAAAGAAATAGATGTACATACATTTACTGCAGGGTAACATATAAACATTGTAAACAACTGAAATGAATACTGAAAATGATTTCATTTAATCAGAGAGAAAATTTAAGTTTACACATTTTTCTTTAGAACAAAAGAAAAAAGGTTACATTGTTCTATACATAAGCCTAACTATCCTATAATTGACTAGGCTCCTTAATCACAATGCCTTTTCCTGATCTGATCTGAGCCTGCATAGTAGGTTCAGCATCATCAGCAGGTTTCTTTCCTTTTAGATCCTTCATTTTATGTTCTTCAGCCCTTATCTTTTGCCTTTCAAAATAATGAAAAAGCTTTGGGAAGTACTTGCTAGACTCCAGAGCATTAGCAGGTAACTTCCCAGCTTTTGCTTTCCTTCTGTATTGAAGAATGGCTTCCTATCTGGCTTGATACTTGTTCCACTCTTGCTCAGTATACTATTTACCCCTTTCATGGGTCTTGTCCTTCACAGCTTTCCAGGCAGTCAATATAATGTTCCTGGAAGTAGGGCTCCATTGCTCAAAATTAGGCTTCAACTCAGCCTGTTCTCTAAACCTTTTCTTGGACAGTTGTGCTTCCTTTTGAGCTTCCTTGGCAGCCTCTGACATTTCCACTTTTTTAGTAATAATATTTTTAACCTCCTGTGGAGGGTTGTACATTGACTGAACTTCTTGGTGAACCATGTCAAAATCAGCTGGAGGGTAAAGGACCTGAGCAACTTCAGGTTGACCTCCTTCAATATAGGCAGGTTGCACTCCAGACTCAGCAACATTGTCATCATCACACAAGGGTGGATATACAAGAGTTGCTCTGATGCTCTTTGATATCCATTTAGCATGATCTGAGCTGGCTTTGACTAACACCCTCTCCCCCTTTATGACTTCTCTTTCAACATGATCTCTCAGATCATCCTTCTGAAATCTGACTTAGTTAACAAGATAATCTGTTCCTTCTTTGTTATAATTTCTGAACTTCTGCAAGAAATCAAAAATATTCTTGTGAGATTTTGTAAATGTTTCCTGAACAGCAACAAGATCTTCTTTGATCTGCTTGGACACTTCAGCTTTGACAGCAGTTATTAGATTATCAATCTTTGTTAGAATGGCAAAGTATGACTCTTTGAGATTATCATTCATCCGGATTTGATTCTCAAGAACATATCCTTTCTTAACTGCAATGTCTTCCACTTTAGTGTTGAGTTCTTGTTGTTGCTTTGCCAAGTATACCACATCATTTCCTCCCATGTGGAAGCAATCTGTCATTTCCTTTTTATTTTGATTTACTTAAAATCTGATTGATTTGATATCTTGAGCCAGATGGAATTGCAAATCATTATGTGTTTCATCCACATACCTTTCAAAAGACTGCCTTTGCTCATCTAATTTCACTTGCAATTGGAACAGTAGGGTGCTGAAATCCATGCTTGGAGCAGGTGGTGGTGTGAATGTTTGTAAGGCCTTTTTATAGCCTGAGCTCCGTTTCCTTAAAGCAGCTAAATTCCTTTTCTTAGCCATAGAGGCTTCTTCATCATCAGATGATTCTGATGAACTTTGTATATTCACTGGTTCATTATCAGTTAGGGCATGCTGAGATACCTCCCCCTCAGTTCTTGGTAGTTCTTTTTCTATGATTTGCTGCTCCCCCTCAGTCCCTGCTGTTGGTTGTTCAGGGAATAGCTCTTCCATAGTTACCTCTTGCTGCATCTAAACAGGAGGAACAAAATTTGTTTCGAAAACAGAAGGTGCTCCCTGGACATCCAGATCTTTGTCCAGGTCATGCTCTATATAGGAGATACTTACTTGATTATTTTGAGCAGTATCTTTTATCTGCTCACCTTGTGCTTCTTTCTCAACATTTAGTAGTGCTTCATTATTGATTTCTGACACTATTTCCATAATAGTATCAACACAATGCTCACTTTCTAGAGCAGCTTCAGTAATACCTCCCCCTTGGGCAGGCAGCTCAACTTGTACAGTGTCTTGTACTGCTGGTTCAGGATTTTCTCCCCCTGGAGTGGAGACTAGCTATTGCTCTAAGAGCATACTACTCTCCACTTGATCCTGTGCTTCTATTTATGGCCTGTCTTCTTCTGAACTGAAGACCACTTCTTCTTCAGAATCACTGGAGGATTCTTCTTGTTGAATAACCTTTTTCTGCTGTTTATCTTTCTTAACGTGTTTTTGTGGAGTAGATACTTCCTTTGTCAATACTATATCCCATCTAGATAGAATTATCACATCCATCCTCCTCATGTGGTTGATTTTGGTTCCTGGAAATTGGTTCAAAACATCTGGTATTATAGCAGATAGACATAAACTCAAAATCATTCACAGATTTGGTTTCTTTATTCCTTCTTGAAGCTTATCAAAAACTACTGATTGTCAGTTTATTTTTATAGTGAAAATAATCCTTGTCATCAGATTGAACATGTGGACTGAAATTCTATCATGTCCACCAGTCTTACACAGAATTACCTTGCCAACTACCTCAGACAGAAACTTTCCTTGGGAATTCATCCCTTTCCGGGTAATAGATGATCCAAACTTGATATTAGGGTTTAGCCCGCACCAACTTAGTGCTTCTTTAGTCCTGGATGGAACAATTTCTTCATCATCCTTAACCATGGGAAGTTAGAGTGTTTTCCTGATAGTTTTTAGTGTTTGTCTAACTCGGGAATCAAGAACTGTGGCTTTGATCGTCTTCCCTTCTGTGTCCACAGTAGAAGATGAATAGAATTCCATTACTTCCTTTTTCAAAATTTTTGTTGGTTCCGAGACCAAGAATTCTAAACTATTATCAGAAATTAGGGTAATGATACCCTGGATTTCTTGTGAAGCTATCGTGAATCCTCCACGAACCAGCTCATATCCTTCATTCACCATATCATCCTGGTGAGGTGCCATTGTCGAGAGAGATGGAAGAGGAAAGAAGAGAAGGTCTTTGTCGTCACAAGGTGCAGATCCTAGATTTCTGAAAGCGTAGTCGACTAGATTTTGGCTTTACCTATTTATAGTGTTAGCTTACAGGGCAGGTTAAAAGACGAGCCTTAGTCGACAAAATGTTTACATGTGTCAACAGAAATGTCCAAGGTCTTGACAAAACTTAGGTTTAGTCGACACGTCTAGATGTCGACATACTTGTGTCAGAGTCGACACGGGCTGGTCATGTCTTGACATAGTTGTGTCAACAACAACTTTTGTGTGTCGACATGAAAAATCCTCTAGATATAAGGTCTCGACAAGGTTGTGTCGACACCTATTCTTTTATCGACACAGATACTATTTCTATGTCGAGACATCCTTTTTCTTTGTCGACACAACATACTGAGTGTGTCGACACAATTGTGCTTTTATCGACACAAACTTTGTACTTAGACAAATTTCCTGAGAAATTTTGTACTTACATATTCTTCTTAGGGATGCTTGTGCTAACCTATTCTAGGTTCAACATTCCTAATTCAATTTTAAAATAATTTAATTTAATTTCATCCAGAGGTTTTGTAAATATATCAGCTATATGATTATTTGTATTCACAAACTGTAGACTAATATCTTCCTTCTCAACATGTTCTCTGATGAAATGAAACTTAATTTCTATATGATTGGTTCTACTGTATGATACAGGATTCTTAGCAATAGAAATAGCACTGGTAGAATCACAAAATAGTGGAATTCTACTTACCTTGATGTCATAATCTTCTAGTTGGTGCTTTATCCACAACAACTGTGCACATCAACTACCTGTAGCTACATACTCAGACTCAGCTGTTGATATAGCTACACTTTTTTTCTTCTTGCTGCACCATGACGCCAGCCTTCCTCCTAGGAATTGAGAAGTTCCTGTTGTACTCTTCCTGTCTTCTTTGCATCCTGCAAAGTCTGCATCTGAAAAACCTGTTAATAGGAAATCTCTATCCTTAGGGTACCAAAGGCCTAGATTAGGTGTGCCCTTAAGATATCTCAAAATTCTTTTAACTACAGTATAATGAGATTCCTTAGGGCAAGATTGGTACCTAGCACAGACATATGTTGCATACATGATGTCAGGTCTATTAGTAATCAAATAAAGTAGGGAGCCAATTATCCCTCTATATAAAGAATCATCAACAGGTTTCCCTGCATCATCTTTGCCTATAGGCATACTTGTTCCCATTGGAGTTTTCATGGTAGAGGCTGAGTCCATTCCATATTTCTTAATCAACTCCTTTGTGAACTTAGACTGAGATATGGACAATCCATCATCAGTCTGTCTAACTTGAAGTCCCAAGAAGAACTTCAGCTCACCCATACTGCTCATCTCAAACTTCCCTTGCATAAGTTTGGCAAACTTCCTACAAAGGTTATTTTCAGTTGAAACAAATATAATGTCATCAACATATATCTGGACTAGGATTATCTTGCCTTTAGATTTCCTAAAGAATAGAGTTTTGTCTATCTTTCCTCTAGAGAACTTATTCTCAATAAGAAAAGCAGACAAGGTTTCATACCAAGCCCTTGGGGATTGTTTCAAACCATATAGAGCTTTCCTAAGCCTATATACATAATCAGGATAATGAGAATCTACAAAACCTGAGGGTTGTTCAACATAGACTTCCTCTTTTAAGTCACCATTCAGGAATGCTGACTTTACATCCATCTGATATACCTTAAACACTTGATAGGCCGCATAGGCCAAGAACAATCTTGTAGCCTCCAGCCTTGCCACTGGGGCAAAGGTTTGATCAAAATCAATCCATTCCTCTTGCCTGTAGCCTTTTGCTACCAATCTGGCCTAGTTCTTGATTATAGTGCCATTCTCATTAAGTTTGTTACTGTAGATCAACTTGGTTCCTATGATGTTGTGATCCTTTGGTTTAGGAACCAGTTCCCATACATTACATCTTTTAAATTGAGTTAGCTCTTCAGGCATAGCATCAATTCAGTTTATGTCTAGCATGGCTTCTTCAAACTTCCTGGGTTCTATTTATGACAAAAAGATAGAACATAGGACTGAGTTCATACTTTTGCTTCTTGTTAGAACACCTTGACTTGCATCACCAATAATTTGGTGTGCAGGATGATCCTTCAAGTGTCTTCTTGCTGGAGGAAATCTGTCAACCTTATGGCGTTCTTCATTTTCCTCAACCTGATGTTCCTCATTGTCTTCTTCATCCAGTGAGTCTTGTTCTCCCCCTAGACAGCAAGCATCTTTTTCTTCATCCAGCCTAGCAGGTACCTCTTCATTGAGGGTCAGCTTGTCTAGCCTGTCTATTAGACCTGTAGTACTAACTGAAGAACTAGACAATTCACAGTTAATCAACTTAGACTCATCAAGTACAACATGGACAGATCCTCTACCACTTGGGTAGTTAAGTTATAGATTTTGTATGCCCTACTATTATTGTTGTACCCAACAAATATCCCTTCTAGGGATTTGCCAGCAAACTTTGTTTGGTAGTGCTTACCATTAACTAGTACATAACACTTGCTACCAAAGATTCTAAAGTAGGAAATGTTTGGTTTTTTGCCTTTCAAAATCTGATAGGGGGTCACCTTATGTTTCCTATTGATGGAGGCTCTATTGAGAACATGACATGCAGTATTTACTGCCTCAGCCCAGAAGTACTCAGGGAGAGTAGTGTCACTAAGTAGTGTTCTACTTGCCCCAATTAGAGTCATATTCTTTCTTTCAGCAACTCCATTTTGCTGAGGAATTCTAGGTGAGGATAATTCCTGATGAATCCCAAGTTCATCTTAGAACTTTTTCATACATTCAGACTGAAATTCAGTTCCATGGTCACTTCTGATTTTGACCACTGAACTGTTATGTTCATTTTGAATTTGTCTAACAAAAGTCTGGAAAACATTTGGGGTTTCAGATTTTTGCCTCAAGAAGAAAACCCACCTGTATCTAGAATAGTCATCCACAATAACTAGTGTGTATACTTTTCTACCAAGACTATGAACTGGCATAGGACCAAACAAATCCATATGCAAGAGATATAAACATCTCATTGAATCTTTGATATCAAGTGCATAGAAAGGGGACTTAGTCTGTTTGCCCTTTTGGCAAGCTGAACACACACCCTCTTTAATGCACTTGACTTGAGGACCATTCCTCACTAACCCCATGCTAAACAGCTGTCCTATTGACTTATAGTTCAGATGGGCAAGCCTCTTGTGCCATTTGACACATATTGAAGCTTTTTCTCCTGCAACTAGACAAATGGGTGAGTTGTCAAACTTACGATCTAGGTTAAGACAATATACATTCCCTTTCCTAGTACCAGTCAAAATGATCTCTTGATCACTTGACCTTCTTATTCGGTACTCCCCTATGAGGAAGGAGATGTCATAACCTAGATCACTAAGTTGACTTATGCTGATTAGGTTATGTTTTAGACCCTTCACATAAGCCACTTTAGTGATAGTAATTGAATCACTAAAAATGTTACCAAATCCTTTGATGATTCCTTTTTCTGATCCACCACAGATTACTTTGGGTCAATTCTCTATGGGTACATAGTCACTCAGCATTCTTCTTGTTCCAGTCATGTGTCTGGAACATCCACTATCAAAGTACCACATAGGGGTATGGTCACTTGGATTCACCTGCATCAAATACATAATCACTTACCCTTAGAACCCAAATTGTTATTGGGTCCTAGGTCATTGTTATGTTGAAATCCTGCAGCTATTCTGACAGGTAGACTACTCTTAGTTTTAACACTTGTGTTGAACCAACAATCCATGGAAAAATGGCACACCTTGCCACAACACCAACACTCAAACCTATTATACCTTCTCTTAGGTACAGACTTTACTACTTTATTGTCAGTAGTTCTGTTGAGTGTAGGTGATGGAGCAGTAAACCCCAAGAATTCCACTTGAACCTGATGGGCTTGCCTATAGAGTGACCTATTGGCATTTGTACCCTTGCCCATGAGATCTTCATACTCACAGTGACCATGAGTACTATCATGATCATACCTATTTGTTGGTTGCATCACTTTCCTATAGAAAATAGGGGGCTTTGTAGCTAGTGGCTGTGCTGGGGCCTTACCTTTTCTATAAGAATTGGTGTCCCTAGTTTTGCCCTTGAAACCTAGACCAGTCTGTCCTTTATGAGAAACGAAATTATCTATTAAGGGCAAGACTGATTTTGGCTTAGAGAATTTAGCCACTAACTCTCTTTCTTGCTGAAGTTTTGCCTCAAGTTTCTTGATGTGATTTTCCTTGAAAGAGATTGTGCCCATCTGAATAACAGTAATGTTTTTCAGTTTGGCAATCTCCTTCAGTTTTGAATCTATCAACACGGCTTAATCTGATGCAGCCTACTTCAGTGACTCAATCTCCTTGGCCTGCTCCTTGACAAAAAACTTGCTCCTCTTCAGAGCTTGCAACAACCCACCATACTCATTAATGAGTTGATGTACATTCCCTTCAGATTTAGGACCATCAACATCTCTTGATGCAGAAGTTTCTGATTCAGATGCAGTTTAGTAATCTGAAGCTGAGGGAGAACTGTATACCTTACTAAGACCAGGCTAATCCTGGCACTGATCATTTTCTGATATAACCATCAGCCCTCAACAACAATAGTCTTCTGCTCCATTTATGGAGTCTAGCATTTATAGGAATTCTATTTCCCTAGAATCCTCTTCTATTGAGATCTGCCCAACATATGCTTCTGCATTATCTTCTTCTCCTAATCCTGAAGATGAAGAGTCTGTCCAACTCTTCTGCTTCTGAGTAATAAGGGATTTCTCCTTCTTGCCTTTCACATGATGCTTCTTCTTTTCTTTAGATTCAGTCCTCTTGCCTGGACAGTCAGCTATGACATGTCCAGGCCTGTTGCAACAATAACAAACAATCTTAGAATTAGTTTGTTTATTAGGTTTTGAGGCATACCTGTTCTCCTTGGGAGTCTTCCTTTTCTTATAATACTCATCCTTGGAAAAGGATGTTGATGGCCTGGTTCTCCATTTCTTCTTTTTCATAAACCTTTGAAATTGCCTTGTAAAGGCAGCAAAGTCCGCATCAGTGGTGTGGCTATCTAATGTGCTGTTGTTAAGATTTTCTTCTTTAGACTCAGCACTCCTTCTGGGTGGAGAAGGAGACTTTCTCCAACCCTTTCTTGTGCCTTCAGCCTTGAAGGCTACAAACCTTTCTTTGTACTTAGGCCTACTGCTTTTCTCCTCCTCATTTCTGGCAGTGAGCTGCATTTCATATGATAGAAGTTTTCCAAATAGTGTGGGTGGAGGTGTATCAGCAAGCTTGGCCACTTCTCTGATGGCACATATCTTTGTATCCAGTCCTTTGTTAGTGACCTGAGAAACTTATCTTTCAGTTCATATGTGCTGAAGACTCTTTCATAGGTCATCAGCTCATTGACAATCCTGAACAACTTCTTGTAACATTCAACTATGTTGTCAGTCTTGGCTTGTCTAAATCTCTCATATTATTGATTCAGCATAGATTTCATGTCCTCTCTGACTTCTTCTGTTCCCTCCATGTAGACAATCAGGGTGTCCCACATTTCCTTAGAGGTTTTACAGTGCACCAGATTCTGAAATGTGGCATCATCTATAGCACTTACTATAATGTTTTGTGCTCTTTTGTTTAGTGTTGCCAGGATGATCTCATCCTTAGTCATTTTAGAATAGCTCTTAGGGGTTTTAACATTTGCATCCAGAGCTGATACCTTCATTGTAATGAAGGGACCCTCTTGTACTGTGATGTAGATTCTTGGATCAGATGCTTCCATAAACAACCTGACCCTTTCCTTCCATATGCCAAATCATTCTTTCCTGCAGATAAGCAGTTTCATAGATCCAAATTCCTTCTGATTCTCTATTGAACCCATTCTGGAAATATGTTATTTGCCTTAGAGATCCACTCAGACTGTTAGGTCAATCTTTGAGGAACATACCTCTGATACCACTTGAAAGACTTGATTTCAAGAGCCTAGACACCTAGGGGGGTGAATAGGTTCTAATTTTTCCTTCAAATTTTAGGCAAATAGCAAAATCTATCTCAGCACAGAAATAATGTAAACTACAGAACAATGAACACAGCACAGCATACACCAGATTTATAGTGGTTCCCCAAGGTATGGGTACATCCACTTTCCCCCTTCGCTTATCCAGTAGTGAACTGGATTCGGTCCAACTTCCTTCCACTTACACAGATCCACAGATCTTACAACTCAGAACCAGATTGGTTCCTACAGCTCAGAATTATACAAGTCCTATCTCAGATTCTACCCCCAGAACCCTACCTCAGGCCTCAGCCCTACGTCAACCTATGTCACTAGGCTTACAACTCAGAGTGAAACCACACTCCTATAACTCAGGAAAAAGCCCTACCTCAGCGTTTATAATTACAGGCTTACAACTCAGATCTAACAACAGATCCTATCAGAAATTGTTTGATTAAGAGATACATAAATATCACCAAATAGATCTCTTCACTGGTGTGAGCTTCTTGATCAGTTCTTGAATAAAATGATCTTCAGATCCAACCCGACTTAGCCGTTTCGAAGCTTCTTGATAGAACAAAATAAGGTTGATCTTCACTTGATGTAGAAGTTGATCTTCAGATATCCTCCTCCTTGAATTCAGAATAAGATCTGTATCTTCCTTGCAGACTGATCTAGATCTTCCTTCGTAAGGGTTTCCACTTTTCTTGTTATAGAAAACTCTCTCTGAAGGATTCACTTCTTAGTGTTGTGTGTTATCTTTTCCTTGCCCACAGTTGTATCAAACCAGTCCTTTATATAGAGTTTCCTCCTGATTACCGGCTGATCCCGTTTGTAACAGTCTTCTGATAGTTCTGACAAAGGTGTCAGACCGGTTGGTTATGACAGCTGATTCTTCAAAGACTTTCCAACTCAGCATGAACCACTCAGCAAACTGCTTCACATGTGTCGATACAAATGGACTAAGTGTCGACACAAGACTTGATGGTGTCGACACAACACTCCATGTGTCGACATAGTCATTCTTCTGGTACTCGACACAGCATCTGTTAAATGTGACGACACAAGTCCTATGTGTCTACACAATTCTGCTTCCAGTGTTGACATAACTCCTGGATGTCGACACAGCTTTTGTTTTCAGTGTCGACATAACTCCTAGGTGTCGACACAACTTCTTCTTTCAGTGTCAACATAACTCCTGGCTCAGGTGTCGACACAAGTCTGATTGTCGACTCAGCTTCTTCTTTAGGTGTCGACACAATTCTTCACAAGTGTCGACACAAGTCTGGGTGTCGACACAGCTTCTTCTTTTGGTGTAAACACAATGCCTGGGTGTCGACACAATTCCTCACAAGTGTCGACATAATTCTTCACAAGTGTCGAAACTTGTACATAGAAAATTTTCTTCCAATTCTTAAACCTACACAATGAAACTCAAACATACATCAAATACAAATTGATGTATATTTGATTAAGATGAGGCTTCTACAAATCTGGTACATATTAACAGTGTACCCAATAGCTTGTTCTATCAACGCCTTCCACCAGGCATTGAGTGAAGCTTGTTCTATCAACACCTTATGCTATTGGTGTTGAGTGAAGCTTGTTCTATCAACACCTTTGGTTCCTTGGCATTGAGTGAGGCGAGTGACGTTGACGCCTTCTGATCTAGCTCCGGGAAGAGAGATGGACCCTTCCCCAATAGCTTTCGCCCAGGGGCAGAAGGGTTCTCGCCCACAGTAGGCAGAGAGGTTCTCGCCCATAGAAGTTAGAAGGGGTCTCACCCAAGATAGATGAGTGGCCTTATATCTCGCATTTACCCATAATGTAGTGTCGCAGAAGCGAGTACCTAGCTTACCCAACACTCTCCCCTTTAGGCGTGTGGTGCCTTCTTGGCCCACTCGCCTAGTGGGGACCGAAGGTAAAATTACTTGGATGCCCTTGTAGGGGTTGAATATAGCCTTCCAGAATAGCGAAGTTTGGCTGTTTGCAGACCACGTTTGGCTGCATATAAACATTCATAACAGCAGAGTTATGCTATTTTCATTCCAGGTTGTAAAAACTATAAATAGGCCCAAGAGGGTACCTCAGAAGGCAATCTTTCCAATTCTCACACTCTCGTCTTACAACGCTTTATGAGGTACCCTTAGCTCAGCACATGGCTAACGAGGGAAAGGGCTCTAAGATCTTCCGGGTGTGTGGTGGGACCTCCGTGCTGAAGCCTTGGGTTATTTCTAAGTTCTAAGTCTTCGGTCAGCCAAACTAGCTAGGCAGAGTAATTGTGTGATCACCCCTTTCCAAAGAGTTCGTACTCTATAGAAGCCAAATTTTGGTTTTAACATTCCATTATTAAGAATGTAACAGGCACAACAAAATATTCTAAAATAAGAGACTATATGTGTTTTACCTTTTTAGAGTTCATAAGGAGTCTATAACTTTATTTTGTGAATGAGGCTTCTATTGAGAACATAATTAACAATGTTTACAGCTTCAGCCCAAAAGGAACTAGACAGATTTTACTCTACTAATAAGGTTCTTCTAGATTCAGTAAGTGTTCTATTTTTTTCCTTTCAGCCACTCCATTTTGTTGAGAAGTTCTAGGAGCAAAAAAGCTTCTTCTAATTTCTTCATCCTTACAAAATCTACAGATCAATTGATTTTCAAACTCTATGCCAAGATCAATTCTAATCAAAGATACTTTAGTATTAAACTCATACTGAATCTGGTTATTTAATCTTGAGAGGATTAAAATGGTTTCAGACTTAGCTTTTAGGAAGAACACCCAGCTAAATCATAAGAAATCATCCACTATAACCAAAGTATAAGACTTACCTCCTAAACTCTGGGTAGAAAGAGGATCAAATAAATCCATATGCAGTAGATATAATATTCTTGGGGAATCATTCTTACCAATTGGTTTGAATGATGATTTGACTTATTTACCCTAATAACATGCTTTATAATGATTAAGTTTTGTATATTTATCATTTGGTAAGCCTCTTAAAAAATCAACCTTCACAAGCTTAGCTATGGTCTTATGATTAACATGACCAAGCCTCTTATGTCAAAGAATATTCCTATCTAATTCAGCATTAAATAGACGTACTTTATTTTTGGTTGAGCTGAAATCAACTACATAGATATTACTTTTTCTAAAACTAGATAATATTACAATATTAGTTGTGGAGTTAATTATTTGACATAGGTTGTTTGTCAATACAACTTTATATTTTATAACACACAGCTGATTTGAAAGATATTGTACCTAAACACCTAGAGGGGGGGGGGTGAATAGGTGACTTGAATCTTTTTAACTTTTTATGGCAGAATTCAGAATCTAACACAGAATTCTATCTACTTTATCACAGTAATCACACAGCAATCACAGCATTCCACAGCACACAGTAGACACAAAGTTTTATAGTGGTTCCCCAAGGTTTGGGTACATCCACTTTCCCCCTTCGCCTATCTAGCAGTGTACTAGATTCGGCCAAACTCCTCCACTATCTCAGAACCCAAAACAGGTTCCTACACCTCAGGCACAAGGCCCTACAACTCAGCTTCTTCACAAAGCCTACACTCAGCCACCAAGGCCTACACTCAGCCACCAAGGCCTACACTCAGACACAATAGGCCTACACTCAGAGATTCCAATCTCCTACACTCAGGCTCTCAAGCCCTACACTCAGCCTTTATAATTACAGGCTTACAAAGACTCAGATCCCTAAGGATCCTACAAGATAAAATGAATACAATAATTGTAACTCAACAACTTAGAGTAAAGAGAGAAGTGTTGTGAGTTTCTTGATGAGTTCTTGGGAGAACTCAGCTGAAATCAATCTGACTTGGCTTTCTTCAAAGCTTCTTGAATGTAGAACACAATAAGATTGACCTCTTCTGCAGTTGATCCTTGATCTCTACTACTTAAGATTCAGAATAAATCTGAACCCTTCTTCTCAGTCTGGTTCCAATGACTGATTTCTTGGATGGAGCTCTCTCTCTCCAACTTCTTAGATCTGCACTTGATTCTTCAAGGAATAGCTAGATCTTCTTTGTTAATTACTTGATCAATAATCTGAACAACCACTTCTGTAGACAGTGTAAGCCTATTTATAGGCCTTCTTCATGGTAACCGGCTGGTCCGGTTCATAACTGATTTCTGACAACACTGACAGATGCAGTAGACCGGCTGGAATGGCAGCTGTCAAGTCATCCAGTCAGTTCTTGAAAACTCTGTAACTGTCTGTAAGTGTCGAGACTGTCTGTCTTTAAGTGTCGACACATATAGACCAAGTGTCGACACAAGTTGACTAAGTGTCGACAATAGCCTACAAGGTGTCTACACAACTCCTTGTGTTGTAGATTTTATATCTCGACACTGCTTCTTCTTCATGTGTCGACACTGATAATGTGTGTCGACACAAGTCCTTGTACTTCAGTATTTTGCTGAATTCTTGTAAGTGTCGACACATCTCCTTTGTGTCGACACATCTTCATGTGTTGAATCTGTTAAGTGTCGACACTTCTTCTTGGTGTCGACATATGTCTTCAGTGTTGATACTTGCTGAGTGTCGAGACAGCTCCTTGTGCCGACACATTCTACTTCTGTTGAGACTCTGGCTGAGTGTCGACACATCCCCTTAGTGTCGACACTTGTACTTAGAATATTTTGTTGAACTTTGCTTATCTTTGTTTAGTGTCGACACAGCTCCTTGTGTCGACACTTTCTTCAAGTGTTGATTATTCAGCTGAGTGTCGACACATTCTTTCTTGTGTCGACACTTTCTTCAAGTGTTGACTCTTCTGTTGTGTGTCGACATATTGTTCTGAGTGTCGACACTTATACTTAGTCTCTGCTGACTTTTGTTGAGTGTCGACACAGCCTCCAAGTGTCGACACTTTTTGATGTAGACACAGTTTCACTGGGTGTCGACATAACTGCTAAGTGTCGACACTGCTTCACTGTACTTTTCTTCACTGAGTGTCGACACAGCTCCTTGTGTCGACACTTTCAGTCTGGTGTCGACTCTGCATCCCTGGTGTCGACACAATGACTCCAAGTGTCGACACTGCTTGCCTGGGTGTCGACACAAGTCTTCTTAAGTGTCGACACTTTCCCTCTGGGTGTCGACACATGGACTTAGAAACTTTTCCTTCTTTCCTGTAAATACTTAACCTGCACAAGTGAACTCAAAACACATCAAATACATTTTGATGTATATCATTGAGTTGGGTGAGGCTTCTTCAAATCAGGTACATTTGAACCAATGTACCCAACAATCTCCCCCTATTTGGAGAAGTCATAACCCTTAGTCAATGATATACACCATTCATAATAAAATCATAACATGATGTATAGCAGGAATATATATCAGGGTAAACATAAACATGTATTAAACAAACATGTATACAAAGACATAATCTCAGAACAACTATGAAATAAATTTAACACACAGCAAATTTATCACACAACACATTGTTCCAATACTTTGTCATATTCATATTTCAAAAGTTTACAGAATGTTTATTATCAAAAGATTACATAGTAAACTTAAGAGAATTTCTATGCTATTCTTGATCAGCATCTTTGATCACTATCCCTTTTCCAGATTTTATCCTTGCTTGCACAGGGGCTTCAGTATCTTCAGTTTCAGCAGTCTTCTTCCCTTTCAGCTCCTTCTTCTTAAGCTCTTCAGCTTTGATCTTTTGTCTTTCAAAATAATGATAAGGCTTGGGAAAGTACTTGCTAGGCTCCTGAGCAGTAGGAGGTAGCTTTCCCATCTTGGCCTTTCTTCTGTATTGGACTATAGCCTCCTGCCTTGTCTCATGCTTTCTCCATTCAGCCTCAGAAAACCACTTGTTCCTGTCTTGCATATTATCTTTTGCAGCTTTCCAGGAAGTTAAGATAATATTTCTTGAAGTAGGGCTCCACTGCTCAAAGTCTGGTCTCTGTTCAGCTTGCTCCCTAAACCTCTTTTTAGACAATCTAGTCTCTTCTTCTTTCTGCAGTGCTTCTTGCATAGCTTTAGATATTGGCTGAACAACTTTCTCTATAATGACATTGTCCTTTCCCCCAGGTGGTCTATACATGGACTGTATATTAGCATTTATCATGGCAAAATCTGGAGGAGGGTAGATGATGTGAGCCACTTCAGGTTGCTCCCCTCCTAGATATGCAGGATTAATTCCAGATTCTGCCACATTATCATCATCACAAAGACGAGGATAACCAAGAGTTGCTCTGATAGAATTTGATATCCACTTGGCATGATCAGAGCTGGCTTTGACTAAAACTCTCTCCCCCTTTATGACTTCTCTTTCTATATAATCTCTGACATCATCTTTATGAAATCTCACTTGATTATCCAAATAATTAACTCCATCTTTAAAGAAAGGTTTTAACCTTTGGAGTTTGTCAGTTATCAACTTTTGAGAGTCTTGAATGGCAGTCTTAACAACAGTTATTTCTTCTTGGAATACTTTGTCAAATTCTGCTTTAGCAGCAGCAGTAGAAGTAGGCAAGCCAGCAGCTATGTTCTTCATCTATGTAACAATTGCATTATGGGAAGCAGTTAAGTTATCATTCATTCTGATTTGGTTCTCAAGAACATATCCTTGCTTCTGTACAATGTCATCTACTTGAGCTTTGATCTTTTCTTAATGAGTAGCCAAGTACACCACT
The DNA here is from genome assembly GCA_039583875.1 of Platanthera guangdongensis. Taxonomy (NCBI): domain Eukaryota; kingdom Viridiplantae; phylum Streptophyta; class Magnoliopsida; order Asparagales; family Orchidaceae; genus Platanthera; species Platanthera guangdongensis. Next base: position 123,905,104 of record CM077151.1, read on the forward strand.
GCATTCCCTCCCTTGTGGAAGCAGTCTGTCATCTCCTTCTTATTAAGATTCATCTCAAATCTTATTGACTTGATATCTTGGGAAAGATCAAACTGTAGTGATTTGTGCCCCTCATCCACATAAGTTTCTATAGCTTTCCTGTGTTCATCCAGTTTAATCTGTATAGCAACCATCAGTGCACTATTATCAACAGTTGGTGCTGGCTGTGATATAGGCTGTGGTGCAATAGTTTGCAATGCCTTTTTATAACTCTGACTCCTTCTTTTGAATACTTGAAACTTCTTTTTCTTAGCCCTTATTGTCTCCTCATCTTCAGAAGCTGAAGTGCTGACAATATCTACCCTCTCCTTAAGGCTTTGAGGTAACTCCTTCTGCACTTTTGGTGCCTTCTCAGTCTCTTGCCTTGCAGGCTCTTCAACATGTACTGCTTGCTCCCCCACAACTGGAGCATTTTCCTCTTCAGCAGCAGTTTCTTTGTCAAAATCAGTTTGATCCAGGTTTAGGAAGAGATCTTCCATAGTATATTCTGGTGGAGAATGGGCTGGAGAAATTCTTGGCTTATCTACCACTGGATCAGATACTATTTGAGCTGCAACAGATGTGTCCTCCATGACAACATCTAGGACTTGACTAGGAATCTATGGTTGCTGATAAACATCAGACAAATCAGTATCCTCTAAAGGAAAATCTAAAGCATTAAGCTCAGTGATTACCTCTAGAATTGTGTTTGTAGCTTGCTCACTCTCAAGAGGAGTGGGTTCTTCCACAACTAGTGTCTCCCCCTGGATTTGATCCTGGTGTAAGGGGCTAGCTGGTGGTAGCTCCCCCTGCCTCTCAGCAACTTCTTATTGAGCTGTAGACTTCTCAACAGTCTCTTCTTCATTCTCATCAGGTGAGAAAACAACTTGCTCTTCACTATCAGAGCTGCTAGTTGGATCCTGAGCCATTGGGGCAGACTTCTTCTTCTTCTTTAGAGGTGTTGCTTGCTCAGGAGTGATCTTCTCAGGGGTTGGCATCTCCTTAGTCAAAACCCTGTCCCATCTGGAGAAGATCCTCATGTCCATCTTTCTCATATGGTTGATTTTGCTGCAAGCAGCTTGACTATAACCTCTGGTATGCTACCAGCTAGGTAAAGACTTAAGATCCTGCCCAAGTTGGGCTTCTTCAGGCTTTCCTTGATCTTCTCAAAGATCACTATAGACCAGTCAGTTTTCAGATTGAAGATTATCCTGGTCATAATGCTGAACATATGGGCAGATACCCTATCATGCCCTCCAGGTTTGCTTAAAATCACTTTGCCAACTATTTCTGACATGAATTTCTCTTGGCTGTTCATGCCTTTTCTATTAAAAACAGATCCAATTTTCAGTTTAGAATCCAGTCCACACCAAGTTAGAGCTTCTCTGGTCTTTGAAGCAGTAACTTCATCTTTTTCTTTAGTTCTTGGTAACTGTAGTACTTTTCTCAGACTTTTTGGAGAGACCTTTACTTTTTCACCATGGACCCTTGACTTGATCTTGAGTCCAGTGTCGTCTAGGGTTGCTCCATTAAGGAATTCCAGTACTTCCTTCTTCCAGATCTTTGTGGGTTCAGAAACAAGAAATTCCAACCCTGAGTCTGCAACTAGGGTTATCACGTTCTTGATTTCTTGGTCTGCATCACCAAACGCGTCGCGCACCAGTTCATATCCTTCATTGACGTTCTCCTCAAGCTTTGGCGCCATTAGGGTTTGGAGAATTTGAACTGAGAGAAGAGAGGTGTCGACACACAAGTTTGGTCTCGAAACTTTTGAAAGCGTGTCGACAAACTAAGGCAAAATCCTATTTATACCTTTCTGGGTTTGAAGATGAAAAGGCGGGCAGCTAACTTAAATTTTGTCGACACTGTCGATAAGTGTCGACACTGACTTATAATGTCTCGACACCTATGTGTCGACACAAGTTTAGTCAACAGATATATGTATCGACACTTGTTTGTGTCGACACCACATAACTCGACATTTAGTCGAGACTTTACTTAGATAGTTCTGAGTAAAACCTATGTGTCGACACCACCTTGGATGTGTCGACACCTACTTGTCATGTGTCGACACTAATATTCTGAAGTGTCGACACCAACTTCCTAGATGTGTCGACACCTTTTCCCTGAAGTGTCGACACCAATTTTCTGTGTCGACACAGATATCTCTGTGTGTCGACACCTTTTTACTTAGCCAATTTTATAAACTTAATCTAAGTTTATCATGCCTAGTTTAATTTTAAACCTATTGAACTTAGTTTCTTCTAGGGGCTTAGTATACATATCAGCTAGTTGATTATCTGTTTTAACATATTCTAGTAAAATATCTTTTTTCTCTACATGCTCCCTAAGAAAATGATATTTTATCTCAATATGTTTAGTTCTACTATGGGAAACAGGATTATGTGCAATTGATATAGCACTAGTAGAATCACAAAAGAGTGGAGTTCTACTTACCTGGAATCCATAATCCTCAAGCTGATGTTGTATCCACAGAAGTTGAGCACAGCAACTTCCAACAGCCACATATTCTGATTCTGCAGTGGAGATAGCCACACTTATTTGCTTTTTGCTACTCCATGAAATTAGTCTTCCACCTAGGAATTGACAGGTTCCAGTTGTGCCTTTTCTGTCTTCTTTGCATCCTGCAAAGTCTGCATCTGAATAACCTGTTAGTTCAAAATCCCCATTCCTAGGGTACCAGAGGCCTAGATAAGGAGTGTCCTTTAGATATCTCAATATCCTCTTGACTGCTGTCAAATGAGACTCCTTAGTTCATGCTTGATACCTTGCACAGACACATGTAGCATACATGATATCTGGTCTACTTGCTGTCAAATATAATAGGGAGCCAACTATCCCTCTATATAAGGTTTCATCTACAGTTTTCCCTGCATCATCCTTGCTAAGAGACATACTTGACCCCATAGGAGTCTTCATGGTACTGGATGAATCCATACCATACTTCCTTATGAGTTCTAGGGTGAACTTAGACTGGCATATGGATAAACCATTCTCAGTCTGTCTTACTTGGAGACGCAAGAAGAATTTAAGCTCTCCCATACTACTCATCTCAAATTGACCTTGCATTAGTTTTGCAAACTTTTTGCAAAGGCTACTTTCTGTAGACCCAAATATAATGTCATCTACATATATTTGGACTACTATTACTTTGCCTCTGGATTCCCTAAGGAATAGAGTCTTGTCTATTTTCCCCCTTGTGAACTTATTCTCAATGAGAAAACTAGACAGGGTTTCATACCAAGCCCTAGGGGCTTGCTTTAACCCATATAAAGCTTTCCTAAGTCTATATACATGATTAGGTAGAGTTGAATCAACAAAACCTGATGACTGTTCCACATAGACTTCCTCTTTAAGATTACCATTCAGAAATGCTGACTTGACATCCATTTGGTAAACTTTAAATCCTTGAAAGGTTGCATAGGCCAGGAACATCCTTATTTCTTCCAGTCTGGCTACTGGAGCAAAGGTTTGATCAAAGTCAATACCTTCTTCCTGCCTATATCCTTTAGCAACCAATCTTGCTTTGTTCTTAATGATGACTCCATGTTCATCTATCTTGTTCCTATAGATCCACTTGGTCCCAATTATGTTGTGGTCTTTAGGTTTAGGAACAAGCTCTCAGACCTTGCACCTCTTGAACTGATTCAGCTCTTCTTGCATTGCTTCAATCCAATGAGGGTCTAGGATGGCTTCTTCAAACTTCTTTGGCTCAATTTGGGATAGAAAACTGGAGAAGATTGCTGCATTCAGATTTCTGCTCCTTGTTTGTACCCCTTGTCTTGGATCACCAATGATTTATTTTGCTGGATAATCTCTAAGATGCCTATTAGCTGGAGGCATCCTGGCTTCAGGTTGAACTTCTTCAACTTCTTCATCTTGCTGTACTCCTTGTACTTCTTCTGCATTAAGTACATGTAGTACTCCCCCTGGACAACAGCCACTGTCTTCTACCTGCTGTCTTGCAGTAGGTCCTTCTTCTATAGTGAGCTTGTCCATCTTCTTTGTTATACCTATGGGGCTGCAAAGACTACTAGACAACTCATTGTTAATAAGTCTAGTTTCATCAAATACTACATGTACAGACTCTTCTACAACTTGTGTAGACAAGTTGTAGACTCTATAAGCCTTACTGTTGTTGCTGTACCCAACAAAAATTCCCTCTTGGGACTTGGCAGCAAACTTAATCAAGTAAGACTTTCCATTGTTAAGTATAAAGCACTTACAACCAAAGATCCTGAAGTAGGATAGGTTTGGTTTCCTACCTTTCACAACCTCATAGGGGGTCTTGTTATGGCTTTTAGTTATGGTAGCTCTATTAATAACATGGCATGCAGTATTGACTACTTCAGCCCAGAAATATTCTGGTAGTGATGTATCACTTAATAGGGTCCTACCAGCCTCAATCAAGGTTCTATTCTTCCTCTCAGCAATGCCATTTTGCTGAGGTGTCCTTGGTGAAGAAAACTCTTGAAATATCCCAAATTCTTCACATAGTTTTGTCATACTATCAGACTGAAATTCAGTACCATGGTCACTTCTTATTTTGACCACTGTACTGTCTAGTTCATTCTGAATTTGCTTGACAAAGCTATAGAAGACACTAGGTGTTTCAGATTTCTGTCTTAGGAAGAACACCCAGGAAAACCTTGAGTAGTCATCTACAACTACAAAGGTATATACCTTCCTACCTAGGCTGTGAACTGGCATTGGACCAAAGAGATCCATATGCAAGAGGTATAAGCACCTCACAGCATCTTTGTTTTCAATGCTTCTAAAGGTGGATCTAGTCTGCTTGCCCTTTTGACAAGCTGAGCAAATACCATCTTTAATACACTTAACTTGAGGACCATTCCTCACTAACTCTTTTCTAAAGAGTTTGCCAATTGTCTTGTAGTTTAGATGGGCTAGCCTCTTGTGCCATTTGACACAATGAGAGACTGTCTCATCAGCCACAAGACATACTAGAGAACCATTATTCTCAACCATAATGTCTAAGCAATAGACATTCCTTTTTCTATACCCAGTCAAAATGATCTCTTGATCATTTAACCTCCTGATATGACAACCATCTTTCACAAAGGAGATGTCATATCCTACATCACTCAATTGACTTATACTAATAAGGTTATGTTTCAAACCTTTAACATAGGCCACTTGAGTAATTGTAATACAGGAGTTAGATATGTTACCAAAACCCTTGATGATCCCTTTTTCTGAACCACCAAAGGTGACCTTTGGACTATCCTTTATAGTTGTGTAGTCCTTTAGTAAACCCCTTGTTCCAGTCATGTGTCTGGAACATCCACTGTCTAAGTACCATATTGGGGCATGGCCACTTGGACTCACCTGCAAAACAGATTAGTGAACCTTAGAACCCAAAGAATTCTTGGGTCCTTGGTACTGGTTAGTTTGCATCCTAACAAAGCTACCTGCAGGTTTTCCAACAGGAAGTTTGCTACTCACTTTGGCACTAGCATTGTGCCAACAGGCCATTGCAAAGTGGCCTACCTTACCACAACACCAACACTCAAACGTATTGTACCTTTGCTTAGGTACTGTCTTTGTTGTTTTATCCACAGCTGGCTTGTTGAGTGTTGGGGCTTTGCCCTTGGACTTGGACTTGGACTGAACAGTCCTTGCAGGTCTAGTAAATCCCAGTCCAGCTTTACCTTTGTGATGAACAAATTCATCAATTAAGGGTAGAACTGACTTAGGTTTAGAAAACCTAGCAAATAAGTCTTTCTCCTTCTGAAGATTAATCTCCAGACTCTTAATTTGATCATTCTTAAATGATATATTCCACATCTGAATCACAGTTAAGTGCTTCAGTCTGGCTATCTCATTAAGCTTTTGATCAAATAACTTCTCAAAATCAGTTGCAGCAGCTTTGAGATTAGCAATTTCCTTTGCCTGACTTTTGGCTAGGGACTTGCTCTTCTTATAAGCGTGCAACAGAACTTTATATTCATCTATCAACTGATGAATATCCTCTTCAGACTCAGATGCACTCACATCATTTGATGATGATGAATCTGATTCTGTACTGGCATAAGAAATTGAACTAAAAGAACAATGTTGTACCTTACTAGGTCCTGGCTGCTCCAGGATTTTGTCACTTTCTGTAAATGTCATTAGTCCTTGGCACTGACTGTCTTCTTGTTCATATATAGAGTTCATAATCTGAATGAACTCTTCTTCTTCTTCCTCAGCAAACAGTCCTATATATGCCTCAGCATCTGACTCAGTTTCTGATGAAGAAATATCTGACAGGCTCTTGTCCTTTTTGGCAACAAAAGACTTTTCCTTCTTGCCCTTGTATTGAGTCCTTTTCTTGTCACTAGACTCCTTCCTCTTCTCTGGACAATCTGCAACAACATGACCTTGTCTATTACAGCAATAGCAAACTATTTTTGAAAGAGTTGCCTTGCTAGACTTGGTCTTTTTCCTGTCTTTCTTTGAAGACTTTTTATTCTGATAATAGTCTTCTTTTCCCTGTGAAGTAGATGGCCTTGTCCTCCACTGTTTCTTCTTTAAGAACTTCTGGAAATGTCTTGTAAAGGCAGCAAAGTCCTCATCACTTTCACTGCTTTCAGACTTTCTACTTGCTGACTCATCTGACTCAGTTTCAGCAACCTTTGGAGGTGGAGTTGGTGACTTACTCCTGTATTTTCTGGGGGCTTCTGTCTTCAAGGCCACTGTCCTTTCTTTGTGTTCACTTCTTGTAGATTTCTCATCTTCTTTCCTCACCATTAACTACATTTCATAGGACAGCAGTTTGCCAAACAGTGTTGGTGGAGGAATTTCTGCCAACTTTGTCATTTCCCTAATGACACAGATCTTGGTGTCCCAATCTTTTGTTAGGGACCTTAGAAACTTATCATTGAGTTCATAATTACTGAACTCTCTGCCATAGGACATGAGCTCATTCACAATCCTGTAGAACTTCTTATAGCACTCAGTTATGCTATCAGCCTTACCTTGTCTAAAACTTTCATATTCTTGGTTTAGCAAGGATTTTCTGTCTTGCCTTACTTCTTCAGAACCCTCCATATACACAATAAGAGTATCCCACATTTCTTTAGCTGTCTTACAGTGTATCAGATTCTGAAAAGTTGCATCATCTATGGCACTCACTATAATGTTCTGAGCCCTCTTATCCATAGTGGCTAGAACTATTTCATCTTTTGTCATTTCAGAGAAATCCTTAGGTGTTCTCTGATTTGCATCTAAGACTGACACCTTCATGGGCACATATGGCCCTTCCTTTACTGTGATATAAATCCTAGGGTCTGAGGCTTCCATAAAAAGTCTCACCCTTTCCTTCCAGATACTAAAGATCTCTTTCCTACATATGGGTAGCTTCATGGAGCCCAATTCCTTGTGATTCTCAGTGGAACCCATGGTTCTTGATTTTCTTGATTGTGTAATATGACTTAGACTGAATCTGCCAACAGGATCTACTCAGACAGTTATGTCCCTTTTTTGAGTAACCTGTCTCTGATACCACTTGAAAGATATTGTACCTAAACACCTAAAGGGGGGGTGAATAAGTGACTTGAATCTTTTTAACTTTTTATGGCAGAATTCAAAATCTAACACAGAATTCTATCTACTTTATCACAGTAATCACACAGCAATCACAGCATTCCACAGCACACAGTAGACACAAAGTTTTATAGTGGTTCCCCAAGGTTTGGGTACATCCACTTCCACCCTTTGCCTATCTAGCAGTGTACTAGATTCGACCAAACTCCTCCACTATCTCAGAACCCAAAACAGGTTCCTACACCTCAGGCACAAGACCCTACAACTCAGCTTCTTCACAAAGACTACACTCAGCCACCAAGGCCTACACTCAGCCACCAAGGCCTACACTCAGCCACAATAGGCCTACACTCAGAGATTCCAATCTCCTACACTCAGGCTCTCAAGCCATACACTCAGCCTTTATAATTATAGGCTTACAAAGACTCAGATCCCTAAGGATCCTACAAGATAAAATGAATACAATAATTGTAACTCAACAACTTAGAGTAAAGAGAGAAGTGTTGTGAGTTTCTTGATGAGTTCTTGGGAGAACTCAGCTGAAATCAATCTGACTTGGCTTTCTTCAAAGCTTCTTGAATGTAGAGCACAATAAGATTGACCTCTTCTGCAGTTGATCCTTGATCTCTGCTACTTAAGATTCAGAATAAATCTGAACCCTTCTTCTTAATCTGGTTCCAATGACTGATTTCTTGGATGGAGCTCTCTCTCTCCAACTTCTTAGATCTGCACTTGATTCTTCAAGGAATAGCTAGATCTTCTTTGTTAATTACTTGATCAATAATCTGAACAACCACTTCTGTAGACAGTGTAAGCCTATTTATAGGCCTTCTTCATGGTAACCGGCTGGTCCGGTTCATAACTGATTTCTGACAACACTGACAGGTGCAGTAGACCGGCTGGAATAGCAGCTGTCAAGTCATCCAGTCAGTTCTTGAAAACTCTGTAACTGTCTGTAAGTGTCGAGACTGTCTGTCTTTAAGTGTCGACACATATAGACCAAGTGTCGACACAAGTTGACTAAGTGTCGACACTAGCCTGCAAGGTGTCGACACAACTCCTTGTGTTGTAGATTTTATATCTCGACACTGCTTCTTCTTCATGTGTCGACACTGATAATGTGTGTCGACACAAGTCCTTGTACTTCAGTATTTTGCTGAATTCTTGTAAGTGTCGACACATCTCCTTTGTGTCGACACATCTTCATGTGTTGAATCTGTTAAGTGTCGACACTTCTTCTTTGTGTCGACACATGTCTTCAGTGTTGATACATGTTGAGTGTCGACACAGCTCCTTGTGTCGACACATTCTACTTCTGTTGAGACTCTGGCTGAGTGTCGACACATCCCCTTAGTGTCGACACTTGTACTTAGAATATTTTGTTGAACTTTGCTGATCTTTGTTAAGTGTCGACACAGCTCCTTGTGTCGACACTTTCTTCAAGTGTTGAGTCTTCAGCTGAGTGTCGACACATTCTTTCTTGTGTCGACACTTTCTTCAAGTGTTGACTCTTCTGTTGTGTGTCGACACATTGTTCTGAGTGTCGACACTTATACTTAGTCTCTGCTGACTTTTGCTGAGTGTCGACACAGCCTCCAAGTGTCGACACTTTTTGATGTAGACACAGTTTCACTGGGTGTCGACACAACTGCTTAGTGTCGACACTGCTTCACTGTACTTTTCTTCACTGAGTGTCGACACATCTCCTTGTGTCGACACTTTCAGTCTGGTGTCGACTCTGCATCCCTAGTATCGACACAATGACTCCAAGTGTCGACACTGCTTGCCTGGGTGTCGACACAAGTCTTCTTAAGTGTCGACACTTTCCCTCTGGGTGTCGACACATGGACTTAGAAACTTTTCCTTCTTTCCTGTAAATACTTAACCTGCACAAGTGAACTCAAAACAAATCAAATACATTTTGATGTATATCATTGAGTTGGGTGAGGCTTCTTCAAATCAGGTACATTTGAACCAATGTACCCAACATGATTGATAATAATTAGGTTATGTTGACATCCTTTAGCATAAGCTACTTTAGAGAAAGTGATATCTCTAATTTTGATCATACCATATCCTTTGGTTTGACCATATTTGGAATCACCAAAGTTACCTTTGGGCTATTTTTGGCCATGAAATTATCTAGTAATTCATTTTGTTCAGTCATATAACTGGAACAACCACTGTCCCAATACAATAGCTAGCTTGTACAAGGATACTCTTTTTCCATCACGTGAAATCAAACATCAATTGGGATCCAGATTACCTTGGAATCGTTACTTCTTTTCTTTTCATTATAAGGAGTGATGAAAGTATATGATGAACTTTCATATTACCTTTTGGGATTAAAAGTGCTAGTATATTAAACTAACAGCTTCTAGTTTTATATCCCTTAGTAAAACATTTAGTGCAAACATAATTTATAGAGTAATATGGAGAAGAAAAACTATAATCTAGGGATATGCGTCGAGTGGAAGTCGAAGTAAGTTTTTAAATGCATTGATTTGAAGTTGACATTTCTCAGGTGTTCTGTCAAAATGAAGTTGACGCATGATTATTAAAACTACTAATCTTTGTTTATTGTTTATTAATGGTTATTTACCCACAATACCTTTTCCTTTGAATTTATCCTTATTATTCAATCTTGTTACCCTTTCTGAATCATTACTATTATCTATATCATATAATTTAAGCTATCCTAATAGGGCAACTGTTGAAATCTCTTTGTGGCACCTTGCTTCACTGATAGCACAAATCTTTGAATGCCATGTACTTGGAAAGCTTATGAGTAATTTGTCATTTGTCACATTAAGAGATATACCATTATTCAAACCTTCCAGCTTATTTATAATCATGCTAAATATATCATACATTTCAGCTACAGATTCATCAGCTTTCTTTTGGAAAAATTCATATTGAGAAATTAAGAGTGATCTTCAGTCTTCTCTCTCATTAGAATTTCCATCAACAATCCTTAATAGTGATTCACGACTTCTTTAGCTGATTGACATATTACAACCTTTTGAAACACATCATTTGATATTGTTGAGACTAACTAGTATGTTCATTGCTTTAGAATCCTTGTCTTTAATTCTCTTTTCTTCATTTGTCCACTCACATCTTGGTGCTGGTTCTACATTAACATTTCCTTCTACAACCTTCCTATAAGGCATAGCTGGTCCTATCAAAATTGAACCAAAAATACCTTCATCAAAAGCCAATTGCTTTCTCATTTATCAAAAGGAAATTGCTTTTAATATGAGTTTTAATTGTTAAATCTAAGTTCTGCTGATAGCGCTAGGTGGTATCTGTTGGAGCCGCCGGTTCACATGTCCTTAGTTTGATAATATCAACTCCCCTGTTGTATTTGATTACATCTTGTGTTTGGTAGAGTGTGCAGGTTTACAGGTCCAAGAAATACAAGGAGCTCTCCTCAGGAACCTACCTCCTAGCGGTAGTAGATAACGTCGGGCGTTAGCCTGAATTAAATGGACAAGGCGCTCGGTAATCTACAGCACCACACTAGTCCTACCGCTCGTGCTAGCTTGAGGAATTAATTCATCTAGGCTCTCGGGATCCTACCACGCATGTGCTAGTTTGGTACCGTGCCATGGTAACACACTCAACGCTCATTTAGACAGAGGCGTTGAGATAGATGTGTCTAGATCGTCGAGATAGAACTACCACCAGACGCTAGCTTGGTACCGCACTGCGATAACACACTCAACGGTCATTGAGACAGAGGTGTTAAGAGCATTGAAACAGAGGCGGCGAGAGCATCAAAAAAGCTGGTCTACCATGGGGCGCTACCTACCTACCACGCCACGATAGCATTTGAGAAAGGAAAATATTTGTTTTGAATATTTTTCCAAAATTTGGAGGACAGCTGTCAACATCAAGCGCGTGAAGCTACCACCAGCCGCTAGCCTTACTCCCGGCAGTAGCCTATTTTCACAAAGACGTATATAAAGGAGCCTCTATTTTTTGTGTTCCTTAGCAAGACAAAAGGAGACTGAGTTCTGTGATTCCTAGGGTTCGACCACCTCTCTCAAGTCTGTTCCATCATCTTTGTCAAAGGAAAAGAAGACCTCCTCCCTCCCATTCAAGCATGAAGATCTCGGGCGAGCTAAGAACTACATAGAATATGAAGAGGAGACCAGTTCCAAGCACACGAAGATCTCAAGCACCGGCCGTAGATCTCTTGACAGAGGAATCATCATGAGGGAGATTTTTAATCGTTTTAAATCCTCTGAACTTTTATTGTATTCTTTCTCTTTCTCAATTTTTCTTGTGCTGAAGGAAATCGACCGGGGATGGTCGTCAGAATCAGGGGTAGGATTCCATGAGAAATCATTTTGTGAAAGGGACGTCTAGATCAGATGATCTAGTGGGACTCTAAGACCCTTTCTTACATGGAGGTGAAGAGCCAGCTCGAAGATCCTTCTTGTAGGGAAAGGGTGAGCGCTAACCGATCCGTGAAGCATGTCAATATAGAAAACAAAAGCTGTTTTTATTCACCTCCTTTGATCTCCAGCATCACGAAGATCAGGTTTTGTAATATTTAAAAACAATTGTTGATTTTAGTTTTGGCAATGAAATTCATTTCCTGCTTCTGTACTTGTGTGTACTATTTTGGTTGTTAGTTTGTGTTGTTATGAAGAGTGCATAGACCTCCAAGGGAGAATCTTCCCAGATAAATGAGTTCAGAGATAAACCAGCGTGCGTTACATACTTATCGCCCAGCGGTAGCTTCTTGAACTGTTTTTTACTTGGAATGAAATATTTTGAATATTTGATAAACGACGGAAACCTTATTCACCCCCGCCCCCACCCCCCCCCCCCCCCCCCCCCCCCCCACCACCACCGATGGTTGGCCATATGATCCAACAAGTGTTATCAGAGAGAGGTATTCCAAAAAAAAATAGTTTCACCACTAGGAATAATGGCTGTCCCTGATCTCAAATCTACACGGAGGGATGAAAGGTTATACACTAAAAAATTACTTGCACCACCATTATCTTTAGGAAAAAACTAAGAAGGATGGAAAGTCTTGATGAGAAATTTTCTTATAAGTCTAGACATAGAAGTGTCGAACTTAACGTGTATCAAGTCGCCAAATAACTTAACAAAGCATGAATGACATATCAACGCTAAAGCTTTGAATAGTTTATTTTCTGTAATTGGTCAGGAAATCTTTAAACTCATCAACATCATGCCCATTGCATATGATATATGGAAATTTCTTAAGTCTTCTTATAGTCCTCTTTTCACAGTTGATGATACTGAGCAATTTCTCATGTATCCAAGTGAAGAACTAGATGGAGATCTGCTCCTGGAAAAAGACATGGCAATCATGTCACCGGAGAGGGAACTTGTAATCTCAACTATGGATGAGGCACCTCACAAAGAGAGTAAAGAAACTCAATGCTCCAATCTTGCCCCATCGAAGAGCATTGTAAGAAAGTTAAACTCCCCTCTTGTATGCAATTCTACTTTTACATTGAATATGCTAGATGCTGCTAGACGTAGAATTAGGATACTAAAAAGTATTAACTCAAAACTATGTTTAGAAAACAACTGCTTAAGTGCTAGTGTGGATGTAGAATCTACTGCTGTGGTGCATAATTCTCATGTGTGTTCTTTAGATAACAACTCTATACCTTATATAGATTGTAATAAATAAAATAACACACATAAAGTATGCAGAAAATAGCCTCTCTATGCAAAAGAACAAACTGAGAAACTCTGTCTAGAAGAATCATCGTTAAAATGAGATTGTGCTAGATGCAATGATTATAAAAATGAGATTAAGGAGATGGATGAGACGTTTGACGAATTCAGGAGTAAGTATGAAGCCCATAATGAATATGTCATCTCCACTCTTAAGAATAGCACAATCGTGTACATTAGAGCTAGACATAATCTCAAAATTAAAAAGAAAGAATTAATTGTAAAAATCAACGTGCTTAAGGAAATTATGTTGAAAAGCTCACAACAAACAACTCCTAAGTTTCATGTAAAACCTAAAAGCATGTTGAATATGAACGGTCATATAATAAATGATTCAATCAATGGGAGTAGAAAACTTCTAGCTCAAGCAGGTGATGCTCCTAAACATACAAATCACCTCTACCTGCAAAATAACATTACTCCCTTTCTTAAAATCGAATGAACGTAAATTCCCTTCTAAAAACTACGACTCTACGATTCCCTATATTAAGCATAATAATGTTAACTTGAAGAACAATTGCAATATATGTTAACCACCAATGCAATTTTATTCAATTGAAATCATCATAGAAAGACTCATAGAAATCTAAATGAAAATTTGCAACATAAGAATAACGTTAGACCAAACTATGAATGGAGACTCATCATTCAAAAAAAAGCACACATTCCACTCAAAAGGGTCCATTTATCGTCACCTCCCCACGATATATCACGCTGTGTCTGGGTACCCAAAGGAACCATCACCTCTGGCTCCTTTTGGATACCTAAATCTCTTATCTATTAGCATCCACAATCTGTGTGAAGGAAGTGCCAAAAGAACTACATGATATCTTACTTAACGATATGGCTACTAGGTTGTCTTGTATTCCTTCTTCCTTTTCTTTTTTTCATAAATAGGTTTATCGTAGTGCATTTTTTTAGTTTTTCTCTGTTTTATGCTTTGAACTAGCATGATAGTTAGTCTCACGAGAATAAGAAGAACAATAATAGTCCTGATAAATAGATGTGTTGACACAAATCCAATCAATAGAAATAAAGTTAATTCCATAACTGATATTTACAATGTCAAGACAGTTCAACCTACTTTATTGCATAATAAAATATATAAATAAAATAAAGAAAGCTACTCCTCCTAAGAAGAAGGACATATGTTGAACTTGCTCATTATCTTCTTGAGCATCTTCTTCATTCCCTTTACTTCCTTCGCCATTTGCTTGATCTCGCAACCCTGTTCCTCCACCATACCGTAGATGTCCCAGCTGGTTTCACTGAGGGACCCTATACGGGGTAACGGTGGCTGTGTTGCAGGTGGGAGAGCTCTTGAGGAAGTAGGGAACTCACCCACCTTGTAGATCTGAGGGAAGCTATCTATAGGGTACGCTGACAAGTCGATGTCCATGTACTTCTCCATCAGGATGCTCTAGACCACCCTTCCTAAAGGCAGTGTGTTAATCTGCTGGCAGTTAGGGGATTTGAGGCAATAGGTATAGTGCATCATGGAGAGGATGAGATCCGAGACAATGAAGGCTTTCTCAGTCGGGATAGAGTAGGTCACCATTGAGAGCTATTTCGTGACTTTCTTGCTGTCCCTGGACTTGAACATTTGAGAGTGACGTAGGACATCCTGGATGATGCGGGCGTTGGGAGTGAGTATATCCACAGCAGTGATGATATCTGAATGCCCCTCACCATAGAGAACCTCGTTTATTTCTCTCCAGTTCCGACTGGTTCTGAAGGACTCCACGATGTCAAGGCATGGAGGGTTGGGCATCTAGGCATATTTCCTCTCCAGATACGAGTGGAGAACTATCACTATTTTAGTTCCGATACAGGACTGCACACCTCCACCCAGTTGAGTGTGAGCGGGATCTCTGAGATTATTGTAGAACTCCCGAGTGAGGACCGGGGAAAATGGAGCACCAGAAGACATCACAAAGGGCACACCCTAATTCTCCAAATACTCATAAATATAAGCATATTGATCATCGATATCGATGATCATCGACAAACTAAATAATGCCTCATCTATCGCAGGAAAGGTCAAGGCTGGCACTCTAGAGCGTTTTGAGAAACTATGGCGCAGGGGTTGGGAGCTCGATGAAGCCATAACCTGAAAAAAAACCACGACAAAATGTTTCAGTCAAAAATTGAAAAAAGGGGGGCAAATCGGATTTTGGATCCTACCGCGGAGCGGAAATCTGTTACGGCTACGTGGTAGCGTGACAGACTGCAACTCATCTTCTTCCACGGGATCTCCCCCCAAACCCCATTTTACTTGATTTCCACGCAAAAACGTGTAGGGGAGAGAGATCTAAGCTCATGTAAAGTTGATCTATGAAAACAAATGAGATCCATGAAGGAAAATCACAAATCAAACTTGAAAAATGGTTGAAATCTTCGCAGATTAGGATTCAATTAAGGATCTCAAGAAAAATTCAATTTTTTAAAAAATTATTCACATAAAAACGTTAAGGGTGCAAGATCCAAGCCTACAAAAGAGAGATCCGTGTAAAAAAATGGCATGATCCGTTGAGAAAATCTACAAATCACACATGAAAATCATCGTAAAACCACCATGGATAATGTACAAAACGACTCAAAATACACTAGAAATTATTAGAACAAAAGGAGAGGAGACTACCTTAAACTATAGGAGGAAGCACCGAAGAAAAACTATAGGCGAAACTGGATCTGAACTTTAGAGAACAATCGAGTGAAAGTGAGGAACTGGATCTAGATGGGTGGTATTTATATCCCGAAGCTACCGCAGCGTGGTAACTATACTGTCGGCGATAGTATTTTTTTGTACGATTTCCTAACTATCAACCACAGTATCTTTACTATTTTGTTAATTTAAGCGACAACACAAGTTTCGCTTTGGTGTGTGTCACAATAGCGGGGGCGGAGTTGTGTGTGTTATAGAAAAGCTAACCTATAAATCACATCTTGTCCTTAACCAGGGATGGTTCTAGTGGGTCCTTGTGTGGCGCTAGGAGGAAAGAGTGTTAGGTAGAGTGGGTTCATCTGGATGCACATGGGATTAACAACCCACCCTACGACATTTATGCAGCTCCTCATGCCCACCCATCACTTAGTACGGGGCTAGGGTGCTGACATACTTTTGTGTCATTTTGTCGTGAGAATCCTCTTATTGATTCATATGCATAGTACAAACAGTATTTCATGTCTCATTCTCATGTTTGTCAACACCTTGCATACTACTCTATTGTGATGTCCTCTTTTTTTGTTATACTACCTATTTAGTGTACTTCCTTTGAGTGTACCTTTTATTTGGATGTGTTTAAGCATTCCTTTTGAAGCATCTTTGTTTTGTTTAATTTGTCTTACATGTTATATTTATTTTTGTTATATCAAAAAATCAAAAAAATTTATAAAACCCAAAATAGCAAAAAAAAATGTGGATCGATCACTCTTAGGACACACTTGGCTAGAACTTAGATCATAACGATTATGTACAATTTATGGACTTAGGTTTGTTAATCGCTATGAACCTTGTCTACATATGTCATGATGTGTTGAATCTATAGGTGCTTACCTACTGAGAGCGAGTAGATATGTTAGTTTTCGCTTAATATGCCTCGAGGTATGTGTGAGGATTTAGATAGCGAAATGACGTAACACTATTCACACATCCCTAGACGGAGCACTCTTATAAAAATTATCTGCTTACATGCTATAACTCATGATATTGTGTCTTTCAAGTTAGAAATAACTTGAAAAATCAATGTCACGATGCATATGCATTTTTATAAATGGTAGAATTTTGGGGCATATCTTTAGTGGTCAAGTCCTGTGTATACAAGTTAAAGGGTATCTATTTATGATGGTAGATTTCGATTGATTTGGGGTCCTTGAAATCCGAACACAATAATTTTTGAATTTGATAGCTCAATGCTTATAAATAACAAACAATGAATGTTGTCAATCATATCCTTGAGGCAAGGATACCCCCTAAGCACTACTCACACCTCTTGATAATTATTTATGAGCATTGTGAGGATGAGCACCTTGGTCCAAAAAAATCATTTCGATCTTGTGCACAGACTGGTACCTTAAGCTTATGTCCACTAGTTCTAGTCATGATATCTCATAGATAGCACTATGACGTGAATCTTCACCTTATTCCTCTCGCGATAGCATTTTTACTTACTGAGATAAACCATGTACTGAATGTTCACTCTAGTTGGTGTTTGTCTTCTGATGCTACACTTTCACACTCATTGCTCTATCTAATGCTTCCATGCATAAGAATTAGACTAACAGGGCATTATATATCTATTACACGCAAGTTTGAGCACACGATTTCTATTCTTATGTATTCATTCTATAACTCTTGTAGCATTGTACTCTACATCGTTATGTGCTTAGTCTACTTGTGTTGTCCAATCTTTTGTAACTCTGACCAGTTATTTCAAAAGTATTTCTACATACTGCACTCATCCGTGTGACCTCTATGCTTAATATTCTCTGAGTTCATGTTTTTTCACCCCTATTGTTTTCCCTTTCGTTTCACTTTCTATAACGTACACTGTTTACTTTCTTTTTTATGCTCATTATATATTGCATTTTGTTACTCCCGTGCATCTGTATGTTTGTTTATGGTCTAGCCCATCCCCTTTCGATAATATCAAAGTGGGAGAATATATGTGTTTCATGAGTGATGGGTAAGTGTAGATCACATGTAGGGGGAGCTTAGTTCACTGTGTGCAAGTAGATAGGTGTAGCATGTAGAACACATATATTGGGGGAGTGTGTGTGTAGGGGATCTATATTGAACAAGAAACCTAAGATTTCAAGACTATCTCTTATATATATACGTTGTATCATGCACTTCATTATTGTATCTCATGAATGGGACTTGAAATTATCAAAAGGTGGAGATTGTTGGCATCGACGGTTCACATATCCTTAGTTTGATAATATCAACTCACATGTTGTATTTGATTACATCTTGTGTTTGATAGAGTTTGCATGTTTACGGTCCAATAAATATAAGGAGCTCTCCTCAGTAACCTATCGCCAAGTGGTAGTAGCTAACGCTGGGTAGTAGCCTGAATTAAATGGACAAGGCACTCGGGAATCTTCTGCACCATGGTAGTCCTACTGCTTGTGCTAGCTCGAGGAATTAATTCGTCCAGTCTCTCGGGAACTTACCATGTAGGCGCTAGCTTGGTACCGTACCGCAGTAACACACTCAACGCTTGTTGAGATAGAGATGTTGAGAGCGTTGAGACAGAGGCATCGAGAGCGTCAAGATAGAACTACCACAAAGCGCTATCTTGGTACTGTGCCGCGGTAACACACTCAACGCTCGTTTAGACAGAGGCATTGAGAGCATTGAGAAATAGGCGTCGAGAGCATCGAGACAGCTGGCCTACCGTGGTGCGCTACCTACCTACAACGCCACTCTAGCATTGGAAAAAGGAAAATATTTGTTTTGAATATTTTTTCCAAATTTGGAGGACAGTTGTCATCATCAAGCGTGCGAACCTACCACCATGGGCTAGCCTTCCCGCCGACGGTAGCCTATTTTCACAAAGACGTATATAAAGGTGCCTCATTTTTTATGTTCCATACCAAGACAAAAAGAGACAGAGTTTTGTGATTCTAAGGGTACGGTCGACACCCTAGTGTCTGTTCCATCATCTTCGTCGAAGGAAAAGAAGACTACCACCATCCTGTTCGTACATGAAGACCTCCGATGAGCCATGAACTACATCGACTATGAAGAGTCGATCGATTGCAAGCACATGAAGATCTCAAGCATCGGTCACGGATCGCTCGATAGAGGAATCGTCTAGAGGGAGATTTTTGATCATTTTAAATACTTAAACTTTTATTGTATTCTTTCTCTTTCTATATTTTTCTTGTGGTGAAGGAAATCGACGGGGAAGGTCGTCGGAATCCGGGGTAGGATTCTGTGAGAAATCATCCCAGGGAAGGGGCGTCTAGATTGGGTGATCTAGCGGGGTTGTAATACCCTTCCTTGCATGGAGGTGAAGAGTCGGCTCGAAGACCATTCTTGGAGGGAAATGGAGAGAGCCAACCGGTCCGTTGAGCGGGTCATTATAGAAAACCAAAAGCTATTTTTATTCACCGTCTTCGATCTTCATCATCAAAGAGATCAAGTTTTATAATCTTTAAAAACAATTGTTGATTTTAGTTTTAGCAATGAAATTCATTTCCTGTATTTGTACTTGTGTGTACTGCTGTGGTTGTTAGTTTGAGTTGTTCTGAATAGTGCGTAGATCTCCATGGGAGAATCTGCCAAGAAAAATGAGTTCAAAGACATACAGCCGCGCGATAGCTACCTAAAGTAGTTTTTCCTTGGAACGAACTAATTTGAATTTTTGATAAACGATCCAAACTGGCTTAACATCTGGGAATAATGTCGCTCCAAGATCATGCATTTCATGAGGGGCAAGGAATGAAATACCACTATTCACAGGAAATGATTTAAATTATTTGAGAGCACGCATAAGATGATTCTTGATGACATTAAATTTTGAGGTTTGGAACATGGTAGGATCTAGCTATACGACTCCTACTTATATTGTAGGAGAAGTTAACATAGACCAACTGGAGGATAAGTGGGATGAGGGTGATAAAACATGATTTAAAAATTAAGCTAAAGCAATGAATGCCTTATTTTGAGCTCTTGATAGAACTTAATTTAATAGAGTTTTTGCTTGTGAAACCACTTATGATATTTGGAATCTCTTAGAACTAACTCATTAAGGTACCTCAGACGTTAAAGACTCAAAGCTATTCAAACTTGACCCAAAATATGAAAAAATCCATATGGAGGTGGATGAGATCGCGGACTCAATATACCCATGATTCACAAATATTGGCATTGCTGAAGAATTCTTGGGAGAACCTTCTCTAATGGTGAACTCATGCGAAAAACCCCTCGGTCACTCCCACTGAAGATCAACCAATAGGTGACCACAATTTCTGAGTTGCACGATCTTTGACATCTCCAGATTGGGAGTCGTATTAGGAATCTGAGAACTCATGTGGTGGAACTCAAAATTCAGAATGAAGAATACAATAAGGAGCCGAAGAAGAATTCCTTGACACTCAAGTCAAGAAAGTAAGATGAAGATGATAGCGAGGAAGACGAGGAAAGCCTCTTTGTGAAGAATTTGTAAAGATTCATGATGAATACCAAAAGAAGAAGATCATTCCAAAAATACTTCAGCAAGGACATAAAAAAGAAAAGGAACATTTACAAGAAAGGAAAAATGAAATGATGATGAAGAAGAACATCCCCCACCGAAATGCTTCCATTGTAGGAAGACCAGCCATCTTAAAAGCCAGTGCCCTAAGTACATGAAAGAGCAAAAATAAGAAGCGACATAAAGGGAAGGAAAAGAAAACGGTTCTAAAAGCTTCAACTTGGGATTACTTTTCATTTGAGAAATCAAGTGATACCAACTCAAGCAATGAAGAAGAGGAAAATATGTGCCTTATGGGAGATCATCACGAAACATCTGATGACGAATGCGGTATCCAAAGTGATACTGAGGTACTTCCCACTTCTTATGAAGACGTGTGTATTAAATGTACGAAACTTTGCAATTTTTTTGATAAAAGCTTAAAAAAATGATTTGCTAAAATCAGAAAACATGATTCTTTTCAAACAAAATCAAAAATTAACGAAGGAAGTAAAATGGCTAGGGAAAGAAAAGATGTCTTGCCAAGAATGAGATCATTCATTGGAAAGTCTCAAAGAACTTAAAGATTCCCTCTCTAAGGCTCACTCTGATTTAAAAGCTCTTAAACATTAAAAGGGGGACTTAGAGAAAGGCCTAAGAACATCTCTCTCTCAAATTGATCTCAGAAAGAAAAACATTGCAAGTAGGTGTAGAAACCTAGCGGGAGAAATCACCGCCTTAAAAACTAAGTCAATGGCCATATAAAATTTGGAATTTGTGAAAAAATGTTGGACATGATCCTAGCAAAATAGCACCATGGAAATACAAAATTTTGGCTTGGTTATGGTGTTTGTCACTGTCGCCCGACGGTAGAATCTACCACTGGCGGTACCAATAAAAACAATAACCAAGCATCTGAACAAGCCTCTTATAAGAATGATTATTCCCTAACCTCTAGCACAACTCCTGTTAAATTTTCTCAACGTGGTCAGCAAGATAGCCCAAACGCCAAATTAATATCTTCGGAACTACCCAGTTCGCACGTTGAACCTGCGGAAAGCCCAAGGACTAGAGGTTGCACCCAACAAAACAATGGAAGCACAAGGTCTTTTTATGCATTCACTTCTTTACAATCCGAGGCATACATAGCGAGACATGATTTCGCTAGTATTACAGCTGAAAATAGAAAGAACACAAAAAACAAGCCGGGCGGACAGCACCGGAGTCCGCCGAGACCGCGAGGTCGCCGAGACCGCCGAGACCGCTGAGCTCGCCCAAGCTATGCTGCAATCCGCCGAATACCACGGAGTCCGCCGAAGCCGCGAGGCCGCGCGGACACACCGTTATTCGCCTTCTGCTGAACCCGAACTGAGGAACACCCCTACCCGCCTGAAGCCGGCGGACAGGTTATTGAAGCTGCAAAGTTGAAACAGAACTGACAAGCTGCAGAGCGACCTCCTGCTGAGTCCGCAGAGACCGCACACTTCCAAGCACTTGACCGAAGTCACAGCCAAACTCCTGGCTCCTTGAAGTTATCCGCGCGACCTGCAAACAGCAAACCGTCAGCCTGAAACAATCCGTGCGGACTGGCAAACACAGACCGCACACTTCGCACACCCCAACTTACTGTTCACTCAAGTTACTGTAGATGTGCCAGGGGGGTCCTATTTATAGGCCGGGTGAGGAGTGTGGTCACCGCCCAAGAGATAGGCACACCGCCCCAGCCCGCGCGAATACAAACCACCGTCCGCTGAGTCCGCGTGGACTTAGCCGGTCACCAAGGAAAACTGCCAGGAGCAAGGCAACCAATGACGAACCCTCTCCAGTACGCCTAAGCTAAGCGGACAAGGCATCAGCCCGCAAAGCTCCAACCGCTTCAGGACAGCAAACCCCCTTCAATGGCTGCCCGCACCAACCCGAGGCAGTCCGCAAGACACACACCTCAATCCGCCACAAGTCCACGACCAAAGGCAGCTAAAGACAAACCGCCCGGTCACAGCGGACTCGGCGGATACGGCGGACACACTGAACTCAGCACCAAGTGTGACCAAGCCCAAAACCATAAGGGGCTAATGCGAGCTTGGCGGACGCAAAACTTCAGTCCACCAAAATACCACAGCGCAGACCGCCACAGTCCGCGAGCTCCTCGCACTCCTGCCCTATCACAGCGATCAATCCCGGACTCCAAAACCAGGCCGCCACAACGATCTCCACAGTAACTCCCTGCTGTGCCACCAGAGCTCGACAAGGCCTCAGCCAAGCTCTAAGCTTAGTCCGCAACAGCCAATACCGCGGACACATCAGTCCGCAAGCTACCCGCGGATAAGAGCCAACCCGCCTTTCAGCACAAGCTTGCACCCACGACCACTGAGCAAAGCACCAGTCCGCAAGTCTCTCTATCCGCAGATACCAGGCCGCACCAAACCGCGGACTCCATGCAACAACCTGCTCAGAACACAGCCGGCTTCCACCAGACTTTTCACCAGGCCGCAAACCTCAGTCCGCCCAGTCCGCCAAGGCTGTCCGCCACAGGCCACGCGGTCTGTCCTGTCACCCACTTCCACTTCACAAAATTCAACACTCCCCCTTGAAGTGAGAAGTGGTGACCAAGCCCAGCAAGCTGCGCAAGCGTTCAAAGGGCCCCTTCGACAGTGGCTTCGTGAAGATGTCAGCAAGATTATCTTCACTCCGAACATGCCCGACCAGCAGAGACCCCTCCAACACCTTCTCCCTGATGAAGTGGTGATCAATCTCTATATGCTTGGTCCTGGCGTGACACACTGGATTGTTTACCAGTTTGAGAGCACTCTCATTGTCACCCCGGAGTAAAGTAGGCCCTTGCACTTCTTCATGAACATCCTCTATAAGCCTCCTCAACCAAACGGCTTCCCGAGCAGCCAAGGTCCGAAGCCTTATACTCCGCCTCCGTGGTTGAAACCGACACTGAGTCCTGCTTCTTGCTACACCACGAGATGCTAGCTGATCCGCAAGTGAACACATAACCTGAAGTAGACCTTCGATCATCCGAATCACCGCCATAGTCAGCATCCGTGTACCCGAGCAACGCAACCTCCGCGTCCCTTCTATAGAGGAGTCCCATGTCAGAAGAAGCCTTGACATACTTCAGAATTCCCTTCGCCGCCACTAGATGAGATTGCCTTGGTTCAGCCATATACCGACTTACTCGGCCAACAGCATAAGCGATATCCGGCCTTGTAATGGTCAGGTAAATCAAGCTCCCAACAAGAGCCCTGAACACCAAGGGATCATGAAGAACCCTTCCCTCATCCCGTCGAAGCTTCAGCCCAGATTCCAGTGGAGTAGAGCACTTCTTCCCTTCGCCCATGCCAAACCGCTTCACAATGCGATCAGCATACCCTTTCTGGCTAATGAGAACCCCGCACTCCTTCCTCTCCACTTCCAGACCAAGAAAGTGATGCAACTCTCCCAAGTCTTTCATCTCGAAGCGTATAGCAAGCTCTGCCCTGAGCCTTGCTACTTCCTCCTCCGAGTTCCCTGTGATGATCATGTCATCCACATACAGCAGGACCAAGACTCATAGCTCTCCCTTCTTCTTGACGAACAAGCTTGAATCCGAGTTAGAAGCCAGGTATCCACAGAATTGCAAGTACTCTGCAATCTTCCCATACCACGCTCGAGGAGCTTGCTTCAACCCATAGAGAGCCTTCCTGAGTTTGCAGACATAGTCCGGATGCTTCTCAGAGACAAAACCAAGCGGCTGATCCATGAAGATGTCCTTGTCAATCTCTCCGTAAAGAAAGGCATTCTTCACATCGAGTTGCCACAACCTCCATCCCTTGCTAGCAGCCAAGGCGATCACCACTCTTACAAAAGTCATCTTCGCAACTGGACTGAATGTCTCCTCATAGTCTTCTCCATACTGCTGTGAGAATCCTCTAGCGACCAGGCGAGCCTTGAACCGATCAATGCTCCCATCAGCCTTCTTCTTCAACTTATATACCCACTTGCAAGTAACCGGAGTAACGCCATCAACCTTGGGCACAAGGTCCCAGGTTTCATTCTTCTTCAGAGCATCAATCTCTTCCTTCATGGCATCATCCCACTCCTTCACTCCAGTGGCCTCGTTGAAGTTTGCAGGCTCTCGCTCATCCAGAGGACCTGCAAAGAAGCAGGAGACAAAGCTCACTGCATTCCCATCACAGTACCGAGACGGTGGCTTAACCACCCTCTTCGATCTCCGAAGACACGGCTCCTTGCTCACGGCTTCCGTTGCTTCTTCGGGCTCCACTCCTACCTGGGGCAAGCATTGAGCAGTGCTCCCCCTGCTTCCTGAGCCAGAAGGCTCAGCCTCGGAGTTCGAAGCAACAGGAGCTGCTGGTGAAACAGCAAGCTCCTCTTCCAAGCCTTCAGCAGCCTCCACCGGTGCTTCATCATCCTTGCTACTTCCGGTTAGCTCCACCGAGCCACCTCCATATGACGTCAGCTCGTCGAAGACAACGTCTCTTGACACCACGAACTTCTTCGTCACAGGGTCCATGCACTTCCATCCCTTCTTCCGCTCATCATAGCCAACAAAGACAAGTTTCCTTGCCTTCGCATCCAGCTTTGTCCGTGAAGCATCCGGGACATGCACGTAGCAAGTTGAACCGAACACCCTAAGGTGTTCAACACTTGGCTTCTCCTTCAGCAACAGCTCAATAGGAGTCTTCATGTTGATAGGGCTGAGTGGCATCCGGTTGATAACATAAGCAGCACAAGACATTCCCTCCGCCCAAAAGGACCTTGGGATATCTTTCGCATGCAGCCAGCATTTGCAGGTTTCCGTCAAATGACGGATCTTCCGCTCCGCTACCCCATTTTGTTGTGGAGTGTGAGCACAAGTAAGCTCCCGTTGGATCCCGTGCTTCCTGCAGAAGTTAGAAAACTCGGAAGAGACAAACTCCCTCCCGTTATCAGTTCTAAACTTCTTAATCCGCAAGCCAAGCCGGCCTTCTACCAACTCTTTGAACTCCACGAACAACCGGAAAGCTTCCGACTTCTCCTTTAAGAAGTACACCCAAGTATACCTTGAGTAGTCATCAACCAAGACAAGCATGTATCTGCTTCCACCAAGGCTGGCAGTAACCGTCGGTCCCATCAGGTCGCCATGAATACACTCCAATGGTTTCTTGCTCCTTGTTTGTGATTTATCAAACGGAAGGCGATGTGCCTTACCGTATTGACAGCCCGCACAAACATGCCCATCACCAATGGAGGACAACTTCGGCAACCCCCTCACCAGACTTCTACTCGCCATTGCCTTTAGCTTGTCCATGCCAACGTGCCCCAGCCTCTCATGCCAGATAGCCGCACTATCATTGGCCCTCATTCTATCAACATAAGCACTGGTGGAAAGAACATACAAGCTCTTCACCCTTCTCCCAACATGAGCAACATCAGCCTTCACCGCTGATACGTTGCGAAGGAACCTCACGTCTGTTGGCCCAAACAGAACGTGATACCCAGCGTCCACCGCATTGGTCACCGAGAAGAGGTTCTTCTTCATGCCCGGTACGTGATACACACTTCTTAACGTAAGTGGCCCCTGATCACTACCCAATGACACGACCCCCTCTTTCTCTACTGCATAAACAGTATTATCAGCAGTGATAATAGCTTCATTACCTGAGTAAGCCTGCATGGAGGTGAACATCGATTTGTCTCCGGTGAGGTGATGACCACACCCGGAGTCCACGATCCACTCGCCGTTGAAGTCCTCAGCAGAGAAGGCCCGGACACAAGTGCCCGTCAAGAAAGCTCCGCCCCATTCTGCTTCTTCACTTCTCGAACAAGCTTCCTCCTTTCCCGCAGCATGCCCAGGCTGCAGTTTGACCTTGCAGTCCCGCTTGAAGTGCCCACGCTGATGACACCGATAGCACTTCAGATTCTTCTTCCAGTCCTTAGGAGCATTGCTCCTCTCCGGCGGATATGAAGTTGAAGTCTCCTTCTCAACAGCGGCCTGCACCTTCTTCTTCTTCCCTTCCCATCCTTTCTTCTTTCCTGAGAAGAGAGCTTCGCTGCCTTCCTGATTCAGGTTCACTCCAGCCATCTGCCTTGCTAAGCTCTCCTGCGAGGCAAGCAGATTCTCCAGCTCCAGCAATGACGGCTGAGTAGCCCACCCTTGAACATATATGACAAAGGCCACATACTCCTTCCGCAAGCCGCGGATAATGTGCCTTTTCATCTTTGCCTCAGAGATAGGCTCATCAGGATCCAGTGCCGACAGCTCAGCACACAAGCTCTTCATCTTTAAGAAGTACTTGGAAATGGAAAGGTCTCCCTGAGTTGCCCTGGCCAACTCATTCTCCAGGAACTGAAGCCGCGCCACATTCTTCCTATTGAACAACTCATCAATGGTTGTCCAAATATCAGCAGCCGACTCACATCCAATGATGTGATCAAACAGTTCCGGAGACACAGCTCTCTTCAGAACGAACTCCGCCTTAGCATTTGTTCTTCTCCAGAGCCTCACCTGCTCAGCAGTACCGAAAGCAGCAGTGACTTCCTGCCTGTCGTCTCCACCAACGACATCCCACAGCTCCTCGCCAAGAAGATAACTCTTCATGCACGACTTCCACTTCTTGAATTTAGTCGGCGTTAAGAGTTCAATGCCCAGACCTCTTGCTAAGCTCCCTTCCATTGCAACACCTGTTGGCAACCTTCCAACAGCACCGAGCAACAACACAGGTTGATCACCACTCAATCACAGAGTAACAACACTGGCTGACTTCCGCTCACGCAACTGAACCTCAGCAACCTCAGAAACCTCCCTCTGATACCATGTTAAATTTTCTCAACGTGGTCAGCAAGATAGCCCAAATGCCAAATTAATATCTTCGGAACTACCCAGTTCGCACGCTGAACCTGCGGAAAGCCCAAGGACTAGAGGTTGCACCCAACAAAACAATGGAAGCACAAGGTCTTTTTATGCATTCACTTCTTTACAATCCGAGGCATACATAGCGAGACATGATTTCGCTAGTATTACAGCTGAAAACAGAAAAACACAAAAAACAAGCCGGTCGGACAGCACCGGAGTCCGCCGAGACCGCGAGGTCGCCGAGACCGCCGAGACTGCTGAGCTCGCCCAAGCTATGCTGCAATCCGCCGAATACCACGGAGTCCGCCGAAGCCGCGAGGCCGCGCGGACACACCGTTATTCGCCTTCTGCTGAACCCGAACTGAGGAACACCCCTACCCGCCTGAAGCCGGCGGACAGGTTATTGAAGCTGGCAAAGTTGAAACAGAACTGACAAGCCGCAGAGCGACCTCCTGCTGAGTCCGCAGAGACCGCACACTTCCAAGCACTTGACCGAAGTCACAACCAAACTCCTGGCTCCTTGAAGTTATCCGCGCGACCTGCAAACAGCAAACCGTCAGCCTGAAACAATCCGTGCGGACTGGCAAACACAGACCGCACACTTCGCACACCCCAACTTACTGTTCACTCAAGTTACTGTAGATGTGCCAGGGGGGTCCTATTTATAGGCCGGGTGAGGAGTGTGGTCACCGCCCAAGAGATAGGCACACCGCCCCAGCCCGCGCGAATACAAACCACCGTCCGCTGAGTCCGCGTGGACTTAGCCGGTCACCAAGGAAAACTGCCAGGAGCAAGGCAACCAATGACGAACCCTCTCCAGTCCGCCTAAGCTAAGCGGACAAGGCATCAGCCCGCAAAGCTCCAACCGCTTCAGGACAGCAAACCCCCTTCAATGGCTGTCCGCACCAACCCGAGGCAGTTCGCAAGACACACACCTCAATCCGCCACAAGTCCACGACCAAAGGCAGCTAAAGACAAACCGCCCGGTCACAGCGGACTCGGCGGATACGGCGGACACACTGAACTCGGCACCAAGTGTGACCAAGCCCAAAACCATAAGGGGCTAATGCGAGCTTGGCGGACGCAAAACTTCAGTCCGCCAAAATACCACAGCGCAGACCGCCACAGTCCGCGAGCTCCTCGCACTCCTGCCCTATCACAGCGATCAATCCCGGACTCCAAAACCAGGCCGCCACAACGATCTCCACAGCAACTCCCTGCTGTGCCACCAGAGCTCGACAAGGCCTCAGCCAAGCTCTAAGCTTAGTCCGCAACAGCCAATACCGCGGACACATCAGTCCGCAAGCTACCCGCGGACAAGAGCCAACCCGCCTTTCAGCACAAGCTTGCACCCGCGACCACTGAGCAAAGCACCAGTCCGCAAGCCTCTCTATCCGCAGATACCAGGCCGCACCAAACCGCGGACTCCATGCAACAACCTGCTCAGAACACAGCCGGCTTCCACCAGACTTTTCACCAGGCCGCAAACCTCAGTCCGCCCAGTCCGCCAAGGCTGTCCGCCACAGGCCGCGCGGCCTGTCCTGTCACCCACTTCCACTTCACAAAATTCAACAACTCCAAGTCTGAAAATAGTCTCGACCCCTATATTTCTTGCACCAAATTCCTACAGTTTGGTGACACTTATGGATCGTGCAGGACATAGGCGGAACTACCTTGAGACATACACGGGCAATTGCCCGAGCCTATTTTTGGAAAATTTCTTCCAAGATAGTTGTCCGCTTATTTTGCAAGGTTGTGCAAAGAGAGATTAAAGGAATGAAAGGACTGTTCTTTTTATGTCACAACTGTTACTTAATTTCCATTTGTATGAAAGATGATGGAAGCACCTTTATAGGCCAGTTCTTATCTCAGCTTCAGCACATCTTTTTCCAGAAGAGTCATCTTTCTCGAGGTCTTCTTATTTTTTTTATAGGCGCAAATTTCAGTTTTGAATTTTAAAATCTGCAAAGTTTAAGATTAAACATGTTTTTTTATTTAACTCTTAAAATGGATAAGAATAGAAATTTGCCAAAAAATTAGTATTATTGTAGAACAAAAAAGAAATGGAGATAATTAAGGCTTCGTTTGGCATAGTGGTGGCATTCGAAACCCTCGGGTTAAACCTCTACATAATTTCTCCCATGTTATTCCTATTGTTTTTCCAAAATAAACCATTCATCAGAACACACGAACAACTAATTATGCATTCAAACTCCTAGGAAATTATTAAATTTTAACAAATGTTCGAAGTTAGAGCCACTAAATTGTAAAAAACATTATAGAAACAGACGACATATTTGTCGAGAAAGATTTGGGATGTGTATTCACCTGAATTAACATAGTGATAAACACCTGACTATCACCGAGAGAGGCAAGAAGCTGCAGAGGAACAATGGAAGTTCTCACCAAACTAATAGCGAGCACGCATGTATAGTGACTGCACTTCATTATTATTATTAGCGGAAGGTTCGCGTTGACTGAAGTCAACGATGAGATAGATTTATATATATGTGTGTGTGATAGAATATATATATATATATATATATATATATATATATATATATATATATATATATATATATATATATATATATATATATATATATATATATATATATATATATATATATATATATGTTTTTTATATCTATACTTAATAAGCCTGTTTCGTTATCTCCGTCACGCGATGAAATTCCAGGAAAACCCTCGCCTCTTACTCCCCCCCACCCCCTCCTACCGCATGCCACGAATGGTGCCATTGCTACTAGTCGCTTACCCTGCCACTACCCGCTCATTCCACCGTGTGCCCCGTCCTCCTTGTTGGGTTGACAGTTTGACTCGGTCAAATTGTCAAGATTTTATGATTAAGTTTTTTTTATTATTATGTTTTCAATGCATTTATGATGGAGAATTTATGATGTAATTAATAGGGGTAGTTGGAGAGTTTTTGATTGCCTATATAAAGGCCCCTCCTTGTACTTATTTTGCTTGCTGAAAAAAACTGTGAAGAATTTCTCCCCTTTTCCCTCTTTAACTCCCGCAGGAGAGAGAGTAGTGAGAGAGAGAGTGAATTATTCTCCTCACCTAAGAAGTTCCCGCAGGAACTCTATTACCCCCCCCCCCCCCTCGCTGTGCTCATCCAGGGTCTCGCCGGTGGTGACATCCCGCTGTAGAAGGTGTGCTGGAGGGGCTCGCAGCTGTGCTTGCCGACGCCGTCCCGGACTCGCCGTAGCGGTCTCGTCGGAGTGCGCCCGTCACGGTGAGACTCGCCACCGCCGACTCGCGAGACATCTCGCGAGGCGTTCTCGCCCGCACTGCTCGCCGACTGCGTTTGGACATCTCGCCGACATCGTCTCGCCCGTAGGATCGGCCCGCACCCATCTCGCCGGCGGACATCGCGCCAGAGCAACTTGCGTCCGGTAGTGCAGCTCGCCGGGGAAGCCGCGCGAGTGGTGGTCTCGCCCAGTTCAGTCTCGTTGGGCATTTGGTGCTTGTGTGTAGTGAAGTTGCGTTGGATCTTGGAGGAAGAATTCACGCGGGTGCGTACTTTCGTTTCCAACAAGTGGTATCAGAGGGAGGTTCCAAACCCTCGGAAGGTTTGAAGAAGGGGAGAGATGGAGTTTGGAGGTGTCGTGCCGGGGCAAGTCCCCAAGTTGACGAAAACCAACTATGGGAACTGGAGCATCCAGATGAGGGTACTACTAGCCTCCAAGGAGTTGTGGGAGGTAGTAGAGGATGGTGTGGAGGTGCTGACTGCCGAAGCAGAAGCCGCGTTGACGAACGCACAGAGGACAGCACTGAGAGAAGCTAAGAAGAGGGACAAGAAGGCGTTGTTCATTTTGTATCAAGGAGTAGATGAAGCTACGTCCGAGAAGATCTCGGACGCCGAGACTTCGAAGGAGGCATGGGAGATCTTGTAGCGCTCCATGCAGGGAGTAGACAAGGCCAAGAAAGTTAAGTTGCAATCCCTCCGAGGCCAGTATGAGATGATGAGGATGCAAGGGTCGGAGAAGGTTGGCGACTATGTGACCCGTCTACGGACGCTCACAAATGAGATGAAGAGAAATGGGGAGACCATATACGAGGTTAGCTTCATGGAGAAGCTCATGCGTTCTATGTCAAAGAAGTTCCGACACGTGGTGGTGGCCATCGAAGGACCTCACGGTGATGACGGCGGATGAATTGGTAGGCTCACTGCAAGCCCATGAGTACAGAATGGCGCAAGATGATGAAGAAGCGAGTAGCTTGGGAAAAGCACTCCAGAACCAGCTGAACTTCGGAGAGAGCTCAGGAAGTGGTGGTGGCCAGCGTGGCCGTGGCTACCAAGGAAGAGGTAGAGGAGGAAGAGGTGGTAGAGACCAAGGGAGAAGTCAATCACACCAGAAGGAGTTCGAGCAGAACCAAGGTTGGAACGCCGGAGGTAGGGAAGAGGCCAAGGCAGAGGAAGAAAAGATCAAGGCAGAGGCCAAGGAAGAGGAGGTAGAGGAGACATGTCCCAGACTCAGTGCTACAACTGTGGCAAGTTTGGGCACATGAGCTATGATTGTTGGGCTCCTCGGAAGGGAGGGGAGGCCAACCACTATGCGGAAACGAGCAACACGGGAGGTGACCCGATGATGTTCCTTACGGTCCAAGGTGCTGGAGGCGGAAGGAATGGAGTGTGGTACTTAGAAACCGGAGCTAACAACCATATGTGCGGAGAGAGGGAGCTGTTCACGAGCCTTGAGCCAAATGGTGGTGAGGTGAGTTTCGGCGACGCCTCAAAGATTGTAGTGGAAGGAAGAGGAGTTATGGTGGTTGTGTTGAGTGGAAAGGAGGTTCTCATCAACGACGTCTTTTATGTGCCGGGCTTGAGGAGTAACATCCTAAGTCTCGGGAAGCTGGTGGAGAAGGGCTACCGGGTCTTGTTGCGGGATGGCACCCTGGCCATGAAGGACGGTCATGGGAAAGAAGTAGTGAGGGTAAAGATGACGGCGAACCGTCTCTTCACTTTGAGCATGGATGTAAAGGAGACGGCATGTCTCGCGAGGAATGAAGAAGAGGAGGAAGCTTGGCTGTGGCACCACCGAATGGGGCATCTGGGGTTCACAGGCCTGAAGTTGTTGTCTGGATCAAAGATGGTGAAAGGGCTGCCTATGATCACACCTCCTCATAGGGTCTGTGAGGCATGCAGCAAGGGGAAGCAGAGGAGAGAGACATTTGAGTGTGGCAAGTCCCGAAGGGCGACGAGGCCATTGGAGTTGGTTCACTCGGACATTGCTGGTCCATTTGAAACAACTTCAATCGGTGGAAGCAAGTACTACATCACATTCACCGACGACTTCAGCAGAAAGTGTTGGGTGTATTTTCTGAAGGCGAAGGCTGAGGCGCTGGAGAAGTTCAAGGAGTTTCGGGCGATCGCTGAGAAGGAGAGTAGTCAACCGCTGAAAGTACTTAGAATGGATAGAGGTGGGGAGTACACCTCTAGGCTGTTCGACGAGTACTGTAGGCAATGGGGAATCTCTCATCAGCTGACGGCGGCCTACTCGCCTCAGCAGAATGGCGTGGCAGAAAGGAAGAATCTCACGATCATGAACATGACACGGAGCATGGTAAAGGGTAAGGGACTACCGAAGAAGTTCTGGGCGGAAGCAGTACAGGTGGCTGTGTATGTGCTGAATCGGTGCCCTACCAAGAGTGTGAAGTTCAAGACGCCGTTTGAGGCTTGGAGTGGCTGGAAGCCAAGTGTGAAGCACCTGAGGGTCTTCGGGTGCGTGGCCTATGCCCACGTCCCGGACCAAAGGAGGAAGAAGCTGGACGACCGAAGTGAGAAGTGTATTTTTGTGGGCTACGCTCCTGAGAGCAAGGCTTACAAGTTATACAATCCTGAGACAGAGAAAGCCATCATCTCACGAGATGTGGTGTTTGAAGAAGGAAGCTGCTGGGGCTGGGATGAGGCGGTAAAGAACATCGAGGGGATGTTTTTCGAGGATGATGAAGAAGAAGATGGAGGAGAGGCTGAAGCGGAGATGGGTGGAGCGGAGCCACCATCACCACCAAGCGGAGGTCCAGGGGGAGCTCTAACCCCTTACTCTAGTGGTGCGAGCACGAGTGGAAGCGGCCCTGGAGGAGCTAGCACTAGTGGGAGCAAGGACTACCGTCCTCAGCCCAGGATGCGGAGGTTGGATGAGATATATGAGGAGACGGCACCGACACTTAACAATTTTTCTTTGTATTGTCTATTAGCAGATGTCGAGCCGTGCTCCTATGAGGAAGCTACCAAGGAGAAGAGTTGGAGGAAGGCGATGGATGCGGAGATCGCTTCCATAAAGAAGAACGAGACTTGGAAGCTGGTCGACCCTCCTGCTGGCCACAAACCCCTCCGGGTGAAGTGGGTGTACAAAATAAAGAAGAACAAGGATGGCGGAGTGGAGAAGCACAAGGCCAGGCTAGTGGTGAAGGGCTATCGTCAAGTCCAAGGCGTGAACTATGATGAAGTTTTTGCCCCCGTGGCGCGATTTGACACCATCCGGTTGATCATAGCGCTAGCGGCTCACCATGGTTGGAGAATCATGCAGATGGACGTGGTCTCGGCTTATTTGAACGGGTACTTGGAGGAAGATGTGTACATCGAGCAGACTCCAGGGTACGTTGTGAAGGGGCAGGAGAGGAAAGTCTGCAAGTTAGACAAAGCACTCTACGGGCTGAAGCAAGGGGCAAGAGCGTGGAACGGAAGGATAGATGCTTACTTGCAAAATCATGGCTATCAGAAGAGCCCGCAAGAGCACGCCCTCTACACCAAGGTGGACCAGGAGGGCAACATGATGATTGTGTGCCTCTATGTGGACGACATGCTTTTCACAGGGAACAATACTGCTATGTATGAAGAGTTTCGGGACATGATGAAGAAGGAATTTGAGATGACAGACTTGGGAGAGTTGAGCTACTTCCTAGGGGTGGAAGTAAAGCAGGGAAAAGATGGGATCTTCATCTCACAAAAGAAGTATGCGGAGGAGATCCTAAAGAAGTTCAGGATTGAGAACAGCAAGCCCATCTCTACCCCTGCCGACCCAGGCCTGAAGTTGAGCAAAGAGTCGAAGGAAGGAGCGGTAGACTCCACCTTATTCAAAAGCTTGGTGGAAAGTCTACGTTACCTAACCTTCACCGACCGGACATCATGTATGCGGTCGGAGTGGTGAGCAGGCATATGGAGGAGCCAAAGGAAGACCACTTCACGGCAGCGAAGAGGATCCCGATGTACATCAACGGGACCAGAGGCCATGGGCTTGTTGAAGTATTAGACCGGGCGGCCTTGCGGTCTGGTCCAGCGGTTTGTTGACCGGGCGGTCTGGCGGTCTCACTCTGGAGCCTGGAGACCGGGTGGTCTATCGGTCGCCCATTGCGGCCTGTTCTATCCTGCTGGAGTTGCCGAGCGGTTAACCCATCTGTTAAACCGCGCGGCCTGTGGGGTCTCCTTTATTTCTAGCCGCTCTGTACTGTAAATGTTTAGTCCCACATTGTTTGTATACTCTCTCTCATATCTCCTCCATTCTATATAAGGGAGGTCATACCTTTGTAAATGATATCTTTTTTGGATAATAAAATTTCAATTATTCAAAAGTCTATCCGTTTGTGCTTTCTTTTTCGCTACTTTCTACATGGTATCAGAGCATACGGTCGTTTCCTCCTGATTGTGTCCGCTCTCTGCTTCTCGCGGCTTGTTTCCGCTTTTCGCGACCTGTCTCGCGGCTTGCCTTTCTTCTGTCCGCTGCCTGTTCGCGCGTCTTGCTTCTCCTTGGTTCTCCTCTCCTCTCCTACTGCTATTCGTCGCCGCGACCTGTTTCGTGGTCGCCGCGCTCCTGCTTCTTTCTTGCCTCTCCGACTTCCTAGTCGTTGCGGCCTGTTTTTGTTCGCCCGGCCTGCGACTTGTTCTAGTCGCTGCCTTTTGCCTCCTCTTCTCTTCTCTTCTGTTCGCTCGGCCTTTTCAGTCCGCGCGACCTCTAACCCGCTGTGCCTTTGACTGCTTTCTAGCCGCTTCTGTTCGCGCGGCTTCTTCCTTTTCTATCTGCTGCAGTTTCTTGCTAGTTTTCTATGACTACTTTCGGTCTCACCACCACTCCTGCAGCTCCTTCTCCACCTCCTCCTTCGGGCAACCTTTGCACCCTTTCTAAGCTTGTGGGCTCCAACTATCCCGATTGGAGCGTTTCTTTCACTTTTCTCCTTCGCTCTCAACGCAAGCGTCATCACCTCACCGATGACCCTCCTCCTCGTACCTCTCCTGAGTTTGATGACCAGGATGCGAGTGATGCTCTTGTCCGCACCTGGCTGGCCAACAGCCTTTCTGATGAGTGCCTTTCCGTCATTCGTCATGATGAGACGGTCAAGGCCGCCTGGCTTCACCTCGCTGCTCTCTATTCGAAGGGGGGCCAGACGTCCCGCATTTACACTCTCTATGCGGACCTCTTCGCCCGCCATTCCATGTCTCCTGCTGCGGCCTATCAGCAGGTTCAGGCTCTTGGTGCTGAAATCCTCCAGAATCACCCCTTCTCCGCGGACTTGGCCGACCAGCACAAACACTTCCAGGAACTCCTGGTTGTTTGTTATCTTCTTTGTTTTCCGGATTCTTATGATATGATCCGCCAGCAGATCTTGGGTGAGGCGGAATCTCCTACTTTGGATGCCACTGCGGCCCGCATTGCCGCTGTTACTTCGCTGCTCCAGCGGCCTCTTTTGGCCTCCCCCCTTCCCAGGACTCCTTTGCTCACCAAGCTCAGAGGGGCGGCCCTGGTAGCCGCGGCCCCTCCGGCGGACGGGGTTCATCCCTGTTTCTCTGCTCTCACTGTGGTCGTACCGGCCATTCTGTTGACCGCTGCTTGCAGAAACATCCTCATCTTCGCCCTTCCGGTGATGCTCCTTCTTCGGCCTCCGCCTCTTCTCGGCCCTCTGCCTCTGTGGCCACGACGTCAGGTAGTGCCCATGTTGTTACCCAAGGTAAATGGCTGATTGACTCCGGTGCTACCAATCATATGACGGGCAACCCTCATTGCTTCTCCCGTCTTGAGACACATGACCGCTTACCCCCGGTTCGTGTGGCGGATGGTTCACCGTCCCCGGTTCATGGGACGGGCATGATTCAACTCATCCCATCGCTTTGCTTGGAGGACACCCTCTATGTCCCAAAGTTCCCGTGCAATTTGTTATCAGTTACTACTTTATGCCGGCAACTTCAGTGCTCCGTCTTATTCACTCCCACTACTTGTTCTTTTCAGGACCCGAGCACCCAGCGGACGATTGCTACTGGGACTGAGAGCGGCGGCCTCTACTTCCTCGACGATGTTTCCGCTATGTCTGCCTACTCCTCCTCCACAGATCTCCTTCAATGGCATCTTCGCCTTGGACATCCTCCTCCTCGGATTCTCTACCAGCTTCTGCCCCACTTACCTCCTACCAGTTCTCCGCTCAACTGTGATGCGTGTCAGCTTGGCAAACATCATCGCTCCTCCTTCCCACCGAAGCAAGGCCGTGGCTCCTCTCGCCCGTTTGATCTTATTCATTCTGATGTATGGGGTCCTGCTCCTACCCTCACTGTTGGTCGGGGCAGTTCCTATTTTGTCACTTTTATAGATGATTTTTCACGCTGTACTTGGGTGTATCTGTTAAAAGATCGCTCTGAACTCTTTTCTGTTTGGCAATCATTTTATTTTATGATACAGACTCAATTTGCTATTTCTATTAAAGTTTTACGTTCTGATAATGCCAAGGAATATCTGAATCATGAGTTCTCCTCTTTCTTTCACCAACATGGCTTGCTTCATCAAACGACTTGTGTTTACACCTCCCAGCAGAATGGGGTGGCAAAGCGTAAAAACTGTCACCTGCTTGATGTTGCTCGTACTCTCATGACGCAGATGCACGTCCCTCGCTCCTACTGGGGCTACGCTGTGCTCCTCGCCTGCTATCTCATCAATCGCCTTCCCTCCACAGTTCTCCACGGCCAGACCCCCTTCTCCATTCTCTACCCCCACAAGGAACCTTTTCCTCTCCCTCTCCGTGTCTTTGGCTGTACGGCCTTTGTTCATGCTCCCTCCGCTACCCGCGACAAGCTTTCCCCCCGTTCCACCAAGTGTGTCTTTTTGGGGTACTCTACCACTCAAAAAGGCTATTGCTGCTTTGACCCCCTTCTACGCAAGCAGTTTGTCTCCGCGGATGTCACTTTTTTCGAGACTGCTTCCTATTTCTCTCCTACCTCTTCTCTTCCTTCTGATATCTCCGTTCCTTCCACGCCTCTCGACATTTTCCCACCTCCGTCTCCTCCTCCACCGACTCCTTCCCAGTCCGTCTCACCACCCACCCCTCCTCCCTCCTCTCCGCCACCGTCTCTCTCTAGTCCCGGGCCAGCCTTCTCCGCCACGGACGCTCCGGTCGCTGACGCTCCTGTCGCTGACGCTCCCATCGACCTGGATCTTCCCATTGCCGTTCGCAAAGGGGTGGGGGTGTGTACTAAACACCCGCTTGCGGCAGTTGTTTCCTATGATCGGCTTTCTCCTTCTCGCGGGTGTTTTGCCTTGGCTATCTCTGCTACTACTACTCCCCGCACCTACCAGGAGGCTCTTGCTCTCCCTCATTGGAAGTTTGCCATGGATGAGGAGATGGCTACTCTTACTGAACGGGGTACCTGGACCCTGGTTCCTCCTCCCGTGGGCACTGATGTGGTTGGCTGTCGCTGGGTCTTCGTTGTGAAGTTTCGCCCCGACGGCACTGTGGATCGCTATAAAGCCCGGCTGGTGGCCAAGGGCTTCACTCAGACTTACGGCATTGATTACTTTGATACCTTTTCTCTAGTTGCTCGCCTCAGCACCATCCGGGTTCTTCTTTCTGTGGATGTTAACCGAGATTGGGCTATTTCCCAGCTTGATGTGAAGAATGCCTTTCTCTATGGCGATCTTCAGGAAGACGTCTATATGGAGCAACCTCCTGGGTATGTTGCTCAGGGGGAGACACGTGTATGTCATTTGAAGAAGACCATTTATGGCCTAAAGCAGAGCCCTCGGGCATGGTTCGACAAGTTCAGTGGTATTGTGGCTACCATCGGCTTTCGAAGGAGTTCGGCCGATCACTCCTTATTCATTCGCAAAACGGCCTCGGGACTGGTGGTTTTGGCCGTATATGTGGATGATATTCTTCTTACTGGCGATGACCGAGATGGGGTGGACTTGACGAAGAAGCACCTCCGTCAGCACTTGGTCACGAAGGATATGGGCTCCCCGAAATACTTTTTGGGGATAGAAATCTCTCGGAAACCTGACTCGTTGGTTCTCTCCCAACGGAAGTATGCCCTTGATCTTCTACAAGAAGCAGGGTTGACAGGTGCCAAACCGGCTCGGTTTCCCATGGCTATTGGAGAAGACAAAACGTGGACGGATGACTCGCCTCTTCTATCTGATGTCACAAGGTATAGACGTTTGGTAGGCAAACTCATCTATCTCACGGTGACTAGACCCGACATCGCCTATGCTGTAGGCAAGGTCAGTCAGTTTATGCAAGCTCCCAGGGACTGCCATCTTCAGTCCGCCCTGAAGATTTTAGAGTATATCAAAGCAGCACCAGGCAAAGGGTTACTCTTTCAGAAGAATGGTCATCTGAGGGTTGAGGCCTACTCAGATTCAAGTTACGCGGATGACAAAGGCGATCGTAAATCCACATCAGGCTTCTGTACCTTTGTTGGCGGTAATCTCGTGAGTTGGAAGAGAAAGAAACAGTCTGTTATCTCCAGATCCAGTGCTGAAGCCGAATACCGGAGTATGGCGTCAACCACGTGTGAGTTAAAGTGGTTGTGGGCTCTCATGCTTGACCTGGGCGAGGTATATGACTGTCCTCTCCCTATGTTCTGTGACAACAAGGCCTCTATATATATATCCAGAAATCCGGTCTTCCATGAGAGAACAAAGCATATAGAGGTTGACTGTCACTTCATTCGGGAAGAGATTTTGAAGAAACAGATTTGTACTCCATTTGTCACCTCTGACAAGGAATTGGCAGATATCTTCACCAAGCCGGTTTCTACTTCCTTCTTCCACATTTGTGACAAGCTGGGCATGATTGATATCTATGCTCCAGCTTGAGGGGGAGTGTTGAAGTATTAGACCGGGCGGCCTTGCGGTCTGGTCCAGCGGTTTGTTGACCGGGCGGTCTGGCGGTCTCACTCTGGAGCCTGGAGACCGGGCGGTCTATCGGTCGCCCATTGCGGCCTGTTCTATCCTGCTGGAGTTGCCGAGCGGTTAACCCATCTGTTAAACCGCACGGCCTGTGCGGTCTCCTTTATTTCTAGCCGCTCTGTACTGTAAATGTTTAGTCCCACATTATTTGTATACTCTCTCTCATATCTCCTCCATTCTATATAAGGGAGGTCATACCTTTGTAAATGATATCATTTTTGGATAATAAAATTTCAATTATTCAAAAGTCTATCCGTTTGTGCTTTCTTTTTCGCTACTTTCTACAGGGCTGAAATATGCTACTGGAGAGGAGCTGAAGTTAGTTGGGTACTCCGATAGTGACTATGGAGGCGATGTGAACGATCGGAAGAGCACTTCCGGATATGCTTTCAATATGGGAACGTGGGTGTTCTCTTGGAGCTCGAAGAAGCAGGCAACGATAGCTTTATCGTCCTGCGAGGCTGAGTATATTGCAGCAGCAGCTGGCACCTGCCAAGCCATCTGGCTAAGGAATCTGTTGGAGAGTTTGCAGCATGGAGTGGATGGGCCAACGACTATGTTGGTGGACAACATGTCGGCCATCCAACTCGCGAAGAATCCCGTGCTACATGGACGTAGCAAACATATCGAGACAAGGTATCATTTCCTAAGGGAGCAGGTAGAGTTGAAGACAGTGGAAGTGAAGTATTGCCCGACCGGAGAGCAAGTCGCGGACATCTTCACCAAAGCGTTGAAGGTGGACACGTTCCTGAAGCTCAAAGGCAAACTCGGCATGTGCTGCCAAGTTTGAGGGGGAGTTTGTTGGGTTGACAGTTTGACTCGGTCAAATTGTCAAGGTTTTATGATTACGTTTTTTTTATTATTATGCTTTTAATGCATTTATGATGGAGAATTTATGATGTAATTAATAGGGGTAGTTGGAGAGTTTTTGATTGCCTATATAAAGGCCCCTCCTTGTACTTATTTTGCTTGCTGAAAAAAACTGTGAAGAATTTCTCCCCTTTTCCCACTTTAACTCCCGCAGGAGAGAGAGTATTGAGAGAGAGTGCATTATTCTTCTCACCTAAGAAGTTCCCGCAGGAACTTTATTACCCCCCCCCCCCCCCGCTGTGCTCATCCAGGGTCTCGCCGGTGGTGACATCCCGCTGTAGAAGGTGTGCTGGAGGGGCTCGCAGCTGTGCTTGTCGACGCCATCCCGGACTCGCCGCAGCGGTCTCGCCGGAGTGCGTCCGTCACGGTGAGACTCGCCACCGCCGACTCGCGAGACATCTCGCGAGGCGTTCTCGCCCGCAATGCTCGCCGACTGCGTTTGGACATCTCGCCGACATCGTCTCGCCCGTAGGATCGGCCCGCACCCATCTCGCCGGCGGACATCACGCCAAAGCAACTCGCGTCTGGTAGTGCAGCTCGTCGGGGAAGCCGCGCGAGTGGTGGTGTCGCCCAGTTCAGTCTCGTTGGGCATTTGGTGCTTGTGTGTAGTGAAGTTGCGTTGGATCTTGGAGGAAGAATTCACGCGGGTGCCTACTTTCATTTCCAACACTCCTGCCACATGTTGTCTACCGCTAACACCAGAAGTTAGGTCCTTCGTCATGCAAGTTAATGCCCGACAAACCACCTCCACCGCCTCCTCCTACTTCGCGTGCAAGCGATAACAGACTCTCGCTTCTCCGCCGCTTAAGGCCATAGCTCCACGAACATAACTTCCCGCTACTTTTAAACCCCCGACTATCTCCTGTATTCCTACTCGCGATCGCAAGAAAACCCCGCCATTCCTCCTCGTCGAACGCTATTTCATCTGCGTCGTCGCAGCTTCGCCGGAGAAGCTCTCTCGTAGAAGTGTCCTCGCCGTCGTTGTCTTCGTCTCCTGCGGTTTCCTCTTCCGCAGCTTTCTCTTTTGCGACTCCACGCTCTTCACGTCGTTGCTCCTCCGGTTCTTCTTCTCTTGTACAACGGTTCTATCCTTTTGTGGCTTCAATCAAGGTGAGCTCTGTTTGCATTTTAGGCATGCTCTCTTTTGATTAAAACTATGTTTTTACTCAACTCTTTTTTGACATTTTGCTTCCTCCTCCACAGCTCTCTCTTCTGCTACTCCCCACTCTTCATGTCGCTGCTCCTCCGGGTCTTCTTTTCTGATAAACCACTGTTATCCTGTTGGTGCTTCAATCTAGGTGAGCTCTATTTGGATTTTAAGCATTCTCTGTTTGGATTAAAAATGTGTTTTTACTCGACTCTTCTTTGAGATTTTTGTCACCTTAATTACTCCATTCACAACAATTTACATCAACTATTTCACCCGATCGGCTATCTTCCCTCCCCACTACTGCCATCGGCCTTGGTAAGCCACGACATGCCATTTCTCCACATGATGTTCTGCTTTCAGATTAGTCCTACTTATTTACTATCATTTTCATAGTTCGATAAAATTGGGTCTATAATCGATTAACATGAGCACCGTGGCCATTCTTTGTTGGTTTGCATTTCCATTTGGCTCCCAAGATCAAATGCTCTGAATTTTACACTTTCACACTCCTCTTTCAGATTACTCTTACTTCTTCACTATCCTGTTGGGGTTTCACCATTGCCAAGTTTCTGAACTTGGATGAACTCCATGTTGATCCTCCAGTGCTTAACCTATTACCTTTCTGTGATATTTCAATTATGTTATTTTGCAGTTAGCTATATTATTGTTGCAAACTCACATGTGTAATTTGCATCAACTTCCCCTCACGTACTTTATGAAATGTGACAATATGAATAAACTTTCTATGTTAATTTAATTGGACTCATGTTTAGCCATCACTACAACAAAGAGAGGCTACAGCCGCATTTTCCAACAGCTTCTCCTCCTCGCTAGAATAAACCAAGCCTCCTCGACACAACCTCCTGGACAGAGCCTTCTCACTTCGTCGTTGCTCTTCTCTTCACGGTACCATTCTATGTTATCAGGTTTTTTGCAAAGTCATTCAGCATTCTCTATTTGCAATTTTCATCTCAGTTTTCAATTTTTTTTCAATTATGATTTGGGCATTTCAGTTATTGCGCATTTTAGTTATTACTGAGCATTTAAGTTATTTCCCTCGGGCATTTTCGTTAGTTATTTTACTGATTTCATTACTAAGCATTGTGTTACATTGAGCTTACATTTGGGTTGCATCCTGATAATACAGTACAGTACTTTGACTATAATGAAATCAAACATTTAAGTAGATTTCTTAAAGACAATCGTATCATTTACTATTGGTATTTGAACTTTTGACGTATGAATTAGTGCGACTGTATTATTAGCAATGAAAAGTTTTCAAAACTATATGGTTTTCTACCATATAGGCATTTTTATTTAGACTATATTGTTAAGAACTCTAACAATTTCTCCAAAAACACATGAACTCCCGAAAAAAACCTTGCCACTTTCACCTCTTTAATCGGCTTGTTGTGCCATCTTTCTGTCGCGTGCCGCGAAAGCACGCCTCCACGCTTGCAGCTTTCGTTATGTTCTACCTCACGGTAGTTACGAAGTTGTTAAGGGTTTCCAAACAGTTGTGCCATACTCGCATACCTCACGGTCGATGTTGCCTTTCGTATGCGAGCAATTTGATGGGGTGTGCTTATTTTTTTGCCTTTGCATATGTATATCATGTTGTTCTTTGTGTCATAGATATATACTGTACAAGCAATTTACGTATTACTTCACTCATGATATCTACTTAATATTTGTGAAGCTTCAACCTCAACAGAATCAAAAATAGAGGTGGACAAAAAAGCAAGTAATATTTTTAGTACCTTTCAAAAGGAAAATAGCTACGAAATTTACTGTATTCATACAAATCAGGTATGCTCAAACACTATGTGCTTGCAAGTGTAGGGCAACACCTTTGAGAAACTTGGAATGCACACACAT
This sequence comes from Platanthera guangdongensis, assembly GCA_039583875.1. Classification (NCBI taxonomy): domain Eukaryota; kingdom Viridiplantae; phylum Streptophyta; class Magnoliopsida; order Asparagales; family Orchidaceae; genus Platanthera; species Platanthera guangdongensis. The sequence goes on from CM077151.1 coordinate 123,948,535, forward strand.
ACTAATGCAATTAGTGGTTGACAACTTTTAAAAATAGGAACTACAATCTTGCACTCACAGAATTGCGTATAGCTCATTTCACAAATGAATGCTCAATTTTGTCCCATTTTACGTTGCTGAATATATGTACTTTGTATTTCACTTGAACTAGTGATTTATCACATGTCATGAACTGAATAGAATGGTATTAAGTATTCATTGCACACACATTTCTCCTTCTACTTCTGGGTAGGAGTCCTCGGCCATGAATGTTCCCGCACGTATGAGCACGAGTATATCAATAGTTGTGTGTTTGTGCTTCTCATAATTACGTTCGCAAGATGCCTTGCTTTTACCTATTATAATTGAACGTCGATATGGAACTGCGCGTCCACTAGCAGTATGAAAATTGGGTGCAATTAAAATTGGCTGTAATTACCAAGTTGTCAAAATGCAAAGTTGCACAAACATTTTCGATTAATATAATTAGAATATGTGTTGATGGTTCTGCTGAAAACTAATCAACAATCTGCCATATCTATGGAACACAGCAGCTTCAACGTCACAATAACAACTCCAGTTTCATGTTCTTCTCTCGATTTTGCCAGCTGCTTCTCGATTTCATATATCAAACTCTGATTTCAGTTTCTTATTTTACCTATGTACAGACTACATTGTCAACATCCCTTGACATCTACAGCTCACGTGATCTTCCTTCATCCCGCTGCCAAACCTACGTAATTTCTTTATTGTTTTTCGATATATGTTAGATTTTTATGTGCTTTAGTTGACAGCTCTAATCAGCAGAGATTGTCTGGTGAGCCCTATTTATTTGAAAACAATAAACGTACTCAAAAAATAGTACTTTTATTTTTGGGCAAATATTTTGATAATCACCACATATACTTTTGAATAGTGCTCATCTACTCAACAATCAGACAGATATTAGGTGGGACCTAATCATAGTGGATTATTTTTAAATCAACATATCTGCGATAATTTCACTATAGTAATTTCCACTACAGTATTCTTTTTTGATTGTAAGCAAATTGTTATTTGATAATATGTACTATTTGTTCATTATAATCTGGACTGTTTGTAATCTATCTTGATTACAGTAATCCAAAATTGTTATATGCTTTAATGTTATGTGCTGTATTATAATATATCAGTGGTTGTGTTTAATTTTTTGTGTGTGCCTTCACTTTCCTCTCGGAAAGATCGGCGAACATCTCCTGTCGCGGAGATCAGACAACAACTCCTCCTGCCTGGACTTTGCTCTCGCAAAGATCGGCGATCACCTCGTGTCGACTCAGCTGACGTATTTCTCTGCTCCGCACTGCCCAGTTTCTTTTCGAGAAATTTGTTGTCTTCATTCTACCATGCCGCACGGATTCCAGTTATGGTTTAGATTTCCATTTCATTTTCGCCATGTACGTTGGAATCTGGTTCAGTAATTAATTTTTTGTTGTATCGACAATCGCTTTAACATTGTTCTAAAAATGAGTTGTGTGTGCCTTCCTCCCCTGCCCCACTCTTCTGCAACTCGGTATTCTAAGCTATGGCATGTGTTGAGTCAACTGACAGATCTCTCTATTCCGCACCGGCCCAGTCACTTCCCAAAAAATGTTTTGCTCCTTCTACCGTGCCTCTCCACTTCCAATTATGATTGAGATTCTCATTTCATTTTTGTCATGTACGTTGCAATCAGGTTTAGGAATTCCCATTTGTACTATCATCACGTGGAGCATCGTCTACCGCACCATCCTGTTTCAAGATCACTTACTTTAACTCATTACAACCTCTATATACTACAATCCCACATATCGAGCATACACTAATGCCACTCTTACTCCATTTATGTCATAATAAATCAGTATGAATTATGTTGAAGTCAGAAATAATCTATTTCACATATTTGATTTGAAATATATGTTGATGATGACGTCTCGATTAACCTTATTGTCATACAAAAAAATGATTTACAAACCATTGTGTTTCAGTCAATTTCAGCTCAAACCCTGGACTCTGCGAGCCAATTTCATTTTCTGTATTTCTTCTGCACGTGTTCACATCGGCACCACTACTCTACATTCACAGAGAAGAAGATCCCTGAGTATATGCCAGAAGCTTCACGTCCTGCTCGATGCGCTTCGAATCGAAAATGTTCGCAGAGCAGAAAATCGCTCATGTCTACCGACCAACATGCTTCTGAACGAGTATTCAATCGCTCTTAACAAAGAGCGAGGCGAGCGCGTATGATAAAAGCCCAACAAGCACACAAAAGAGAGAGAAGCATGTTGCTGCTCAAAGATGACGACAGTTCTTACCCCGTCAAGATGCCATATTGCCCCAGCAGGAGTCTATGTTCCACTTCACTACAACAACCCTAACGCAAACAACTACACCTGCACCGACTTTGCACACCCACGCTGAACATGTCAACATGAGTTGGGGTAACAACCACCTTTTGTTTATCGACATTAGCATATGATTACATATACTTTTCCATGATGTAACACCGACATGATTCTCTATTTCAAAGTTACAAATGCATATAATGTTGTTTCTACATACCCCAGACTAACCACTGAAAAAAACATATCCGCAATATTACCGCAGAAATACAGTTACAATACCTCATTTACTGTAAACATTACGTTTATGTCTATAGTGATGATTCATCCAATGAATTTTCAAAGTAATGCGCTCTTACGTTACTTACTAGATATATATAAATTGAGGTTGTACTAAACTCTGTCCGCCGCACCAACATGGACATAACAGAAGCACATCGTAATGCTCAACGAGCTGCTAATCGACAACGTTCACGAACCAGGAGATCCAAGATGATAGAAGAGTAACGTGAAGAAGAACGTACTTCTAATTGAGGCCGTCACAGATCTCGGTGGTTGCAATTGACTGAAGTACAACTGGAACATCAACGTGCCATTTGGCGTACTGCCGCTCGAAACCGTGCTCAAAGACGGCAACATCTCTCTGAAATGAAGACTGCTGAACTGCGACATGAAAACAGCCATGCACACTCAACTCCTACACCCCCATATGACTTCATTATGCATAGATCAGCACCCAACATGCAGCCTGTGCAAACTACTTCTTCCTCACATGTACAATGTATGCCCATAGTAACATATGCTGCACGTGCCGTTGTCCACCGATGCATGTTAACAAACGTGTCATTGTCATCCACTCAGTGTATGCAAGGGCTTCATACTGATGATTCATCATCTCCACGACAGTTGGGTCCCTTGCTATTAGGCAATTGTACTTCGATCGAAAAACTTTTCCAGTGTCCATCTCAAACTCTTCGTCAGCCATGACGCGCAACAAGGACCTCCTTTCGACAAGCACCGAACTCAAGTACAATAGTGATGTCCCACCAGAGATGCAGGACATCGTTAGTTATAATCCCAAAAGTCTCTTAAAAAATAAACGCAATCTCACAGTTCGAGTAATGTACACATTTGCACTCAAGTTTCTATGTTTGTATATACCCCAGCCTCGCCAATGAAAAAAACGTATGCGCAGTATTACCACAAAAATACACTTACAATACTTCATTTACTGTAAACATTATGTTTATGTCTACACTGACGACTAATTCGATGAATTTTCGAAGTAATGTGCTCTTACATTACTTACTAGATATATATCAATTCAGGTTGTACTAAATTCTCTCCTCCGCACCAACATGGACACAGCAGAAGCACATCGTAATGCTCTACGAGCTGCTAATCGACAACGTTCACGAACCAGGAGAGCCAAGATGACAGAAGAGCAACGCAAACAAGAACGCGCTTCTAATCGAGCCCGTCGCAGATCTCGTTGGTTGCAATTGGATGAAGTACAATAAGAACATCAACGAGCAATTTGGCGTACTGCTGCTCGAAACCGTGCTCAACGACAACATCTCTCTGAAATGCACAATGCTGAACTGCCACATGAAAATATCCATGAACGCTCAACTGCAACACCCCCATGTGACTTCATTACGCCTACATTAGCACCCAAAAAACACCCTGTGCAAACTACTACTTCACCACCGCAACAATGTATGCCCACAGTAACATATGCTCAATGTGGTGTTGTCCACCGATACATGTTAACAAACATGTCGTCGTCATCCACTCAGTCTATGCAAACGCTTCACACTGAAGAATCATCATCTTCCCATAGATCTGTTATACCAATATGTGAGAATAACCTCCCGCATAGCTCTACACAGCCACCAACTGTACCTCAAATCTTGGTGCAACAACCACTACAACATTTATTACAACATATGTACTTTATAACTACAATACAAAGTAAATACTCTTTAAATATCATCAATTTAATATGTTAACACATTCGTCATATTTCATTTACGTAGAAATTACTGCATCCCATGCGCATCAAATGAACAATGAAAGTGATTCCACCTCTGATGATAGTAGTACTGCTACAACTCATTGTCCAAGAAACCATAATAGTGCCCGCATTTTGAATCTACCTCAACATATTATTTACTTACAGTTGCGACTCCCAGAAGTCTGTGTTTACTGTCGTGCTAAGTTGTTTGATGGTGAAACAACAACAATGTGCTGCAATAACGGGAGAGTCCGCATACCAACTCCATCGTTCCCAAATGAGCTCTACAATTTATTCATCAGCGATTCTATACAGAGCCGTCATTTCAGAAGATATATTCGTTCGTACAATCAAGTTTCACTTTCACGTCTATGGGTGTTAAATTAGACAGAACTTTGGTTGTTGATCAGCATGTTGTCTACACTTTATGAGCTCATGGAGCAATATATCATCAAATTGGCTCTCTTCTTCCTTCTCCTAATACAAGGCCTAAATATTTACAACTACACATATATGATACAGAGCATGAAATAGATCATCGTTTATAAGAGAACTCAGAATTAGATCGTTCATTACTGCAAAGGATCAAATTAATTTTGGATACATATAATCCATTTGTATTGATGTTTCGATGACTATTTGAGCGCCAAGACATTATCAACTACAGATTAGTTATTAAATAAATACCAACACGTGAACAACAATATATACTACCAACCGCCTCACAGGTTGTTGCTATAATTGTTGGAGCTGAAGTCTATCTTGATTCAAACAAACGCAATATAGTTGTTGAGATAATTGAAGGCCATGTAATTACCGTGCAAGAATATACTGGTTTCTACGATCCACTTCAATACCCGCCGCTTCTCCCATATGGGACATATGGTTGGATAGTTGAATATAAAGGATTAAACAATCTACGTGTTAGCTGTTGCGACTACTACTCTTACGTACTCCAGGTATACAATCTAATTTTTAGTTACTATGTTACTTACAATTCTACATCAAATATATTTATGTTTAAATTCATATCACTATAATACCGTGGTCCAACTTTATCATTACCATTACACGGATGTCGGCTACTACAACAATATGTTGTTGACAACTACATTAAAATAGAAACTCAAAAATTATGTTGGATTAAAAGAAATCAAAATTCTCTTCATGCTGAACTGTATTGTGTGTTACAAGATTGCATCAATGCTGGAGAAAGTAGTGGAGGTATTATAAACTTTTCATTACAATATAAAATAACATTACTCTCTATATTCACCGTTATACTGATGTATAATATGTTATTGTGGTTCAACAAATATTGGTCGTCGCATGATTTTACAATCATCCTTTGTTGGAAGCGCGTGCGACATGTACCAGTGTTATCAAGATGCAATGGCTGTTGTTCAGCATTATGGTAGACCAGATATATTCTTAACAATGACATGCAATTAATCATGGCCAGAAATTATAGATTTGCTCTATTCTAGACAAACCCCTCAAGATTGTCCTGATATAGTTGCTCGAATATTCAATGCTAAATACATAAAATTAAAGCATGATCTTTTTCATAGAGATATTTTGGGAAAGACAATTAGTCATATGCATGCAATTGAGTTCCAAAAAAGTGGTTTGCCCCATGTTCATATGTTGATTATTTTTTATGCACGCGACAATATGAATACTCTAGATGACTACGACCACATTGTTCGCGCTGAGCTGCCTCATGTTGAACATGAGCCCGAACTGTACAATGTTGTTGTATGACATATGATTCATGGTCCATGTGCACATGTAAATCCTCGCGCACCATGCATGAACCATGGTAGTTTCAAAAAGGGTTACCCAAACTGTTTTGCTGAACATACAATGCAAGGAGCTGACTCATACCCTATCTATCGCCGAAGAAATAATGGATGATCATTTAGTCTGTGACGTACTGCAAATTTAAATATTAACAATCAATGGGTTGTGCCATATAATCCATATCTGCTGTTAAAATATGATTGTCATATAAATGTTGAAATTTGTAGTAGTATTAAGAGTATTAAATACTTATACAAGTACATTCACAAAGGTCCTTACTGTGTTGAATTCCAAATCCACGATACTGTGGATCGAAATGAGATATCTCAATATGTAAACGGTCGATGGATATATCCGCAGGAAGCATTTTGGAAAATATTCAAATTCAATATATATCAAACATACCCTTCGGTAATTCGTTTACAAATACATCTGCCAAACAAACATCAGGTTCAGTTCTACAGTACTGATGTACTTAATATCATTCTTGCAAATGAGCGAAACTCCCGTACAATGTTGACAGAATTTTTCAGTATTAATGACAATAACCAAGAGCAATGTGGGTTTTTTACACTGAATTTCCAAAACACTACACATGGAATTCGAGTTCAAGAACTTGGCATAAACGAAGGCGCCATCCATCAAAGGTTATTGCTCGAATGTACTCAGTACATCCTTCAGAAGGAGAAAGATTTTACTTGCGCATGCTTTTAAACCATATTCGAGCACCAAGATCTTTTGAACATTTGATGATAGTTGGTACTGTTACCCATCAAACATTTAAGTCAGTTGCTGAACATTATGGTCTATTAGAACGAGACAACAGTCTACATAACTGTATACACGATGCTAGAGAATTTCAGATGCCCGTAGCATTGCATACTTTATTTAAAATAAATTTTTTATTTTGCAATCCTATAGATGTTAGAGAGCTCTGGAATGCTAATTACACAGCAAAGATAGAAGATTATGTTACATCGTCATCTGCCAACGATGTATATGTCCTCAATAAGCTCCTCTGTGAAATCGACAACATTCTTCAGCAACACGGCAAATGCATTACAAAATTTGATATCCCTAAAATGTCTTCAAACTTTCAAAATATTACAGACTCCTCCATCTTAATTGCGGATGAACTATCAATGCCTGTTTCAAATATAGATCTTATTTCTATTTTATCATTAAATCAACGTCAAGCCTATATCTTCCATATTATTCTGAAAGTGTTGTACAAGACATCGGCGGTATTTTCTTCATTGACAGACATGCTGGCACTGGAAAAACCATTTTATACAAAGCCATTCTTGCCCACCTATGCCAAGATGGTCATATGGTACTTGCCACTGCATCATCATGAATTGCAGCAACTCTTCTTCCAGGAGGAAATATAGCACATCTGAGATTCAAGATTCCTATTCCTATTGAAATAGGGTCATACTGCAAATTTGGCAAAACATCAGATATGCAACAACTCTTAGTACACTTTTCTGCTATTCTGTGGGATGAGGCACCTATGTCGCACAAATATATTTTCGAAGCTGTTGACCGATCATTACGAGATGTTCTGAACACAGACCTACCTTTTGTAATAAAGTCGTAATCATGGGATGCGATTTTCGGCAGATTTCACCAGTTGTGATTAATGTAACAGTGTCACAAATTATTAATGTCAGTATTGTTACATCGCCATTATGGTTAACTATCAAACTACTATCACTGACAAAAAATATGCGCGCACTCAATGATCAGCATTTCTCAGAGTTTCTTCTTCGTATTGTAAATGTTAATGAATCCACATATGCTGATGATATGATACGCATTCCTAATTCAATGATTATTCCCTGGGATGGCGAACATTCAATCAGTATACTTATCAACATCATATTCTCTAATATTACGTGTAATATTAATAACTATGATTACTGGGAGAATAGGGCGCTACTGAGTCCGTTAAATGAAGATGTTGCTCATTTAAATGAGAAATGTCTGAATGTTTTCCCTGGTGATGAGATAACATACTACTCTTTTGATTCCATTGATGATGACAAATACAATTTGTACCCGCAAGAATTTCTAAATAGCATCTCAACGAGTAATCTTCCGCCCCACAAACTATCTTTAAAGAGAGGTGCCCCTATTATGCTTCTGTAGAATTTAAACCCACGTATTGGTCTTTGCAACGGTTCACGCCTCATATACCGACAATTTTCAAGAAATGTTATTGAAGTAGAAATTCTTACGGGTCAACATAAAGGCAAGCCAGTGTTCCTGCCACGCATACCTCTAAAAAGTACTGGATATCAACATATGCCTTTTGAACTCACTAGAAAACAATTTCCAGTTCAATTAAGCTTTGCACTGACCATAAACAAATCTCAAGGACAAACAATCAAGCATGTTGACCTTTATCTACCCTCTCCTGTTTTCACTTACGGTCAACTCTACGTTGCTCTATCCAGAGGAATTACTACTGCAAACACAAAGGTATTAGTGAAAGATAGTGTTGTACCTGGACATGCTGGCACATACACAAAAAATATTGTCGACAAAGAGATACTATCAAAAGTGAACATACATGTGCATTATATTTTTTGTATTTATTTTCAAATTTCACATAGACTGAAATGATATTAGAAAGGTTTAATTTTTGCTTACTTTTATATTACCTGCCCAGCCCGCTCATCCATGATCGTCAGTATCTACATCAGGAAAACTTTATTTTTGTATTCTTCCAGGTACATTTGAAAAACACAGACTACATAATATCAGCCTCTATGCATTTCTTCTGTACTATAATTGCTGTTAACATTGTCAGAATAAAAAACCCTTTTCATATGAAAAATGTCTCATAATACTTACTACATGTGAAAGTACGTAATATTTTATTGACTACGAAACATCCACCTATGCTCAATTTATTTTTGGAGACAAACCTTATATTGTTTTATTAGGGAGCTTTCGGGATTTAAAACTCCTACCTCCAATACTCTGTAAACCCTACCACAAATAAACATTTTTTTATATGATTGTTCTGTCAAATTCTCAACACTCAATATTTTAAATATTTGTTCTTTTTGCATTGCAATATACATTTTTGCACTAAAATAGCACAGTAGATGTTTACTCATAAGACAAAAGTAATACATTACAGATTAAAAACTTCAGCAATTAAACATACCAAAGGTAGTAGGACTCTAAGTGTCGAGATCAACTATGAACTTTGTGTTCTTTTGTAGTATGACCAAGAGAAAACCTATCAATGCTATTTCCTCCGACAAACAGCACATTTGACAACTATTATGCACAACAAAATGAATACTCCTGCTTAAATAATCATCAGCTAAGAAAGAACATTAACAAAATTACATCAACATATTTGACAATTAATGTGATAAAGGAATGCAAAAAAAAACTAATACAATGCAATTGAAAAAAAGAAGACTTCAAATCTCTAATAAAACTGATTGGTAATATTGTTTTGAAGAAAGTAATGTTTGATTCATTTACTTATTTAGGACTTGCAGAAATGTGAAAACTAAATTTCAAAAAGAAATAAATTTCATCTGCCTAATTTAAAATATATTTTTGCTTAAGCTCGCAAGAGACAATTACTGCCTCTCCATCTTTTGAGATTACAAAATCCTCTCATTTAAGTTTGCATTTCATAGCATGAATGCACAACAATACCCTTGAGGCCTCCAATCCAACCGTATTTTTCGACATGTTATGAAATATAAGCATGCATACATATTCTTTTTTTCAAGCAATAGAGGGTTTTATGCTTAGGTGATGAAGTAGTCGCATTCAAATGGCAATCCCTGCCAACAAACATTATATCGAATGTCGGTAATATGTCGTTTTTATTTTTTGTAATATTGGATGGTTGAATTTGACGACATGTCAAAAATATTTTAACGTATCAGATTTGTATTGATTATACATAAAAAAATTATTTTTTTTTCACTGAATATAATTATATGTTCCAATAGTATAAAATAGTAACATAGGAAGTAAAGAAATAACGAGTCCTCTTACTGATATTGCTTCTACAAGAAAATGCGCTGAAGATTCTACTTTAGTATGCATCGTGCTCTTAGATGAAAAATTATCAACCAAAAACTTCTCACGTTCATCTAGTTGTCATGGGATAACCATAGGCCTAACTCTAATGACAGCAATGCTCAATATGTTTGATGAAATCACCATAAATACCTATGGTCAATATTAGTCGAACTTGTTGATGCGTGAAAACGACACCGCCTAGTTAACACAGAGGGAGTGTTCGATCTCACAAGCTAGGAGAGTAATAGGATGAAGTCTGCGGGGGAAGAGGAAGCTTTTGAGTGCTCGAGAGTGGAGCAAGCGCTTGTCAAAGGGGTTGCCGGGATAGAGGAGAGGTTTGCTGAGAGCAGCGGAGGAGGTTGATACGGAGATGTCGAGCAGACGGTTACTTGGACGGTTGTGCTTGTAGTTTAGGCCGAGGGAGCTGATGAGAAGAGAGAGAGAGGGCCACTAGCAGCGGCAACAACAGACATTGCACGCCGCGGATTAAATGTCACTTTTGCGACGGGCTTTCCATTGATTAATAGCAAGAGTTATAGCTTAGTAATACTACTTTACAAGAAAACAATAAAGGTGTATGAGGAGGAAGCTGGCGGCTAATGAAGAAGTGCCAGAAGAGACTCCGCGGACGGAAGAGCCAGGTCGGCAGGCCGCACGACTAAGGGAAGAGGTGAGGCCGCGCGGTCTGGCAATTGAAGCCGACAGGCCACGTGCGGTTACAAAAAGAAGGAAGGCGGACTCGAAAATGTAGTCCGCAGGAGGTGATCACTTGAGCTTGCTGTGAGCTGTCTTCCAGCGTGAGCACCTTGGCGATGATGAGACCTCTGGGGTGTCTCCACCTCTGACCTCCATGAGAGGTCTGGGGGTCTATTTATAGGACAGAGGAGGTAACGGCTTGCGGTGAAGTTACCCCCGGTGAGGCCGTAACTTGAGCAAGAATAGGAAGGAGTTTGCCGAGTCCGCAACAGGCCACGCGAACTCGGGCTTGCTTCTGGAGCTGGTGCTGTTGATGGCGAACTGGGTGACCAAGTGGCTGACTACAAGGAGAGTCTGCAGAGTCCACCACTACTGAGCTGATCAAGCCCGCAATGAGAAAGTGCGGGATGAAGGAGTTCGCGCCAAGGTTGCACAGGATGATGGATTACCTACCCGCTGCTGGGAAGCGGGAACTGGATGCTATGCGGTGGACTGCGAGGGGAATCTACGGAGTCCCCCACTACTGAACTGAGTACGCGCTAACGGTGCGAGCTGAGGGGTGCCCGCTGTAATAACCCCATCCATTCATATGGTATATTCTAGAAGGTCTGGCCGGGGCCCCACAGTATATATCACAAAACAGGCGGTGAAGGTACATGATGATACCAGAGTAGCGCATCGCACCTACCACAAAACATTCTAGCGGAAGCCTAGACTATAACTTGAACTCCTCATGAATGTCCAAACATAAAACTCCACATTTTATACGATATAGGAATGTCTTACAACAAGTGAAAAGAGTTAGCCTTATGATCTTACATAGCTTTCAAACAGTGGCCTAAACAGATTGGCGCGCAGGCCGGCCACAATCAAAGAAAACACACAACATAAGAGAGAGCCTTCGAGGGCTAACAACAGTAGCAGCAACAACAGCAGGAACATCAACCTCTCTGCGTCCCGCTCGGCTCCCCAGCACCTGTACAGGGACAATCCACCCAACGGTGGTAAACAAAAGAAACGGTCAGCGTTCAGCTGACCAAATTATAACGACCCTACCTCTTTTCTCGGGACAGCGGTATTCTTCCCTGCAGGCATATCAAATCACAAGTATGGCAATATATATCAAAATGTGCTTTCACGCACACAAGCCATCACAACAGTTCGCCACCCGACCCAACGGTCCGTGCACTCAGGGCACATTCTTGGTGTTCTAGCAAAGCTCTTGCCCACCACCGTATGAGGGTCACAACCCAACGGTAAATCTCTTGAGCATTTACTCCATGGCGTGCAGCCGGAGTTAGTCTTCCTACATCGGGATGGCCCGTAGCCCCCCACCCCCCCCCCCATTGCGTCATGGAGCGCAGGCCGAAGACTCTTGATATGCGCTCCAACAGCCCTCACCTTTTGGTCTCACGTCGGACGGACATAGCGCAGGTCGGATCCTCCACCCCCTTGCTCAAATCGCCTTGCCTTCTCCGAGTACAGCGTACTCATGGCTATATCAAAGGCGCGGGTCGGTCTCACCAATCCTGTTCTTGGCACACAGCCTGGGTATTTCTCTATACCCATTTCTCTCACAGCAACAGCGGGTCTTTCCTGGGCACACCAGTACTTCTTGTTACTCTCTTCATAGGTGGACACCGCAAATTACAAATGCCAGGGGTCTTTCCTGGCCACCAGGCCAGTACTTCCTGTTACTCGCTTCACAGGTGGACACCCTATGACATCAAGCATCACAAAAGGGCCTTTCCTGGTCACACCAGTACTTCCTGTGCCTCATTCACAGGTTGGACCCAAAAACATCACATGACTATTTTTCCTGGGCTCCCACTCCAGTACTTCCTGCTACTCCTTTTCGCAGGCATAACCCGTTAACGTCTTACCCTACACGTTTATCACGGAGTCTTCTCCGGTTCGTATGCAACATCACCAATCCAGACCAACCTGTCCAGATGGGCTTCACACAGCATGCCTATTCCGTACTCCATTTCCGGATCTATATGCCAACAAAAGGGGATTTCAAGAATCCACCCAAGGACTCCCACAATCAGCCACCTCTTGGTGGGGGAATCACAAATCTATGCCAAAAGGAAGCCTTCACATGGCTAGGAAGAAAATTCGTTACCCTTGACGACCGCTTCGGTGCCATGACCTCAAAGCTAGCTTGATTTGGCTCGGAAGAACGTTTCCTCCGCAACGCCGGCTTCGTAACTCTTGTCGGTAAACTGCAGCACCACCAGCAGCAGCCCTTCCCCTTCTTCCTCCTCCTTTCTCTCTCTCTTTCTCTCTTTTGAAGAAAGATAAAGGCTAAGAAACAAATGAGCCTAAGTTCTCAGTTTCGGCCTTTAGGAAAAAGAGGAAAGAAGCTTCAGCCCTTGGATCCAGGCTGAAGGAATGGACGGCCACGATTTTGCCAAAAACACTGATTTTGACCTGACACGGCCTGTGACATGGCCGTGTCCCAGGCCGTGTGCCTCAAGCGGTGGTCAACCGACCTATCAAAACCAGTGACACACCCATGGGAAACGCCCGTGTCATGGGCCGTGTCACCAACACACCTTTAGACACGCCCGTGTCTGTGGCCGTGTGCCTGGGCGAAAGAAATCCCAAAACATCCTGAGACTTCACACGGCCTGTGACACGCCCGTGTCCCAGGCCGTGTGCCCAGACACGGCACAAAGACACGCCCTGTCGAAAATCTTCGTAGAGCTGAGTTCGTCGACCCGACTTGACACGCCCTGTTACACGCCCGTGTCACAGGCCGTGTGCAACTTCTCGACACTCGACACCCACGTCTCGACACTCATATCTCGACACTCGACGATCGTCGAGTAAAAGTCGGCGAGCACACGACACGGCCTAGGACACGCCCATGTCGCAGGCCGTGTCCGCGGACACACCCTGGGACACGCCCGTGTCCCAGGCTGTGTCACCCAAAAATTTCCTGTTTCAGAAATTTGGACTGTTACAATCCTCCCCTTCTACAAGAAATTTCATCCTCGAAATTCAGACACAGGACAGGCAACAGTAACCAGCAAGAAAAATGTTACAACATGCAAAATTTTATGTTACAACATCCTCTCTAGAGATTACAAAATAGCTCAGGGAACTCTTCTCGCATGGTTTGCTCTCGCTCCCATGACAGTTCTTCACGGCCGCAGTTATCCCATCGGACTTTCACCATGCCGATCGTCTTGTTCCGCAACTATTTCTCGGCTCGATCTTCGATCTGAATGGGTCTAATTTTCGTTGTTAGCCCATACTCCACCGGCACACGATCATTCGCGATCACTTGAGCTGGATCTTTCACGGCCTTCGGAAGCACCGAGATGTGAAATACATCATGTAATCCACCCAAGTCTGCCGACAGAGCTAGCCGATAAGCTGCTTCGCCAACTCGCTCAACCACTTCAAAAGGACCCAAATATCTTGGACTCAACTTTTTCAATCGTCGAATCCTGGAGAAACCTTTGAAAGGTTTGATCTTCAAGTAGACCCAATCGCCAACCGCAAATTCCACGTTCCGGTGCTTGGCGTTGTAGTACTTCACTTGTCGATCTTGAGCAATAAGCAATCTCTCTCGAATAGTCCGGATGGTTGAGTTTGCTTCATCAACCTCATTTGGTTTAAAAATCTGAGCTTCGCCCGCTTCTACCCAGGCTAAGGGAGTACGACACTTCCTTCCATATAGGGCTTCATATGGTGCCATCCCAATGCTCGCCTGGTAGCTGTTATTATATGCAAACTCAGACATATAGAGATGATCTTCCCATCTCTTTCCGAAGTCAAGGGCGCACATTCGGAGCATGTCCTCCATTGTTCTGTTGGTACATTCAGTTTGGCCATCCGTTTGGGGATGAAAGGCCGTACTGAAAGTCAATTTCGTGCCCAACAGTCGGTGGACTAGCCTCCAATCATTTGACGTGAATCGCCCATCTCGATCACTTACGATGCTCCGAGGAACACCGTGAAGCCGCACAATCTAGTCAACATATAACTTTGCCAAACTTTCAACTGAATCATCCAGCCTGTTCGGGAGAAAATGTGTCACTTTCGTTAGCCGGTCAACAATCACCCAAATGGAATCATTTCCTCGCTGCGATCTTGGCAACCCGTGCACAAAATCCGTGGAAATATCATCAAATTTCCACTATGGGATCGACAGTGACTTCAAATAACCGCCCGGCTTTTGGCATTCCGCCTTCACCATCGCACATGTTTGGCATTTGGAGACATAAAGGGAAACATCTTTCTTGAGCCATGGCCACCAGAAAAGCTTCTTCATATCGTTGAACATCTTTGTGCTCCCGGGGTGAATGGAATACTTTGTATAATGCGCTTCATACATCAGTTCTTCCCTCAATTTCCCCACATTCGGGACGCATAAACGGCCCTCTTTTCGCAAAAGACCGTAATTCCAGGTGAATTTGCCTTCTGGCCCTTCACTCACATAGCGTAAGAGATCGTCATCCAACTCCATTGCCCATCGAACTCGGTCTGCAAGGTCACATTGCACCTCAGTCCAGTTCAAACATGCAGTGGCAGTGGAATTCTTGTCAACACAATAGATCTCTAACGCCTCCAGCTCCTGGATAAGACGTTCATCATGCCTTTGTAACCAATTCGCTCTAGCTGGAACCCGCTGACTCAAGGCATCCGCGACAACATTCCCCTTCCCGGGCGTATAGTGAATCTCGAAAGTGTAGTCCCCAAGGAACTCCAACCACCTTCGTTGTCGCATGTTCAAGTCTTTCTTCTCCAAAAGATACTTTAGGCTCTTATGATCGGTATAGATCTCCACCTTCACACCATAAAGGTAGTGTCGCCACAACTTGAGTGCAAAAATCACCGCCGCTAGTTCCAAATCATGGACGGGACAATTTCGCTCGTGCACCTTCAGCTGGCGTGAGCCATAAGCAATGACCTTTCCATTCTGCAGAAGAACGCAGCCTAAGCCGCTCCCTGAGGCATCACTAAAAATCACAAATCCATCGGTTCCACATGGCGAAGACAACACCGGCGCCGTGGTCAACCGACTCTTCAGCTCTTCAAAAGCTCGTGCGCAATCTGGCGTCCAAACGAACTTCTGATTATTTCGCGTCAGTGTGGTTAGCGACAAAGCGATCCGCGAGAAGTTTTCCACAAATATTCGATAGTAGCCCGCAAGTCCAAGGAAACTCCTGACCTCGGCCACGAAAGACAACATTGGCCACTCCTGTTTGGCCCTTATCTTTGCTGGATCCACTGCAATGCCCGCTCCACTGACCACATGGCCCAAAAATGCCACTGACGATAGCCAAAACTCGCACTTCGATAACTTGGCATATAGCTGATTTTGCCTATACGTGTTCAACACCAACCGCAAGTGAATCTCATGCTCAACTTTGGACTTCGAGTACACCAGGATGTCATCAATGAACACAATCACAAACAGATCCAGGTACTCGCGAAAAATACTGTGCATCAGATCCATAAACACTGAGGGCGCATTGCACAATCCAAATGGCATGACTGTGAACTCATAGTTCCCATAACGCGTTCCAAATGCGGTTTTGGGAATGTCACCTTCCCGAATTCTTAACTGGTAATAACCAGACTTCAGGTCCAACTTCGAATAGACGGTCGAGCCCACCAGCTGATCGAATAACTCATCAATCCGGGGTATCAGATACTTATTCTTCTCGGTCAGCTTATTCAGTTCACGGTAATCGATACACAACCGCAACCCACCATATTTATTCTTTACAAAAAGCACAGGCACGCTCCAAGGTGACATACTTGGGCGGATATAACCTTGCTCTAGCATTTCTTGTAGTTGAACCTTCAACTCAGCCATCTCTTTTGGCGCAACGCGATATGGCGAGCGGGCCACAGGTTTTGCACTTGGCACCAACTCGATTGTGAAGTCAATCTCTCGCTGGGGTGGTAGCCCAGGGAGATCCGTGGGAAACACATCTGTAAATTCTGCCACAATCGGAACCTCGCACACATTGGCCCTAGGCTCAACAGCCTGAATCAGTGCAAAATAACATTCCACACCCTTTCGAACAGCCTTGACTACCTGGAGTGCAGACATCAATGTCCCGCCCACTCCTCGCATACCCGCAAACTTTGTCTCCTGTTCGGTATTCTGGCCCAATGTGATTTCTTTGGACTGGCAATCAATCATGGTATGCTGCTCTGCATGCCAATCCATCCCAAAAATCACATCGAATTCCGATATTGGCAAAACAAATGCAGTTAAACTGAAATCCCGACTTCCTAGTTGAACCGCCACATCGCAAGCTTGATCCACAAGAATCCAACAGCCATTCGACAACACCACTCTGACGGTATCTGTCTTTGAACAACTGGGTATCCCAAGCCGCGTAATAAACTCACTAGATAGAAAAGAATGTGATGCACCCGTATCAAATAGTGCTCGCGCCAGCGTGTCCCGAATCATCACAAAGCCTATGACAAACATGTCACACACACAAACCGCAAACATAGGGGTACTAAGCAAAGCATACAAACAATAGCATATGCAAAACGAAACTCATACCTGTGACCACATCACTCTGCTTGATGGCCTCTTGCAGGCCAAGATTGTAGACCCGGGGTTGCGCCTGCGAGGCAGAGGAATCCACCACCGCCTTTCCTTTTTCCGCATAAGATGCTCCCGCCTTCTTTTCACTCTTTGGCGGCATCCGACAATCTCGCGCAATATGCCCCATTCGGCCACAATTGAAGCAGATACGAGTATCTGGCTTGGAGGTAGCCCCTGACGTTGCTCCCGTTGCAACTGATGATGGAGCTTGCCCACTAGGCTTAGACTTCTTGCCCCATCTCTTCTTATAAAATGGTTTTCCCGATCGGGGCGCCTTCCACTCCGGTTGCGTCACAGCCAAAGCTCTCTTCCCTTGCACCCTTTTCATATCCTTCTCCAGCGCGCTCGTAGTGTCAACCTGTAACGCCCCTAGCCGATCCAACGTGACAGTGTCACGGCTCCGCTCTAGGCGACCCTACCGGGCTGCAGCCCAAGCACCCCAACCCCTCTCCATCCACAGGCGGGTTGTTGGTGGCCACCAACAACCCGCCTGTGGAGGGAGAGGGGTTGGGGTGCTTGGGCTGCAGCCCGGTAGGGTCGCCTAGAGCGGAGCCGTGACGCTGTCACGTTGGATCGGCTAGGGGTGTTACACAACCAACGCTTGGAAACCTTGGTTCACAGAACTTGACACAAGGAACCTCAGCTCGTCCCTCAGTCCTTCATAAAACCTGTTGGTCTTCCTCTGCTCATCAGCAAATATAGAACCCGCATACCGCCCCAAGCGAGTAAATTCATGTAGGTACACGTCCACACTGCCATCACCTTGGGTCAACCGTTGGAATTCATTTTCCATGGCTATCCGCTGAGCCGCAGGAAGGTGCTTCGCTAGGAAGAGCCGGGAGAATTCGTCCATCGATACTTGGGTTAACGGACGACCCGCCAAGTGATGCAACTCCATCTCATCCCACCACAATCGAGCTTCTCCTTCAAGCAAAAAGGTAACTAAAGTAACTTTCTGATGCTCCGCCGTTCCAATCGCCGTCAGCACTCGCTTGACGCGCGATAGCCAATCCTCAGCCTGCGTCGGAGTTCCCACTCCCGAAAACGTAGGCGGATGGAAACTCATAAACCGCGTTAGATGCTTCTCAGCTGCTCGAGGAGCCACATCCACGATAGGTTCCGGCCTTGCCGCCACCTGTTCTGGCCTCACAGCCGCTTGTTCCTGCCTAAGTGGCTGGCCTTGGATCATGGTAAATAAGGCCTCCGCAACTAAACACACATGTTCCGCAGACGGTGGAGGTGTAGGCACCGCGGCTGGTGCCGTACTTTCATCAGAACGCTGGGACTCAGACGGCCCAGCTCCACTTCGTGTCACCTAAAGGTGGACAAGACACACACATTAGCGGTCGTACCCAAGCAAACAACACAACATAAGAACATGCAGGTTCCTCAAACACACAAATGTGCATTCCTATCATGGACATTCAGGAGTTCATGCGTTCTTTGGTTTGCACAAACATGTGCTCGCCACCCCACAAAAGAAGTCGACCACGACTTCGAGAGAGAAAGACCAAGACAACCGATACCAAAAATGAAACAACCCCATCCGTTCATATGGTATATTCTAGAAGGTCCGGCCGGGGCCCCACAGTATATATCACAAAACAGGCGGTGAAGGTACAGGATGATACCAGAGTAGCGCATCGCACCTACCACAAAACATTCTAGCGGAAGCCTAGACTACAACTTGAACTCCTCATGAATGTCCAAACATAAAACTCCACATTTTATACGATATAGGAATGTCTTACAACAAGTGAAAAGAGTTGACCTTATGGCCTTACATAGCTTTCAAACAGTGGCCTAAATAGATTGGCGCGCAGGCCAGCCACAATCAAAGAAAACACACAGCATAAGAGAGAGCCTTCGAGGGCTAACAACAGTAGCAGCAACAACAGCAGGAACATCAACCTCTATGCGTCCCGCTCGGCTCTCCAGCACCTCTACAGGGACAATCCACCCAACGGTGGTAAACAAAAGCAACGGTCAGCGTTCAGCTGACCAAATTATAATGACCCTACCCCTTTTCTCGGGGCAGCGGTATTCTTCCCTGCAGGCATATCAAATCACAAGTATGGCAATATATATCAAAATGTGCTTTCACGCACACAAGCCATCACAACCGTTCGCCACCCGACCCAACGGTCCGTGCACTCAGGGCACATTCTTGGTGTTCTGGCAAAGCTCTTGCCCACCACCGTATGAGGGTCACAACCCAACGGTAAATCTCTTGAGCATTTACTCCATGGCGTGCAGCCGGAGTTAGTCTTCCTACACCGGGATGGCCCGTAGCCCCCCCATTGTGTCATGGCGCGCAGGCCGAAGACTCTTGCTATGTGCTCCAACAGAGCGCACCTTTTGGTCTCACGTTTGACGGACATAGCGCAGGTTGGATCCTCCACCCCCCGTTGCTCTAATCGCCTTGCCTTCTCCAAGTACAGCATACGCATGGCTATATCAAAGGCGCGGGTCGGTCTCACCAATCCTGTTCTTGGCACACAGCCTGGGTATTTTTCTATACCCATTTCTCTCACAGTAATAGCGGGTCTTTCCTGGGCACACCAGTACTTCCTGTTACTCTCTTCACAGGTGGACACCGCAAATTACAAATGTCAGGGGTCTTTCTTGGCTACCAGGCCAGTACTTCCTGATACTCGCTTCACAGGTGGACACCCTATGACATCAAGCATCACAAAAGGGCCTTTCCTGGTCACACCAGTACTTCCTGTGCCTCATTCACAGGTTGGACCCAAAAACATCACATGGCTATTTTTCCTGGGCTACCACTCCAGTACTTCCTGCTACTCCTTTTCGCAGGCATAACCCGTTAACGTCTTACCCTACACGTTTATCACGGAGTCTTCTCCGGTTCGTATGCAACATCACCAATCCAGACCAACCTGTCCAGATGGGCTTCACACAGCATGCCTATTTCGTACTCCATTTCCGGATCTATATGCCAACAAAAGGGGATTTCAAGAATCCAGCCAAGGACTCCCACAATCAGCCACCTCTTGGTGGGGAATCACAAATCTATGCCAAAAGGAAGCCTTCACATGGCTAGGAAGAAAAGTCGTTACCCTTGACGACCGCTTCCGTGCCATGACCTCAAAGCTAGCTTGATTTGGCTCGCAAGAATGTTTCCTCCGCAACACCGGCTTCGGAACTCTTATCGGTAAACCGCAGCACCACCAGCAGCAGCCCTTCCCCTTCTTCCTCCTCCTTTCTCTCTCTCTTTCTCTCTTTTGAAGAAAGATAAAGGCTAAGAAACAAATGAGCCTAAGTTCTCAGTTTCGGCCTTTAGGAAAAAGAGGAAAGAAGCTTCAGCCCTTGGATCCAGGCTGAAGGAATGGACGGCCACAATTTTGCCAAAAACACTGATTTTGACCTGACACGGCCTGTGACACGGCCGTGTCCCAGTCCGTGTGCCTCAAGAGGTTGTCAACCGACCTATCCAAACCAGTGACACGCCCATGGGACATGCCCGTGTCATGGGCCATGTCACCAACACGCCTTCAGACACGCCCGTGTCTTTGGCCGTGTGCCTGGGCGAAAAAAAATCCCAAAACATCCCGAGACTTCACACGGCCTGTGACACGCCCGTGTCCCAGGCCGTGTGCCCAGACACGACACAAAGACATGCCCTGTCGAAAATCTTCATCGGGCTGAGTTCCTCGACCCGACTTGACACGCCCTGTGACACGCCCGTGTCACAGGCCGTGTGCAACTTCTCGACACTCGACACCCACGTCTCGACGCTCATGTCTCGACACTCGACGATCGTCGAGTAAAAGTCGGCGAGCACACGACACGGCCTAGGACACGCCCGTGTCCTGGGCCGTGTGCCCCCTCTCGACACATCGTCGAGCGAAAAATCGTCGACACCAAGGCCGATCGTCGACACAACCTCGCCACGCCCTGCGACACACCCATGTCACAGGCTGTGTCCGCGGACACGCCCTGGGACACGCCCGTGTCCCAGGCCGTGTCACCCAAAAATTTCCTGTTTTAGAAATTTGGACTGTTACACCCGCTGAGTCCGCCAAGTCTGCACTAGGCTATGTAGTCTGGGACTGCCTTAAGGTGATTCTGCTGCCTGGCAGACTGGGAGGAGTCTGCCACTATTGATCGAGCCCGCGCCAAGACTGCGGGCTGAGGAGGTTGACCCTGCTGCTGGAGTGAAGCGTGTGCCGGAGGCGAGGAATGGAGGGCCGCATAGCGAGTCCGTTGAGTCTGCGGAAGATGAGGACCTGCTAAGGAGCTGGTGTTCATCAACGAATACGAACTGGAATGCTTTACTGCACTTGGAGTCCGCCCAGCTCGCAATGTACAGGACATTGTAGCTGCACTTTGCGGGTAGCCGAAGAGATTGAGTGTCCTTATTCCGCTGGCGGACTGAAGAAGCTGGTTGCCCACGCTGTTGGGTGACAAGGGCTGAGCGACCTGCCGGACTGATGAGGTGGGTCGTGCGTGTTGGCGAGGTGGAAGCTGAAGTAACTGATGGAATCTTGGGGGCAGGTCACCATATTTGTTTGGCGGTTGGAGCGGACAGACATTTGAGTCCGGCAAAGGGGCTTCTATCGAGACAAAGTTGCGGTTAAGCTAATAAAGGGCTCGGTCTGCAGGGGCGGACTGAAGTGACAATCTGCAGCCCTTGCCGACCAAGAGAACACCGCGCAGCCTGGGTGGTCAGACCGCTGGGACCGCCCAAGCCGTGCGGTCTGAGCAGATATAAACTTTTGTCCGCCCAACCTAGGAAGTCACCTCTAGTAGGAACCTTGAGCAGGCCGTGACTAGCGAGCTGGCCGCCTTGGGAAGGATCGTTGATTTCGGGGTTAACATAATCCCCGCACTTTTTAAGTTCAGAAGAGAACTTCGAAAAAGTTTTACACCCATGAAAATCGTGATCCACCCCAAAGGAAAGAGAAGGGGGCAAGGAGAGATAGAACTTGATGCCTCTTCTTAGGATTTTGCTAATGCCTATCTATTTCCTGCAAAGGAAAAGTTAGTGTAGGCATGTGTGGAAGGTACTTCTTGCGCGTACCGGGGTTTGCCTTTGCAAAACAAAGAAGATGTGTCTTCTACTAAGTTCTGCAAGATGAAGGTGAGAGGAAAACATAAGAGCATAATAACTTACAAGTACCTGATGGAGGCTTGCAAGCACCTGTTATCCTCTGCAAAAGGAAGGGTAGAGAGTATACAAGAAAGAAAAACGAGCTGCAAGTACCTGAAAGGAACTTGCAAGTCTTTGCTAGTATCTACAAAAGAGAAGTTAGAAGTAAATATGAGAAATGAAAGTAGCTTGCAAGTACCTGTGAAGAAACTTGCAAGTGTCTGCTCATCTCTGCAAGAAAAGAGTTAGAAGCAGACATGTGAAATGAAAGTAGCTTGCAAGTACCTGTGAAGAAACTTGCAAGTATCTGCTGATCTCTACAAGAAAAGAGTTAGAAGCAGACATGAGATATTAAAGTAGCTTGCAAGTACCTGTGAATAAACTTACAAGTGTCTACTAATCTCTACAAGAAAAGAGTTAGAAGCAGACATGAGATATGAAAGTAGCTTGCAAGTACCTGTGAAGAAACTTGCAAGTGTCTGCTGATTTCTGCAAGAAAAGAGTTAGAAGCAGACATGGTATGTGAAAGTAGCTTGCAAGTACCTCAGAGGAGGCTTGCAAGTGTCTGCTAATCTCTGTAAGAAAAGAGTTAGAAGCAGACATATATATGAAAGGACCTTGCAACTATCTATGAAGAAACTTGCAAATGTCTGTTGATCTCTACAAGAAAAGAGTTAGAAGCAGACATGGTATGTGAAAGTAACTTGCAAGTACTTGTGAAGAAACTTGCAAGTGTCTGCAGATCTCTACAAAATGAGTGTTAGAAGAAAACAAAATATGTATAGGAGTAGCTTGCAAGTACCCATGAAGAAGCTTGCAAGCATATGTTGAACTCTGCAAGAAGAGATTTAGAGGCAGACATAGATGAGAAAATTATGCTGCAAGTATCTGGACGTGACTTGCAGGTGCCTACTAATCACTACAAAGAGAAGAGTGAGTAGCAGACATATTATAATAGACTAAGCTGCAAGTACCTGGATGAAGCTTGTCGATGTCTGCTAATCACTACAAATAGAAGAGTGAGCAGCAAATATAAAATAATGAGCTAAGCTGCAAGTACCTGAGATGTGGCTTGCCGGTGTTAACTATTGATATGCTAAGGTGGATATGATCAAATAGTAAAGAAAATGCATGATGAACTCTGCTGATAATTTGAATGAAGATCAAACAGGGATAGTAATATTCTTGCTATATTAAAGATGTCATCTTTATCATGAAGTCCAGATCAATAAGTCGAGCATTGACATTTGATAAGAGTAGTGAAGAGCTTATAAGTGATCATCTGATAGAGCTTTGAGCAAGCAATGCATATAAGATGAGCATAAGCAAGGTGAATGTTGCGAATCCTTTTGGTAGGTCGGATTAACCTGTTCACCTGTGAAAAAGGTAGTTGATAAAAAAGGAGGTATATACTCGGCGATGACCAAGAAAGACTGGATGCTGCTATAGGAGATCACCCGTGGGCATTATACATCGCTTTCCTGAGAAAGGTTGTCACGAGTATAGTCCTACTAAGTGAAAGATATGGTACCTAAACACCTAGAGGGGGGGTGAATAGGTGACCTAATCCTTTTCTAACTTTGTTGGCAGCCAAACAGTTATATCACAGATTTCTAACTACTTTTGCACAGCAAACAACAATAACAAAACATACACAGCTAATCCACAGCACAATCACAGCACAGCACACAGTGTTTTATAGTGGTTCCCCAAGATATGTGTACATCCACTTTCCCCCTTCGCCTATCTAGCAGTGTACTAGATTCGGCCAAACTTCTCCACTGTCTCAGAACCCAAATTGGTTCCTACACCTCAGGCCCAAAGCCTTACAACTCAGCTTTATCCCAAAGCCTACACTCAGCCAATCAAGGCCTACACTCAGCCAACCAAGGCCTACACTCAGCCAACAAGGCCTACACTCAGAGATCTCAATCTCCTACACTCAGGCTCACAAGCCCTACCCTCAGCCTTTATAAATATAGGCTTACAATTCACTCAGATCCAAAGGATCCTACAAGTTAAAATGTATTACAAATAATAACTCTACAACTCAGAATTAAAGGAGGGGAGTTGAGAGATTCTTGATGAGTTCTTGGAAGAACTCAGCTGGATTCACCCTGACTTAGCTTTCTTCAAAGCTTCTTGAGTAGAAATGAATAAGACTGAATCCTCTGCAGTTGTTCCTTGACCTCTGCCACTTAAGATCCAGACTGAATCTGAATCCTTCTTCTCAGCCTAGTTCCAAAGGCTGATTTCTTGGATGGAGCCCTCTCTCTCCAACTTCTTAGATCTGCACTTGAACTACTAGATCTTCTTGAGTTGATACTCTTTGTACCACTTTAATAATTACTTCAACAAGGTGATCAACCTTAACAATAATCTGATCAACAACTTCAACAACAGTTTTTGTAAACTGTGGGTGCCTATTTATAGGCCTTCTTCATGGTAACCGGCTGGTCCGGTTCATAACTGACTTCTGACATCTCTGACAATTGCTGTAGACCGGCTGGAACGGCAGCTGTCAAGTCATCTAGTCACTTCTTGAAAATCTCTAACTGTTTGTAAGTGTCGAGACTTTCTGTCTTTAAGTGTTGACACTTATAGTCCAAGTGTCGACACATGTTGTGTAAGTGTCGACACAAGTCTACAAGGTGTCGACACATTTCCTTGTATGTCTCGACACAGATTCTTCTGCATGTGTCGACACTGAAATTGAGTGTCGACACAAGTACTTGTTCTTCTAGCTTTTGCTGAATTCTTCTATGTGTCGACACATCTCCTTTGTGTCGACACATCTTCTTGTGTTGAATCTGTCAAGTGTCGACACTGCTTCTTGGTGTCGACACATAGTATTCTATGTTGATTCTTGCTGAGTGTCGACACAGCTCCTTGTGTCGACACACCTTCTTCTTGTTGAGACTTCAGCTGAGTGTCGACACATTCCCATAGTGTCGACACTTGTACTTAGAATAATTTGTTGTTCTTTGTGTTCTTTGCTAAGTGTCGACACCGCTCCATGTGTCGACACTTTCTTCCAGTGTTGAGTCTTTAGCTAAGTGTCGACACATTGTGCTGGGGGTCGACACTTACTTCAAGTGTTGACTCTACTGGTTGTGTGTCGACACATTGTGCTGGGTGTCGACACATACTTCAAGTGCTGACTCTTTCTGTTGAGTGTCGACACATTGTTCTGAGTGTCGACACTTTCTTCAAATGCTGACTCTTCTGTTGAGTGTCGACACATTGTGTTGAGTGTCGACACATGTACTTAGTCTCTGCAGACTTTTGCTGAGTGTCGACACAGCTCCAAGTGTCGACACTTTCTGGTGTAGACACAGCTTCACTGGGTGTCGACACAGCTCCTTGTGTCGACACTTTCTGTCTGCACTTTTCTTCACTGAGTGTCGACACAGCTCCAAGTGTCGACACTTTCTGTCTAGTGTCGACTCTGCATCCCAGGTGTCGACACAATGACTCCAAGTGTCGACACTGCTTGTCTGGGTGTCGACACAAGCTTTCTTAAGTGTCGACACTTTCCCTCTGGGTGTCGACACATGGACTTAGAAACTTTTTGCTTCAGTCCAGTGATTTCTTAACCTGCACAAGTAACTCAAACATACATCAAATACATTATGATGTATATCATTGAGTTGGGTGAGGTTTCTTCAAATCAGGTACATTTGACCATTGTACCCAACAATCTCCCCCTATTTGGAGAAGTCATAACCCTTAGTCAATGATATACACCATTCATAATTAAAAATTACAGAATGATGTAAAACAGATTATAAACAGCAGGGTAAACATAAACATGTAATATTTCACACATGTATACACATTCAACATTGCAGAACAAACAAGAAATAGACATATTCTCAGAACAATCATGAAATATATTTATCATATATTGTTCTAACATTTTTCTAATACATCTTCAATGGTTTACAAAAATGTTTTTCATTCAAAAGATTACAACAATCTTCAAGTCAATTCCTAATCTATTTCTGGTCTGGTTCTTTGATAACAATGTCTTTGCCAGATTGGACTTGAGCTTTGACAGTGGCTTCAGCAGTTTCAGCAACAACAGGCTTCTTGCCTTTTAGATCTTTCTTCTTCAGCTCTTCTGCTTTGATTTTCTGCCTCTCAAAATAGTGGTATGGCTTAGGAAAGTACTTGCTAGGCTCCACTGCAGTAGGAGGTAGCTTTCCCATCTTTGCCTTTCTTCTATATTGAACAATGGCCTCCTGTCTTATTTCATATTTCCTCCATTCTGCTTCAGAGAACCACTTGTTCCTTTCATGAGCATTGTCCTTGGCAGCTTTCCAGGCAGTTAAAATTATATTCCTAGAGGTAGGGCTCCACTGTTCAAAATCGGGCTTTTGTTTTGCTTGTTCCCTAAACCTCTTCTTTGACAACCTTGCCTCTTCTTCTTTCTCTAATGCCTCTTGCATAGCTGCAGAAATAGGTTGAACAACCTTTTCCAGAACAACATTTGAGTTCCCTGCAGTTGGGCTATACATCTGGTGAATATCAGCTTGCACCATGTCAAAATTTGGTGGAGGATATATGACCTGAGCTACCTCTGGTTGCTCACCTCCAAGATATGCACTTTGAATCCCAGATGCAGCAACATTGTCATCATCACAGAGTGGAGGACAGCCCAGTGTAGCTCTGATGGAATTAGATATCCATTTTGCATGGTCAGAGCTAGCTCTGACTAAAACTCTCTCCCCCTTTATGACTTCTTGGGCAACATGATCTCTTACATCATCCTTCTGGAATAGGATTTGACTATCCAAGTACCTGATGCCATCTTTAAAGTAAGGTTTGAGCTTAGTGAGCTGTTCAGAGATGGCCTTCTGGGAATCTTGAATTGCAGTCTTGACAGCAGTAATCTCAGCTTGAAATACTTTATCAAAGTCAGCCTTAACTGCAGCAGCAGATGTAGAAGGTTCAGCAGTCTTATTCTTCAATTCAGTGACTATAGCATTGTGAGATTGTGTGAGATTGTCATTCATTCTGAGTTGGTTTTCCAGCACATATCCTTGCTTCAATGCTATATCATCTACTTGTACTTTTATCTTCTCTTGGTGTGTTGCCAGATACACCACTGCATTGCCACCCTTGTGGAAGCAGTCTGTCATCTCTTTCTTGTTAAGGTTCATTTCAAACCTTATAGACTTTATATCTTGTGCAAGATCAAACTGTAGGGTCTTGTGCCCTTCATCCACATATGTCTCAATTGCCTTTCTTTGCTCATCCAATTTTATCTGTAGTGCAACCATTAAAGCACTATAATCAGAAGTTGGAGCTTGCTGAACTATAGGCTGTGGGGCAATGGATTGTAAGGCTTTCTTATAACTCTGACTTCTCCTCTTGAAGACATAGAGTTTCTTCTTCTTAGCCTTTGCAGCCTCATCTTCTTCAGATTCTGAAGTGCTGGCTATTTCAACCCTTTCCTTAGGGCTTGGAGGTTTGTCAGCTTGCACATCAGGTGCTTTCTCACTTTCTGGCCTTAAAGGCTCTTCCAGAACTGTCAGTTGCTCCCCCTCAGCAGCAGCACTCTTATCTTCAGCAGCAGCATCCTTGTCCATGTTAAAATCTTCTTGATCTAGATTTAGAAATAAATCTTCCATTGTATATTCAGGTGGAGACTGTGCAGGAGAAGTTCTTGGTTCTTCAACCACTTGAGAAGTATCATCTTGAACTACAGCAGATGTGTCTTCTAAAACAACATCTGGAACTTGAGTATTCAGCTGAGTTTGCTGAAGATCATCAGACAAATCAGCATCTTCTATAATATAGTCTAAAGTTTTTAGGTCAGTGAGTACCTCTTGTATGATGATGGTGGCTTGCTCACTGTCCAGTGTAGATGCTGCTTCTACAACTGGATGCTCCCCCTGGCTTTGATCCCTATGGATGGGGATAGCTTGAGGCAGCTCCCCCTGGATCTCAGCTATATCTTGAGCAGCAGGGGTCTTCTCTGCAGCCACTTCCTCTTGATCATCAGGAGTGAAAACAACTTGTTCTTCACTCCCTGAACTGCTGGAGGACTCCTGTGTCACAGGAACTTGCTTCCTTTTCTTCTTAGGAGGACTGTCTTTCTCAGTAACTGGCTTCTCTGGGGTTGCCACTTCCTTGGACAACACCCTGTCCCATCTGGAAAAGATCCTTGGATCCATTTTCCTCATATGGTTTATCTTGCTGCCTGCAGCAGTATTCATTACCTCTGGTATGGTACCAGATAGGTAAAGACTAATGATCCTGCCCAGATTGGGCTTCTTCAGACTTTCCTTAATTTTCTCATACACCACTTGAGACCAATCTGTTTTCAGAGTGAAGATTATTCTTGTCATGATTTCAAACATGTAGGCAGACACTCTGTCATGCCCTCCAGTCTTGCTGAGTAAGACTTTTCCTACAATCTCAGACATGAACTTTCCTTGGTTATTCATGCCTTTCCTGTTGAATACAGATCCTATCTTCATCTTAGGATCAAGACCACACCAGGTTAAAGCTTCCCTGGTCTTTGAAGCAGTAACTTCTTCTTCATCTTGAATTTTGGGTAGCTGGAGTACCTTCCTCAGATTCTTTGGTGAAACCTTGACCTTAGTCCCATGAACTCTGGATTTGATTCTGAATCCAGATTCATCGACTGCAGCTCCATTAAGGAATTCAAGAACTTCCTTTTTCCAAATCTTTTTGGTTCTGAAACCAAGTATTCTAGTCCAGAATTGGCGACTAGGGTTACCACCGACTTGATTTCTTGATCAGCTTCATCGAACGCGCTGCGCACAAGCTCATAGCCTTCGTTAACGTTCTCCTCAAGCTTAGGTGCCATTAGGGTTTGTAGAATTTGTCTTTAGAAAAGAGAGGTGTCGACACAGTAGTTTTGGTCTCGAAACTTTGAAAGCGTGTCGACAAACAAAGACAGAACCCTATTTATACCTGTCTAATTTTGAAGATGAACAGGCGGGACAGCTATCTTAGGATGTGTCGACACTGGCAATAAATGTCGACACTGACTTATAATGTCTCGACACACATGTGTCGACACAAGTTTAGTCAACAGATATTATGTGTCGACTCTTGGTTATATGTCGACACAACATATCTCAACACATTGTCGAGACTTTACTTAGTAAATACTGAGTAAAACATAAGTGACGACAGCATATTGGATGTGTCGACACCTACTTGACATGTGTTGACACTAACATTCTGAAGTGTCGACACCAACATCCTAGATGTGTCGACACCTTTTTCCTGAAGTGTCGACACCATTATTCTGTGTCGACATAGACTTGTCTATGTGTCGACACCTTTTGACTTAGTCATTTTCAAATCTGTAAACTTACTCTAAGTTTATCATTCCTAGTTCAATTTTGAATCTATTGAACTTAGCTTCTTCTAGTGGCTTAGTAAACATATCTGCTACTTGTTCATCTGTTTTAACATATTCTAATAAAATATCTTCTCTTTCTACATGCTCCCTAAGAAAATGATATTTAATCTCAATATGTTTTGTCCTACTATGGGATACAGGGTTATTAGCTATTGAAGTAGCACTTGTAGAATCACAGAAAAGTGGAGTTCTACTTACCTGAAATCCATAGTCCTCTAGCTGATGTTGAATCCACAGAAGTTGAGCACAGCAACTTCCTGCAGCCACATACTCTGACTCTGCTGTGGAGATAGCCACACTGGTTTGCTTTTTGCTACTCCATGAAATTAGTCTCCCACCTAGGAATTGACAGGTTCTAGTAGTGCTCTTTCTATCCTCTTTACATCCTGCAAAGTCTGCATCTGAATAACCTGTTAGATCAAAGTCTCCATTCCTAGGGTACCAGAGGCCTAGATAGGGAGTGCCCTTTAGATATCTCAATATTCTTTTGACTGCAGTCAAATGAGACTCTTTAGGGCAGGCTTGATACCTTGCACAAACACATGTAGCATACATGATGTCTGGTCTACTAGCAGTCAAGTATAATAGGGAGCCAACTATCCCTCTATACAAGGTTTCATCTACAGGTTTCCCTGCATCATCCTTGCTAAGAGACATACTTGACCCCATAGGAGTCTTCATGGTGCTGGATGAATCCATACCATATTTCCTTATGAGTTCTAGGGTGAACTTGGACTGACATATGGATAAACCATTTTCAGCCTGTTTAACTTGGAGACCCAAGAAAAACTTCAGCTCTCCCATACTACTCATTTCAAACTGACCTTGCATAAGTTTTGCAAACCTTTTGCAAAGGCTGCTTTCAGTAGACCCAAATATAATGTCATCTACATATATTTGGACTAGTATGACTTTGCCTCTAGATTCCCTAAGGAATAGAGTCTTATCTATTTTCCCTCTTGAGAACTTGTTCTCAATGAGGAAACTAGATAGGGTTTCATACCAAGCCCTAGGGGCTTGCTTTAACGCATATAAAGCTTTCCTAAGTCTATAGACATAATGAGGTAGAGTTGTATCAACAAAACCTGAAGGCTGCTCCACATAGACTTCTTCTTTCAAATTACCATTTAGGAATGCTGACTTAACATCCATTTGGTATACCTTGAATCCTTGATAGGTTGCATAGGCCAAGAACATTCTTATGGCTTCCAGTCTGCCTACTGGAGCAAAGGTTTGATCAAAATCAATACCTTCTTCTTGCCTATATCCTTTTGCAACCAGTCTTGCTTTATTCTTAATGATGACCCCTTGTTCATCCATCTTATTCCTGTAGATCCACTTAGTTCCTATTACATTGTGGTCTTTAGGTTTAGGAACAAGTTCCCAAACCTTGCACCTCTTGAACTGATTAAGCTCTTCTTGCATTGCTTTAGTCCATTGTGGATCTTGTATTGCTTCTTCAAACTTCTTAGGTTCAACTTGTGACAGAAAGCTGGAATAGATTGCAGCATTTTGATATCTGCTCCTTGTTTGAACTCCTTGTCTTGGATCTCCAATAATCAGCTCTATTGGATGATCTTTAAGATGCCTGTGTGCTGGAGGCATCCTCACTTCTGGTTGAACCACTTCAGCATCTGCTTCATGCTGTACACCTTGTATTTCTTCAGCAACTGGCACATGTAGTTCTCCCCCTGGACAACAGCTACTCTCTTCTCCTTGCTGTCTTGCAGCAGGCACTTCTTCTATAGTAAGCTTGTCCATTTTCTTTGATAAACCTGTGGGGCTGCATACATTGCTAGACAACTCATTATTAATAAGTTTAGTCTCATCAAAAACTACATGCACTGATTCTTCTACAACTTGTGTAGTCAAGTTGTAGACTCTATAAGCCTTACTATTATTGTTGTACCCAACAAAAATTCCCTCTTGGGACTTGGCAGCAAACTTAGTTAAGTAAGACTTCCCATTGTTAAGTATGAAGCATTTGCAACCAAAGATCCTAAAATAGGATAGGTTTGGTTTCCTGCCTTTCACAACTTCATAGGGGGTCTTGTTAAGCCTTTTAGTGATGGTAGCCCTATTTATAACATGGCATGCAGTATTAACTGCTTCAGCCCAGAAATACTCTGGCAGTGATGTATCACTAAGTAGGGTCCTACCAGCCTCTATCAAGGTTCTATTCTTCCTCTCAGCAATGCCATTTTGCTGAGGTGTTCTAGGTGAAGAGAATTCTTGAAATATCCCAAAGTCTTCACATAGTTTTGTCATGCTATCAGACTGAAATTCAGTACCATGGTCACTTCTAATTTTGACCACTGTACTATTTTGTTCATTCTGAATTTGCTTGACAAAGCTATAAAAGACACTAGGTGTTTCAGATTTCTGTCTTAAGAAGAACACCCAGGAAAACCTTGAGTAGTCATCTACAACTACAAAGGTATAGACCTTCCTTCCTAAGCTGTGAACTGGCATTGGTCCAAAGAGATCCATATGCAAGAGGTATAAATACCTCACAGCATCTTTGTTTTCAATGCTTCTAAAAGTGGATTTAGTCTGCTTGCCCTTTTGACAAGCTGAGCAAATACCATCTTTAACACACTTAACTTGAGGACCATTCCTCACCAACTCTTTGCTAAAGAGTTTGCTAATAGTCTTGTAGTTAAGATGGGCAAGCCTCTTGTGCCATTTGACACAATGAGAGACTGTCTCATCAGCTACAAGACAAACTGGAGAACCATTGTTCTCAACCATAATGTCTAGGCAGTAGACATTCCTTTTCCTATAACCTGTCAAAATGATCTCTTGATCACTTGACCTCTTGATATGACAACCATTTTTAACAAATGAGATGTCATACCCTACATCACTTAATTGACTTATACTTATTAGGTTGTGTTTCAACCCTTTAACATAAGCCACTTGAGTAATGGTAACTAAGTTTGAAGAAATGTTACCAAACCCTTTGATGATTCCTTTTTCAGAACCACCAAAGGTCACTTTAGGACCATTTTGATTGGAATGTAGTCCTTCAGTAGTCCCCTTGTTCCAGTCATATGTCTGGAACATCCACTATCCAAGTA
The DNA here is from genome assembly GCA_039583875.1 of Platanthera guangdongensis. Classification (NCBI taxonomy): domain Eukaryota; kingdom Viridiplantae; phylum Streptophyta; class Magnoliopsida; order Asparagales; family Orchidaceae; genus Platanthera; species Platanthera guangdongensis. The sequence goes on from CM077151.1 coordinate 123,981,636, forward strand.
CCATGTTGGGGTATGGCCACTTGGACTGACCTGCAAAACAAATTAATGAACCTTAGAACCCAAAGTATTCTTGGGTCCTTGGTGATTGTTAGTTTGCAATTTGACAAACCTACCTACTGGCATTCCAACAGGTAGTTTGGAACTCACTTTGGCACTCACATTGTGCCAACAGTCCACTGCAAAATGGCCAACTTTGCCACAGCACCAGCATTCAAACTTATTGTACCTTTGCTTAGGTACTGCCTTGGCTGTCTTGACTACAGCAGGCTTGTTGAATGTTGGGGCTTTGCCCTTGGACTTAGACTTGAACTGCTCAGTCCCTGCAGGTCTAACAAAACCCAGTCCAGCCTTGCCTTTATGATGAACAAATTCATCAATTAAAGGTAGCACTGATTTAGGTTTTGAAAACCTAGCAACAAGCTCTCTCTCTTTCTGAAGATTGATCTCCAGTCTCTTAATTTGATCATTCTTATAGGTGATAGTTCTCATCTGAATCACAGTAATGTGTTTCAGCCTGGCTACCTCATTCAGTTTTTGATCAAATTGCTTCTCAAAATCTGTTGCAGCAGCTTTAAGATCAGCAATTTCCTTTGCCTGACTTTTGGTTAGGGTCTTGCTTTTCTTGTAGGCTTGCAACAGTACCTTATATTCATCTATAAGCTGATGAATATCATCCTCAGACTCAGATACATTCTCATCACTTGATGAAGAAGAATCTGAATCTGAACTAGAACAAGAAACTGAACTTGAACATGAACCTTGTACCTGACTGGGTCCTGGCTGCTCTAGGATTTTGGCACTCTCTGTCAAAGCCATTAGCCCTTGACATTGACTGTCTTCTTGTTCATAAATAGACTCCATTAACTGCATGAATTCTTCCTCTTCTTCTTCAGCAAACATCCCTATGTAGGCTTCAGCCTCAGACTCAGTTTCTGAAGAAGAAATGTCTGATAGAGTCTTCTCCTTCTTGGCAACAAAAGACTTCTCTTTCTTGCCTTTGAAGTGAGCCTTTTTCCTGTCACCAGATTCCTTTCTCTTCTCTGGACAATCTGCAATAACATGTCCCTGTCTATTGCAGCAGTAGCATACTATCTTAGATCCAGTTTCCTTGCTTGACTTTGTCCTCTTCCTGTCTTTGTTTGAAGGCTTTTTCTCCTGATAAAAGACTTCCTTTCCCTTTGAAGAAGAAGGTCTTGACCTCCACTGTTTCTTCTTCAAGAATTTCTGAAAGTGTCTAGTGAAAGTAGCAAAGTCTTCATCACTTTCACTGCTCTTAGACTTTGTGCTGACAGACTCATCAGACTCTGATTCAACTACCTCTGGAGGTGGAGTTAAAGACTTATTCCTGCACTTTCTGGGAACTTCTGTCTTGAAAGCAACAGTTCTTTCTTTGTGCTTAGTCCTTGTTGATTTCTCCTCCTCTTTTCTCACTGTTAACTGCATTTCATAAGACAATAGCTTGCCAAACAGTGTGGGAGGTGGAATTTCCCCCAACTTAGCCATTTCTCTTATGGCACAGATCTTGGTGTCCCAATCTTTGGTTAGGGACCTTAAGAACTTGTCATTTAGTTCATAGTTACTGAACTCTCTTCCATAAGACATGAGTTCATTAACTATTTTGTAAAATTTCTTATAACACTCAGTGATGCTATCAACCTTTCCTTGCCTAAAGATTTCATACTCCTGATTTAGCAAGGACTTCCTATCTTGCCTAACTTCTTCAGAACCTTCCATATAGACAATGAGAGTATCCCACATCTCTTTTGTTGTTTTACAGTGAATTAAGTTCTGAAAAGTTGCATCATCAATGGCACTCACTATTATGTTCTGTGCCCTCTTGTCCATGGTGGCCAGGACAATTTCATCCTTAGTCATCTCAGAGAAATCCTTTGGAGTTCTCTGGTTTGCATCTAGAACTGAAATCTTCATGGGCACATAAGGCCCTTCCTTTACTGTGATGTAGATTCTAGGGTCTGAGGCCTCCATAAATAGCCTTACCCTTTCTTTCCAGATCCCAAAGATCTCCTTTCTGCATATGGGTAATTTCATGGAACCCAATTCCTTGTGATTCTCATAGGAACCCATGTTTCTTGATTTTCTTGAATTTCTTGAATCTGTGTTTTGCCAACACTGAATCTGCCAAACAGGATCTCCTTAGACTGTTAGTCCTTGTTTTGAGGAACCTCGCTTTGATACCACTTGAAAGATATGGTACCTAAACACCTAGAGGGGGGGTGAATAGGTGACCTAATCCTTTTCTAACTTTGTTGGCAGCCAAACAGTTATATCACAGATTTCTAACTACTTTTGCACAGCAAACAGCAATAACAAAACATACACAGCTAATCCACAGCACAATCACAGCACAGCACACAGTGTTTTATAGTGGTTCCCCAAGATATGGGTACATCCACTTTCCTCCTTCGCCTATCTAGCAGTGTACTAGATTCGGCCAAACTTCTCCACTGTCTCAGAACCCAAATTGGTTCCTACACCTCAGGCCCAAAGCCTTACAACTCAGCTTTATCCCAAAGCCTACACTCAGCCAATCAAGGCCTACACTAAGCCAACCAAGGCCTACACTCAGCCAACAATGCCTACACTCAGAGATCTCAATCTCCTACACTCAGGCTCACAAGCCCTACCCTCAGCCTTTATAAATATAGGCTTACAATTCACTCAGATCCAAAGGATCCTACAAGTTAAAATGTATTACAAATAATAATTCTACAACTCAGAATTAAAGGAGGGGAGTTGAGAGATTCTTGATGAGTTCTTGGAAGAACTCAGCTGGATTCACCCTGACTTAGCTTTCTTCAAAGCTTCTTGAGTAGAACTGAATAAGACTGAATCCTCTGCAGTTGTTCCTTGACCTCTGCCACTTAAGATCCAGACTGAATCCGAATCCTTCTTCTCAGCCTAGTTCCAAAGGCTGATTTCTTGGATGGAGCCCTCTCTCTCCAACTTCTTAGATCTGCACTTGAACTGCTAGATCTTCTTGAGTTGATACTCTTTGTACCACTTTAATAATTACTTCAACAAGGTGATCAACCTTAACAATAATCTGATCAACAACTTCAACAACAGTTTCTGTAAACTGTGGGTGCCTATTTATAGGCCTTCTTCATGGTAACCGGCTGGTCCGGTTCATAACTGACTTCTGACATCTCTGACAGTTGCTGTAGACCGGCTGGAATGGCAGCTATCAAGTCATCCAGTCACTTCTTGAAAATCTCTAACTGTCTGTAAGTGTCGAGACTTTCTGTCTTTAAGTGTCGACACTTATAGTCCAAGTGTCGACACATGTTGTGTAAGTGTCGACACAAGTCTACAAGGTGTCGATATATTTCCTTGTATGTCTCGACACAGATTCTTCTGCATGTGTCGACACTGAAATTGAGTGTCGACACAAGTACTTGTTCTTCTAGCTTTTGCTGAATTCTTCTATGTGTCGACACATCTCCTTTGTGTCGACACATCTTCTTGTGTTGAATCTGTCAAGTGTCGACACTGCTTCTTGGTGTCGACACATAGTCTTCTATGTTGATTCTTACTGAGTGTCGACACAGCTCCTTGTGTCGACACACCTTCTTCTTGTTGAGACTTCAGCTGAGTGTCGACACATTCCCATAGTGTCGACACTTGTACTTAGAATAATTTGTTGTTCTTTGTGTTCTTTGCTAAGTGTCGACACCGCTCCATGTGTCGACACTTTCTTCCAGTGTTGAGTCTTTAGCTAAGTGTCGACACATTGTGCTGGGTGTCGACACTTACTTCAAGTGTTGACTCTACTGGTTGTGTGTCGACACATTGTGCTGGGTGTCGACACATACTTCAAGTGCTGACTCTTTCTGTTGAGTGTCGACACATTGTTCTAAGTGTCGACACTTTCTTCAAATGCTGACTCTTTTGTTGAGTGTCGACACATTGTGTTGAGTGTCGACACATGTACTTAGTCTCTGCAGATTTTTGCTGAGTGTCGACACAGCTCCAAGTGTCGACACTTTCTGGTGTAGACACAGCTTCACTGGGTGTCGACACAGCTCCTTGTGTCGACACTTTCTGTCTGCACTTTTCTTCACTGAGTGTCGACACAGCTCCAAGTGTCGACACTTTCTGTCTGGTGTCGACTCTGCATCCCAGGTGTCGACACAATGACTCCAAGTGTCGACACTGCTTGTCTGGGTGTCGACACAAGCTTTCTTAAGTGTCGACACTTTCCCTCTGGGTGTCGACACATGGACTTAGAAACTTTTTGCTTCAGTCCAGTGATTTCTTAACCTGCACAAGTAACTCAAACATACATCAAATACATTATGATGTATATCATTGAGTTGGGTGAGGCTTCTTCAAATCAGGTACATTTGACCAATGTACCCAACACTAAGAGCGGGCCAGCTGTGCATCCTCTAGGAGGGCACAAAATAGAAAGCAAGGGAAATCCTGAGAAGGATCGCTAGATGCACTGATCTCATACTTCAGGTTACTACGTCACTGATCAATGAGACTAGTTGCGCCAAGTGGCATATAGCTTGTTTGTGGATTGATCAGTGGAGTTGAGGACCCCGCGAAAGTACGGATTGAGAGCACTAGAGAGTGTTCGGCCATCATAGTCATGAGATGATCGAAGAGACAAGGCTACGCTTGGTCGTCATTGCTTGTCAAGCAAAGAACATCATAACTGTAACATATCCTAACGGAGCACAGCAGAGCTAACATATGGGGCTTCCCTAGCACGCACTCTGTGTCAGATGCACGCTAGAATCCGAAATCCCATATTCCTCCGCATGAGAGTTGGATAGCCCTACTACACACATATGTGAAATCTCCAGGCAATATGTGGTCATTGTGGTCTTATACCGGAATCTAATCCCAAGGGGGCCTATAGCAGGACTCGGCGATGTCTCTCTGGCTCAGTGATCTCTTTGGAAAAGAGAGAATAGGGGAAGAAGCGTTACAAGAAGGGAACTGCAACGACCCGGCCCACGACATGCTCGCCGACCCCAACCGTTGTTACCGTGAGGACGGCGGGTTTTTGAGAATGCCAGGACTCGAACCCAGCACCTCCTTAACAGGGCACCTTCAACACCCCTCATCATCAACTGAGTTGCAGCTTAGTTGGTGATGAGGGCTGTTGAAGGTGACTTGTTAAGGAGGTGCTGGGTTCGAAACGTGACATTCTCAAAAACCCGTTGTGCTGAGAAACAAGGCGGAGATGGGTTTGGGTGGCACGGGCTGCAGCCCTATAACGTTGCTTGGGGTCGGCGAGCGTGCCGTGGGCCGGGTCGTTACATAAAAGTGCACTTTTTATGTAACGACCGGGCCCACGACACGCTCGCCGACCCCAAGCGACGTTACAGGGCTGCAGCCCGTGCCACCCAAACCCATCTCCAGCCTGTTTCTTAGCACGGAGGGTTTTGAGAATGCCAGGTCTCGAACCCAGCACCTCCTTAACAAGGCACCTTACACAGCCCTCGTCACCAACTGAGTTGCAGCTCAGTTGGTGATGAGGGCTGTTGAAGGTGCCTTGTTAAGGAGGTGCTGGGTTCGAGAACTGGCATTCTCAAAAACACGTCGTCCTGATAAACAAGCCGGAGATGGGTTTGGGTGGCACGGGCTGCAGCCCTGTAACAACGCTTGGGGTCGGCAAGCATGTCGTGGGCCGGGTCGTTACATAAAAAGTGCACTTTTTATGTAACGACCCGGCCCATGGCACGCTCGCCGACCCCAAGCGACGTTACAGGGCTGCAGCCTGTGCCACCCAAACCCATCTTTGGCTTGTTTCTCAGCACGGTGGGTTTTTGAGATGTTAGGTTTCGAACCCAGCACCTCCTTAACAAGGCACCTTCAACAGCCCTCATCACCAACTGAGCTGTAGCTCATTTGGTGGTGCGGTCTATTGAAGGTGCCTTGTTAAGGAGGTGTTGGGTTTGAAACCTGGCATTCTCAAAAACCCATCTTGCTGAGAAACAGGCCGGAGATGGGTTTGGGTGGCACGGGCTGCAGCCCTATAACGTCGCCTGGGGTCGGTGAGCGTGTCATGGGCCGCGTCGTTACAGGAAATGTGTCAGTATGAGATCCTTGAGGAAATCATTATTGAAAAGCAAGAATGAACACTTAGAAGTACTTCAAGATGAAAATGTTTGAAAGAGT